>WOVY01010611.1:0-135225 GCA_013436015.1 Rhipicephalus annulatus | reverse complement strand
CGCACAAGGAGGACCAGGACGTATACGGCTGAGGGGGTCGTTTATTTTGGTCGCGAAGAGAAGCGCCGGAAGCGGCCAACAGGCTGATGATCGCAGTCTCCTCGTCTTCTTTTTTTCCTCCAGCTCTTGGGGCTGTCAGCATGTTCACCCATCTTCTTTTTCTTCCAAGGCATGCGTAACATTCCTCCCCTCGCAGACGAAGCCCGCCGGGCGAGGTAACCGATTCACCTTGGTGTGTACAACTTTAGTCGAGCGACATGGACTACTTGGGTTTTAGCGGCTCTTCTACCACTTCTCGTGAGGCGAGCTATTGTGTATGTGACTTCCGTGATTTTGTCGAGAACGACAAAACGGTCCGTCGTATGTGGCCAAGAACTTTTGGCATAACCCGCGTCTTCGTACCGGAGTCCACAGCCACACTAAGTCGCCTGGGTGGTAAGTTACAGGCCGGTGGCGGACGTCATAGCGTACCTTCGATTTTTCCTGTGATGCCAAAGTGCGTAGACGAGCAATACGACGCGCTTCTTCTGCAAGGCAGAGGATTTCGGTGACTGAGAGGTTCTCGTGCGCCGAGAATGGCAAAACTGTGTCGAGTGTGTACCGTGGCGGTCGTGCGTACATCAAGAAAAAGGGGCTATAGCCTGTTGTCTCGTGCTTAGCGGTATTGAACGCGTACGTTATAAATGGTAACACGTCATCCCAGTTCTTGTGGTCGGATGCCACATACATAGAGAGCATGTTTACTATTGTTCGGTTGGTACGCTCCGTGAGCCCATTTGTTTGCGGATGGTATGGCGACGAGTGACGAAGGCGGGACTCACTCAATCGAAGCAGCTCTTCTACTATGTCTGCCGTAAATTGTCGCCCACGATCACTGATGATCACCTGAGGTGGGCCATGTCGGAGGATAACGTGCTGCAGCAGGAACACAGAGACGTCGCTGGCAGTTGCGGTTGGTATGGCCGCCGTCTCGCAGTAGCGCGTGAGGTAATCGACACATACAATTATCCAGCGATTTCCCTTAGCCGACTTTGGAAAAGGGCCCATGAGGTCAATGCCCACCTGTTGGAAAGGTGTGCTTGGAGGTGGCAAGGGCTGTAGAAAACCAGCCGGAGCAGTAGACGGGTGTTTGTGGCGTTGACACTGTGTGCAGCTGGCCACATACGCCTCGACTGACTGTCGCATTCCTGGCCAATAAAAGCGTTCCTTAGCACGGTAAAGCGTCCGCGCAGAACCTAAATGTCCGGACGTAGGATCATCGTGCATCACACCTAAAATCGCTGTCCGAAGGGTTTCTGGCACTACCAGGAGGAAACGTGCACCAGTGCTGGAAAAGTTCTTCTTATATAGGAGTCCGTTGCGTACACAGAAATGGCATGCCGTAGGAGCTGTGCAAAGCGATGATAGCCTGGTGTCCTTTCGCTGTTCATCTTTGAAAGTACTGAGGTCGGGAAACTTCGGTGACACAGAAGCTACGAGGTGATCGAGGTCATCGGCGTCACACTCTGTAGTGCTCAGTGGCATGCGCGAAAGGCAATCTGCGTCGGCGTGTCGTCGACCACTTTTGTACGAGACTATGAAGTTATACTCTTGGAGCCGAAGTGCCCCAGCGCGCTAGACGGCCCGCAAGGATCCCGAAGGTTGACGAGCCAACACAATGAGTGGTGGTCGGTGACAACTGTAAAAGGGCGTCCGTATAAGTAAGACCGAAACCGCTGAATCGCAAATACTACCGCGAGGCATTCTTGTTCTGTTACAGTGTAATTCTGTTCGGGCCTACTCAAGGAGCGACTTGCGTATGCAATCACGTGCTCGCGGTTACCATAGCGTTGAACTAGGACGGCACCAATTCCTACGCCGCTGGCATCTGTGTGCAGTTCGGTTGGAGCTGATGGGTTGAAGTGTTGAAGAACAGGCCGCGACGTCAGGAGGAACTTCAGTTGACGAAAAGAGGAGTCGCACTCCGGAGTCCACTCGAAGGGAGTATTCTTCCGTAGCAAACATGTCAGCGGATACGCGACATCGGCAAATTTGGGTATAAAGCGGCGAAAATAGGAGCAAAGCCCCAAAAAACTGCGGAGCTCCTTCACAGAGCGCGGCACATTGAATGCTTCAACGGCTGCTGTCTTTTGGGGATCTGGACGGATGCCCTCCTGATCGACTAGGTGCCCGAGAACAAGGGTTTGTCGGTCTCCGAAGTGGCATTTCTTTGAGTTAAGAACAAGGCCAGCGTTTCTTATGCAAGTCAGTACAGTATCAAGACGTGAATTGTGTTCGCTGAAGGTGCGGCCAAAGATGACGACGTCGTCGAGATAGCACATGCAAATGCTCCACTTCAAGCCACGAAGAACAGTGTCCATAAATCGCTCGAACGTCGCCGGCGCGTTGCACAGTCCAAATGGCATCACGTTGAATTCAAAAAGGCCGTCAGGTGTTACAAAGGCTGTCTTTTCTTTATCTTCAGGATGCATGGGAATTTGCCAATAGCCCGATCTTAAGTCTACAGAGGAAAAGTAAGAGGCCGAATGCAGACAGTCTATGGCATCATCAATACGTGGAAGTGGGTACACGTCTTTTTTGTTACAGCATTCAATCGGCGATAATCGACGCAAAATCTCCAGGATCCGTCTTTCTTTTTAACGAGAATTACTGGAGCTGCCCATGGACTTACTGACTCTTGAATGATACCGTTTTCAATCATTTCGTTCACCTGCTCATTAATAATCCGCCGCTCGGATGGCGAAACACGGTATGGCTTTTGTCTAATCGGATTGGCCAAACCCGTGTTGATAGTGTGACATGTTCGAGAAGCAGGGATTAGGGGCGCTTTGTCTTTCTGCGCAAAGTCGAATGCAGAGACGTGCTTCGAAAGTACATTGACCAATGTTCGGCGTTCACTTGTGCTCAGCGACTTATTCACCATTGGCAGAAGAGCCGTTTCGAAACTGTGACTACGATGCTCTTCCGGCGCATCTCTAAGCTCGGTCACCAGCAAGGCCTCGTGTTGTCCACTCACGACGGCTAACTTTAGACCATCTGGTAACATCACGGGTTCTGTAGAGCAATTGACAGTCCATAAACCAGCGCGTCCACGTCTGATCGACACCACATAATGTGGGATCAACACATTCTTTTTCATGCAGTTGGTGTACACTGGTTCTACGTTGGCATCAAAGCTGGCGGAATAGCTGTCGCTGCAACCAACAGGTACACGAACGGTTGATAACGGTGGTATGATAGTGTCGCCACAGACACACAATGCCGTCTCACCATCCACAGGGTTTTCCAAGAGTGCTGGCGGAACGTGATCACTCAAGACTATTGTCCCTGTGCGGCAGTCGACAGTCGCACCACACTCCCTCAAAAAGTCCATACCCAAAATAACATCATGTGTCGCCTGCGGAATAATCACGAACTCCGTTGGGATAACACGGCCTCCGAGAAATACGTTAGCTTGACACACACCAACAGGATGCAGTGCCTCCCCACTCACTCCGCAAAACTTCGCAGCTTGATTCCACCTAAATAATACCTTCCGCCCCAAGGTATCTTTAAAACACGCACTCATGACCGAAATGGTTGCCCCCGTATCCACCAAAGCCATCACAGGCACACCGTCAACAAAAACACGTACTTTGTTCTTGAGCATCAACACAGGAGGTATTTCTGATGTTAGCACGTCTCCGGCGACCTCACCTCCATCGGCCGCGCTTGCTAGTTTTCCTGTGGCAGAGGAGACGTGTTGCGGCGCCGTGGTGAAGGAGAACGGGGAACACGAGGCGGTGGAGGCGTCAAGCTCCTGTCAGATGTAGGGGAGTGGTTCCGGAAGCTGCGTGTCCAGTAGTCGTCACGAGGCAGCAGGTGTGTTGCATTAGGGTCATCGTACGGTCGATCAGACGATCGTGTGAAGTGTTGTGGTGGGCCATAGCACGTTGCTCGCGGGCTATGGCCCACCTTGCGCGGTCCTCCTTGTGCGTAACAATATGTTCCATTTCAAACCCTGAAGTACCGAGTTCATCATGCGCTCGAATGTGGCCGGCGCATTGCAGAGGCCAAAGGGCATGACATTGAATTCATATAGCCAATCCGGTGTCACGAAGGCTGTTTTTGGACGATCGGCATCTGCTAAGGGCACCTGCCAATACACCGAACGCAAATCTAACGACGAAAAAAACTCGGCACCTTGTAAGCAATCAAGGGCGTCATCAATCCTGGGCAAATGGTATATGTCTTCAGCCAGTGATCTTAATTAGGCGCCTGTAATCAACACAGAAGCGAATTGGACCATCCTTTTTAAAAAACGACAGGTTATGGCCATGAACTTTGGGAAGGTTGGATAACGTGACGCTTGAGCATATTGTCAACTTGTTCGCTGATAATCTGCCGTTCCGCGGTGGAAACATGGTATGATTGCTGTCGTACTGATTTGTTGGAACCTGTGTTGATGCAGCGAAAAAAAACTTGGAGTTCAGCCAAGGGTAGGTTGAGCAACGTCAAAGGATTCACAGAACTGGTAGAGCAGCTGCAGAAGCTCAGAGCGTTCGGATGGCGATAGTCTGTCGGCGATCGATGAATCGAAAAGTCGGAAGGTGGTATATTGGAAGGGTTGAGGGCACTGATAGCGCCGTAGTCTCTGGAACAATCTGGCGGCATGTTAAAAATTTGTTCTTTATTAATGGCATGCACGTGTCTAAGAGATTCACCTTAAAACAGTTCGACGGGATACGGAAGAAGATTGATGAGGCAAAGAGCACTGTTTCTTTCAGAAATGGAGAGGGTTGAATAAGGCAGAAGAAGTGATCTTCGACTAAGGAAGAGGCTTGATGGTTCAAAGAATGCAGCTTCGTCCCTAATGCCGTCACAGAACACGGGGAGCAACACAGCTGCTGTCGGAGAAATTTCAGTGCCTTCTTTGACGACGAATTTGTGCACGGTGGGCTGAATGCGGTCGGTTGGTTGGTCGTAAAACGGGAAAAGTTCAAGTTACGATCTTGCCACAATCAATAACGGCGTCGTTACGCGATAAGAAATCCTATCCAAGAATGATGTCGTGTGTGCATGACGAAAAGACAATAAACTCAACCGTGTAGTGGCTTTTCGCGATGATCAGTCGGACAGTACAGGCGGCTACAGGCTTAACCAGGTCCCCATGCATTTGCTTTTGCAAGGACATCATATAAAGAGTGTTTTGAATGGCCTCAGAGCTGACGAGGGTAGCGGTGCTTTTTGAATCCTCAAACCGCCGCCAGGTAAACCGGAGCCAGGTATTGTCCCTCCTACACGGAGGGTGAGGCGTCGTGTCGCCACGACGCCGTAATCAGTTCGGGAGACGACAAGTGTGGCAGCTTCCTTGAAAGATGCTGCGGTGACCGTCGCAAATCGCCCTCCTAATTGAGCGAACAGATCGGCAGAGCCTTTGATATATGCTGTCATGAGTTTGGGACCTCTCGACCAGCGGCACACACACGATGAGGAAGAGCCCCGCTGGTGCCACCTTGGATTACAGTGATCACGGCTCAATATTGGACGTTCACGTGGGCCGTGCATGCTCTTCACCCTCGCCGGTTGTGTGTGATCTGTGATTGGAAAGTACCATCTGCACGTGTTCCCCGATCTAGGGATCTGGGGAGCAGATACCCTTTATAATGAGCCACCCGGCTCATTCGTAGGACCACCTTGTAGAGGAACGCCAGATTCGAAAGCTCGCCATGTAAGAAAGAGCTCGTCATGTACGAGAGCTCACCTTGTATATAATGTAAATAAACCCTCTTCAATTCTCTCTTCCTCCTACCTCGACAACTTAATCCTGGACCTTCTGGTGCCTGCAAACCTCAGTCGTAACAAGAGGCGTAGTCACTTTTTAGAGCTTGCGGCAAAGTTTAGCGTCTTTCACGGAAACGGCAGCACCGGTATCAACTAGAGCATATGCTCGAATACCTTCTACAAAAACTTCGACAATATTCGACGGCAATGTCCGAGGGCTTGAGCATTTCGACAGCGCAGTTCTTGCCTGCCAAACTGTGGCGATTAGTTTCCCTCGTGTTCAGAAGCTGGCCGATGACGCATGGGTGACAAGGAGCGACGACGGGTTGAAGGTGGGCGACCAGACGTAGTACGCGGATATTCCCGTGAAGACGAGCTTTACTGAGGATCCGAATTTTCCAGACGAGATGGAGGAAGGTCTATGGAGCTGTTCTGTGCCCGGGCGTCTGTATATCCCGGCACGTGACGACGGCAGTATCGGGCGATATGGCCAGGACCCCCGCACGCAAAACAGATAGGCCGGTTATCGCGCGTTCTCCAAGTATTGGCGATCAGGGGAGCAGCCCATGCAGCGGACGGGTGAGTTGAGGCTGTGGTAGCAATGGGAGGAGCCCAGGCGGTGGACGGCTGAGTAGGGGCTGAGGTATGCGGCAGTCCCTTGATTGGTGGGGGCTGGGTTAGCTGCTGCCGCTTTGGTGCCTGTGCGTAAGTAAGACGCGCTGACGTACTGGAGGATGCTGCAAGGAAACCGACATAGCCGCAGAAATCTGCGCTGGACCACATGCCGGAGCATGGGAGCCAATGGTGGTGGTTGTCGCAGTGGCTGTTGCTGCGAGAGCTCCTGACGTTGAGCAAAAGGCAGTAGAGAGAGCTGCCGAGCCACTTCCTCTCGCACGAAGTCTTTCATTTCTGCGAGAAGGTTTGTCTGTTCAGTCATGACGTCAAGCTCGCGTCTGAGCTCGTTGCCTCCGCAATTCTTCATAGCTTTGACACAGTCACTACTTCAGCCACAGTGCTAGGAGACTTCGCGAGAAGCATCTGAAAAACGTCATCGTCGACGCCCTTTGTAATGTGCTGTATCTTTGTACTCTCGCTCATGAAAGCATCGACGCGCCGGCAGAGATCGATCACATTTTCTATATATGAGGTGAAAGTTTCACCTGGCTCCTGTGCCCGTGTGCGCAGGCGTTGTTCGGCGCGTAGCTTCCGCAAAGCAGGGCGACCAAAACAACACTTATCACCTCCTTGAAGGCGGACCAGTCCTGGAACTCGGTTTCGTGTTTCATATACCCAAGCTTGGCCAAGTTGGTGAGATAAAAATGGACCGTGCCCAACATAGCCGCGTCATCCCACCTGTTGGGTCGACTGACTTTTTCGTATGATGACAGCCAGTCCTCGACATCCTGGTCTTCGGTGCCTGCAAAGATCAGGGTTCTCGCTGGTGAACCGGGCCAGGGCAAGTAGCGGCTCCGAGAGGTACTGCTTGTTGGGCAGCATCAACTTGCATGGTCGACGGCAGGGTGAGGATCGGAGTTCTAGGGTGTAGGCGATATCGTTATCCAGCACGATCCACCAAACGTAAAGAGGTTTATTGGGCGAACCTAATGGGCAGGTGGAAGATTCGAGGTAGCCACAGGACGAGGAAGATGGTGGAGCTCGAACACCGATCTCGTGGTGCCATACTCTTCGCTGATGCTTGTTGTTCCCTGGTGTTGAATCATCCCTCAATTTTAAAATACAGAAATGTCCACCACAATAAAAACGCTGCAGAACAAAACAAGGTGGTTTTGCTTTCACACGGGAGCCTTGTTCACATGCAGATGACGTGCAGCACAGAGGGGGACGTAACCGCGTTCACTCAGCACCTCAATAAGCCGTGTGGCAACAGTCGCTGTTTTTATTTTCGCAGGCTTTAGTAAGTGCCCGTCATGTAATCGCGCTTCTGTAGTCACAAATATGGGATGTAGTTTACAGTATTTCACACTCACAGAAAGAACCCTTTTCTCCCAATATTTGTCAAGGGCCAAGCATTTTGTTGCATTTGATTCATCGATGCAGGCCAAGAGTATTTCGCGTGCATGAAAGAACTAAATGCCTGCCGGCAGTAATTCTAAGCCCATTCATTCGCTGATATTCTTACTGCATTATATCTTAGGCATTTAGGGAGGCAGCGGCCGTCGACGTTTTGGCGACAATAGCACTGTATTGAAGTAAATCATTGTATTCTTTTAAGGCGAACGCCTTACTTATTTTCCTCATCAAGCGCGAAAACTGACCATCGGCAGTGACACGAGCGATGTAAAAGAAAATCACCATGTCAAGGCGTCACCATGATGTCCAGACTGGCAAAATTTTTGGCATCACCACGACACCATCATGACGTCACAAGATGTGTTTGACCCACAATGTGGTTGACGCCACATTACGCGACGTCATCACATGACTACATCGCTTGGTCAGAGGTTGGCTGATCATGGAGGCAGTGCAAATACATGCAAGTTGCATAAATCTTGTGAATCATCCTATCCCGGAGGCAGTGCCAAATCCCGTTAGCTGCAGACGGCGTTCGTTAGCGGACTAGGGAGGATCAACACGTAGAGCGAGAAGGAAAAAAAGGTCTTTTGCATTCAGATTATCTACGGTGAATGATGAAGGTAGCTTGCGGGTATTTACAATTCTATATGCGTGTGTCGCATTCACCCAGGTTTTCCTCGCCTGTAGCGGAAGAATGGCTGACATTTTATGCTTCCCAATTCCATCAGTTTTCGCTAACGCGGTGTATACTTCGCTGTGTTGGTGGCAAACTCTTTCTCATAGAAAAATTGGAGGATGAAATTCTTTCCAAGGCTCGTGGCAAATTTCCCACCTAAGCAATGCCTTATTACCCGCTAACTCCCTCATCTCGTTAGGACAACCCCTTCAGATTCCTTCTGAAGGCCGCACAGTATGATGCGGCTTTCTGCACCCACTGAAATAATGCTCTGTTTTGGCTGGGACATCTTTGGCGCAGTATTTATATAGTTTCTAGCGTTACGATCAACGCTATAAACAGTTTCTAGCGTTGATCGTAACGAAACTATTTAACGCTGCCCCTGCATGTGGTTGCCATGCCATTTTTCCGTGAATTTCTTTGTCGCCGTGTTGGCATTTTTGACTGTTATAAAAATGCAAGTTCTACACCAGCCTACCCAATATTTCCTTCACTTCCCTTTATTATCTGATAGACCCTCATCAGGGTTTGCATGCATAAGGGATAGGTATAACAAGTAGAAGTCACAAACAACAGTTTTCGCGGGGAAACGAGTACTCTCACTTTCTCTGCAAATGTTGGTGGATACATGGTGGCTGTGAGGACTGGGAAGGCCATTTAAGTCCAGTATCGTACGACGAAAACAAATTACGAACCAAGCATTTACATCGCTGAGTCATGCTTCTGAGCGAATACCTTTTTCGTAAAGCGATTACCACCCCGCATTTTTTTGTTTGCAGCTGTATCTGTTTTATGAGTTTAAATTGTTACAGAGTAGCACAAACCTTTCTGCCGAAAAAGAAAAAGAAGATTGCTGTAACAGGTCATACATTTCATTTTCCCCCCGGTTGATGGACGTCCCGCCACTGTGGTATAGTGGCTGAGGTACTCGGCTGCTCAACCGCAGGTCGCGGGATCAAATCCCGGCTGCGGCGGCTGCATTGTCGATGAAGGTGAAAATTCTTTGGGCCCGTATGCTCAGATTTGGGCGCACGTTGAAAAATCCCTGGTGGTCGTAATTTCTGGAGCTCTCCACCACGGCGTCTCTAATAATCATATGGTGGTTTTCAGACGTTAAACGCCACATATCAATTGATCATCGGAGCGACGCACGACAAGTATATATGAAAGGGTCATTCGTCCGCAGCGACTGCGTGAAAGTGAATTAACGCGCGTGTTCTTCTATTTGGATGTACGTTGGAAAACCCAAGAAATTCAGAATTATCTGCAATGCTCTATCAAAATCGTGCTGTGTAAACATAACATGATTTCGGCATGCAAGAACTTCAGACAATATTTTAGGGCGAAAGTCTTAGATGCTTCATTAAACGTGAAATGTGACAGTCCCCGGCGGCCGCACGAATGATTATTAAGAAAAATTGTCTTCATCTGATGACGTCACCCTAAGAAAAAAGGAGGTGCCCTAAGACGAAAAACTGAGAGGTCATCTTATGGTTAAATGGCGAAAAATTTTTAGCTTAGGACAAGAAAGAGAATTTTTTTCCTCTCTGAATTCTCTGAAGCAAATGGACAAGGGGACGAGGAAGTTTTTCTTATCAATTATCTCGAAAACAATCATACCACATTATTTATAAATATACCCTCTTTGTGTATTTCTCCAACTGGTCTCACCGAAAACATACTGAATGGCTGCAACACGTGCCACATCACTTTTATCGCCGGCAAATTTTTTTACGGTGTTCTGTAGATGCTATACTTCGTTCCACGCAAGCAGCATCTTGATTCCGCATACCCATCTCGTTACATGGACGTGCGCGTCTGGGAAGAGGACAGCGCGGCGCACACCTCGCGAAGCTGGCAGCTGCGATGCATTTACAGTCAGCACGTGCCAAGGAGGAGGCGAAAAACTAAAGAAGAAAAGAAATAAGAGCGCTAGCGCTGGCATCTCCATTTCGACAAAAGCTGCACGTTGAAAAAAGGGCAAAGCGAGCTGACTTGCTCCAACGTGTCCTGTTGCGCTTTTCTCTCGGAATGGATTTCCGCAGCGCCACGGCCGTATCGGCTTTGCATAGGGAGCAGCCCCAGATAGCACTCGCACTCCTAAAAGGGAAACGCTTTTTCTTCCTTTGCAGCCGCTTCTGTCAGCCCCACTCGCACGCAACCACGGTGCACGCAACGCCTCATGCAGCCTGGTTGACCATTCTCGCTTTGCTCTCAACGAACGCAAGAAGCACCGTGCTTCTACGCGCTGCTACCTGCGGCCACACGATTTAGAATGAAAACAGCTACCCCTTCCCACTACCCTTCCCTCTCTTTTCTTTCACTGCTGACATCCCGAAAAAGAAAGAAAGAAAGAAAGAAAGAAAGAAAAAAGGAAAGAAGGAAAGAAAGCCATGTGGGGACACCTGAATGTTTGAAGAGGTTTGCTGCAGACCGAAGCTCGTTTGCTCGGCGCAGTGTGCGCCAGATATGGGAGGGGCTCCGGGGTGATATCCGTGAAAGCCACCATGGCTCTTATTTCTAGTACACGACGGTGATCTGAGAACCAGGCACCATGGCGTAAATGGGAACGCTCGGTATATCATAGCTCTAATGCTCTCTCCGGTGATTGAATTTCATGCCTGTGTACTTCACTCGCCAAAATGTAATACGCAGTGGTGTCCATGCCCAGACATTCTAATTTGCTGCAGAAAGCTCGCCTCTTTGTGTTCTTTCGGATGGTCTACAGCTAGAAATGCTCCGCCATTATTTTTTACTCGGCGTTCGCCGTATTTTCGACGCTCATACACGCGACTTCACGATTGTGAAGCTCCTTTCAGTTGATGCCTGTCTCGCGCCGTTTGACTGGGAAGGAAATATTTATGCTCCCACGTCAATAGAAAGAAAACTGTTTTCTTCATCCTGGATTTCCTGCTCGGCGCAGGAAGTTTAGACTTGAGCGATAGCCTAATACTACGCTTGTACAATAGACTCAAGACTCCAACCTCGTTGTGTTTGCATGAGAAAACTAAACACAGAAAAAACACGCTTATCATCGAATAATGAAGAAGCGTAAGTCCATACCTTCGATAGGATAAACACCCACCAAGTCTCAAGAGAGAGGTCACGTAAGAAGACGCCACCACAAACTAGCAAAGTCTGAAATGCCGCTTCAGAAAACCCAGAGGCATGAACCTGACGAACTTAAGTAGAAGACGTTTGAAGTAGAAGGTGAAAAAAGACTATTTCAATGGCTCTAGACATCAAAAACTTGAATAACTGCTATGTACGTTCTTGTGAAGTTTATATTATATTTATATGAGGTGGGGATGTGGGTGTAGAAGTGAGGAAATGGCGGCCTACAATATTGTCCTGGAGTGATGCGAACATTGATAAGTCATGCACTCTTTGATGTGACAAAGACGTCGAAGTTGTGTGAAACACTCACCCGTTGTGGCCCATGAGGCACCTTGTCGTACTGCCGGAATACGCTTGCTCATAATCATTACCTCTCGCTCTCATCTCCATCACGCCACTCTTTTTTCTCATAGCATACGATGATCTAGCGCCATCCAGCGCATTCAGGATCGATTTGTTCCTCTGTATATATACGGTCAGAGCAAACTCATACGTGCGTTGTAACGACCGCACTGAAGGCGCGTTATCATCAGATGCACGTCAACCATGAAGCCCCTTTTCGGCTTATCGAAATGACCATTCGCTGATGAGGCTGAATGATGCTCGATGAGCAAGGGACGACTGCCAACCAGGTCATTGCCAGCGACGACCGTAAATGGTGCTTACAATTATCACGAGGCCTTGTGCGAGATGTTCGTTACCTTTATGGGCAATGTCCGTCCAGAAGGTAGTACGTTTTGTTCGTTTTTCTGTTTGTTTGCAGGTTTGTTTGTGAGGATCTGCGAACATCAAATGCAACATTTATTTACAGACGTGATTATCTTGCAGGAATATCGAGGTGTTGTTATAATTCAATGCCTCCATCGGATTCGCGAAGTGTTTTTGTAATTTACATGTTGATTATTTTGCTATCCATATCGCATGGTCAGTTTTTCTAATTGCCGTTTTCTTTCTTCTTACAAGATATATTGCTGTCAGAACAGATGACCGCAGTTTGATGGTTCGTGCTGAGTGAAAAAAAATCAAGTCATCGTAGCCAAACTAGGTAAAGTACCATGTTTCTGACTAAACCACAGGAAGAACGAGAGAAAACTTATACATGTACTTCGCTTTTTCTGTCCCATTCTTTATGTCTTTGTGAAATACTCAAACCTAAAATTTCAAATATCTGAAAGGGATACGAATGCTGGATCTAAGAGCCATCAACCGTGTCCCTTTTCTTTCATTATGTTTTTGTGAGTGTGCGTGTTTCTTCTGCGGTAATTTCATCCTATTTAACACTTTTGTCTCCATTGTGTAAACCATAAGTCGCTGCTTCTGCGAAGGATCCTTTTAAGGATCCTGTTGCCCTCTGCTTAATTCTGTATCATGCTGTGCCTCGATTTCATTCAAATGAGCTACACAGGTTAAATGTTACCGTTAGTGAAGCGGCAGAGCCGAATGCTTTCGATACCTCTTCTGCAATCTGTGTGCTGTTTTGGTACGAAATTCTGAGGTCAGCCCCCTCCCCTCCCCGAACAAAATAAACATATTCTTGGAGTCTCTGTGCGCTATCTATCTATCTATCTATCTATATGTATATCTATTTTTCTATCTATCTATCTATCTATCTATCTATCTATCTATCTATAATGTGTGTTAGTGCTGTCAAATAAGTTCAGAGCCCACGCGAGTATAACAGAAATTAGTGGTCATGCCTTTCTTTTTGTGTAGCAAAACACAGAAAAAAACATCTTTGTGCGTGCTCTATGTTATAATTCGACCAGATTTACACGCCAGTATACTGGCGTACACTGGTGTCCACGAACACATCAAATGAAACAAGCAAGTCAACGTTGATATAAAATACGCGTGCTTCAGAATGACTTGGCGTTTCTGTACGTGAAATTCAATAAATTAATAATACAAAATTTCAAAACTAACGAACATTCAGTGCGGCGGCTGTGAAGTTACGCCACGTTGGGTAGTAGTAGTGGGGTTCGGGGTGGTTCGAATCAATACTTCATAAGATGATCAATATAGAATATAGGGCAATCAGTACTATATGCGATAATACAGATATGATTTCCATAATGGGTCCGAAAAAATGGTTGGCCTTCTTTGTGCTTTGAATTTAAGTGCGAAAAGAAAAGTTGAGGAGAAAATTGAGGAAAATAGCCTCTAAATCGGCTTATGGAAATCAATTCCGCGTAAGAGGCATGAGCGTGCGGATTCGCGGCGCAGTGATAAGCCTGATAGATTAGGTGCGTTTTTCACAACCATGACAGAAGTCTGACGGAAAAAACTCCGTAATATGAAAACGGTCAGAGCGATTCTGAAATCGAAGGTAAGAGTGAAGTGGCATTGTGTTTATCATGAGTGGTTCACAACCATAGATTGCTTTCTCTGCAGCGGATGGTAACCCGGCACTGTAAGTAACTAAATAAATTGCCGAGGACAGGAAGGAGTGCGTGAATTATTACTGCCGTGCCCCTTGTCTGCTTGGTTCTCCATCCATTCTGCTTGCTTCCTGTCTCTTAAAGAGCCCTGAAACACTTTTTCAAGTAATCTTATAATCATGGAAGTATCAGAGCTTATTTTCTCACGATTAGAGTGCGGAAAAATTATTTTAAATGCGAAGCGGGCTGAAATCCGGCTGCAGCGGCTGCATTTCCGATGGAGGCGAAAATTCTGTATAGGCCCGTGTGCTCATATTTGGGTGCATGTTAAAGAACCCCAGGTGGTCAAAATTTCCGGAGCCTTCCACTACGGCGTGTCTCGTAATCATATGGTGGCTTTGGGACGTTAAACCCCACATATCAATCAAATCAATCAGTGCGTTTGGGTGCTCTCGTGGTCACGCCCTTCATCCTGGCGTAAACCAAAACTAGCAGGGGGGGGGGGTAAGATGGTTTGACGAATATAACGCGCTGATCCAGACATGAATAATGTCACAATCCCGTCGCGTGTTATCGAACACTTCCCGCCAAACAATGGCACATTCTCACGAGCAGGTATGTGCTGCTGGTATGCAGGTATGTACCACAGGGGATTGACACTTAGTATTTAACCAGGAACGACGAGAACACACATGAGAAATTTGAACGTGTGAGCGTCCAGCCCCGCTGCGGTGGTAGAGTGGCTAAGGTACTCGGCTGCTGACCCACAGGATCACGGGTTCGAATCCCGGCTGTGGCGGCTGCATTTCCGATGGAGGCGGAATTGTTGCAGGCCGGTGTGCTTAGATTTGGGTGCACGTTAAAAGAGCCCCAGGTGGTCGAAATTTCCGGAGCTCTCCACTACGGCGTCTTTCATAATCATATGGTGGTTTTGAGACGTTAAACCCCACATATATATCAACGTGCGAGCGTCCAGAAATACGCGACATCGCTAGCGTCGAGCCGACAAATGCAAAAAATAAATGTCAGTGTCTCAGCTGGAATCGAACCGAACCTTTTTGCGTGGCAATGAAGCATTTTATCACAGAGCTTCGCCAGATTGCGGAACTACTTTTCAAATGAACGCTAATTTTCGTGAAACACCAACAGGAGTTGCAGTACTGCCTACCCAATTTTGTAAACATTACATATGCACCTCTTTGCTACAGCCTTCACGTTGGGTTAACGTCAATTGTGGTTAGTTGCTGAAGTTGATTCATGTGGCAGCGTCGAGGGCCAGTATCCTCGCGAGCATCAGCACTTCGTAACAGCTTCTGGTGTTTCTAATACGCATGTTCCACTTGGCATTATTGCGCAAGTGCAAACAGCTGGTTATATAAACATCTGCAACTCTTCAGCATAAGTCTGTGCGTGCAACATTTGTACATATATTTAGCGTCACTTCATGACGTGTCGCTCAACAAAAAAATTGCAACACGGTCACCTTCCCTCCGCATGCTTCGCATAACGTCTTTTCTCAGGTATTCAAGTAACAGAAGTATACGAACGCAACTTCAGGGTTTTTTCGCCCTATTCATGCGCTTTTCCTCCCTGTCTGTCTAGACCAATGCGCCCGAATCTACAGAACGAGTACTACGAGAATACCGCCGTGAGCAACTGCGCGTAGCGGACCATCTCTGTGGAGGATTACAAAAGGGAAAGAAGCTATATACGTAAGCGCACGTGATGAATTATTTTTTTTTCTTTAAACACGATTATTGGCGCTTGTGATATGACGCGCGCGCTAGCGTTGCTATACTTTACAATTTTAGCCTTCTAAAAAGCGCGGTGGTAGCACCCAGTGGTGGCCGCGGCAAATGTGCAGCACCACAATGCTCGAATTGGCGGGATTTGGTGCGAGCTCTGTATACCGAGTGCGCTCTGTGGAATTTTCCTGGGTTAGCTTCACCACGGGATAGCAGCGCAGTTCATAGAGCCCGATGTCAAGCGACTTCAGTTATAGATAAATGCCAATCAACGTCTCGGGAGGCGGGTAAAGAAGACAAAGCGTCAAATGGCAAGCCACATCAGTCATTTTGGAAACGAGGACATGTATCGATGAGGACTACGGTAGTAGGCTCATGGCTGGATGAGTTGTCAGCCTGACTGTGGCGTGAGGTCTTTCAACCATTATATAGTCCGCACGAGCTTCATGGCGTTTGGACTTGGCGCTGGATCATCGTAAGGTTTTGGTCCATGCATGATCCATGCAACAGTAACCTAAAAAAAGAAACTAGGCTCAAGAGTGTGCACTACCGAAGAGGCTGTGCAGTGAAAGTTTTAAATGATTATTCGAACGTGCTAGTGAGCACTGAGCTACGCAGAGAAGAGTTTTCGTCTCCCAAAAACGAGTCATTCATACGAAATTTTAAAACGAAATTTCGGTTACTTTAGCTAGACGAAATCGAGCAGCCGCCTGCCGCATCAAGTTGAGGAAGAAATGGGTCTTTGCATGGAGTGAGTGAAGCACGAAAAGGAAGTTAGCGCCAAATCAATAGGGTGCTGAACTATGTAATTTGGGAACTGTGTATGGTTCCCCACCTCTCTCCTTAACACAAAAAGAACTGTCATTTCTTCGTGTTACATGAGAACTGTGTTTCATTTTGTTATATCCCGTAATTCATATTCACTCGCTGTAGCATCTGTATTTTTCTTAAGGTTGGATTAGAAAAAAAGTGGCAGATCCCACGAACTGTGGGAATCGATGATATGAGAAGCACGAATAAGAACGCTTGATAGGTCACTTTAAAATCTGCACAACGTTGTGAGGAAGACGGACGTAGTGGACGGTAAACACAAGTAGAAATATTATGCGCACTCATGTATCCAGATAAGATGCAAGTATGTTCTTTACAGCCGTGTAACGACAGCACCACTAACGTTGCGTGCCATCATTCGCATGTTAGGACTTGTAAGTCATTTTCGCAGTAAGGTGACGTCACTCGATGCCTACTAAGGTGTATACGAAGCTAGTGAAATGGCAGCAAGCGCACCATGAGTGTGGCTTGTAAATTATGCCGTACATGATTTCCATGTCATGATTATCAAGTTTGCGCCTGGCATTTGTGTTCATCGCCCGTTCACATCCCGTAACACCAAAGTTGGTGTATGTGAATCTAGTGAAGTGGCCACAAGTGCAGCATAAGTGTAGCATGTAGTCATGTTTTTATGACACACATGTCATAATCATATGTGGACGTGTCATTTACCTTCGTCGGTTGTTCGTGTCTCGTGATACCAAATTTGGTATGTGTGAAGCTAGCGAAACAGCAGCGAAGGCACCATGAGCGTGGCATGCCGTTATGTTCCTAAATAACACGCATGTCATCATTATCATGTTTGCACCAGTCCTATATTTTCGTCATCCATTAACGTCACGTAATGCCAAATTTGGTATACGCGAATCAAGCGAAATGACCGCGAGTGTACCATGAGCGTGGGATGTAGTCATGTTGTTACATGACAAGCATGTGATGATTTCCATGTTAGGGCCTGGCACTTATGTTTGTCATGCAGTCATGTGAACCACGCCAGCTTTGAAATATGTCATGTGATCGAAAACCCCGCAAGAGCAGCAAGACCATGACATATAAATCGTGACATTCATGGCAACCATTTCATGATTTTCATGTTATGACTACTTATTTGTGTTGGTCATGCAGTCATGTTATTCCCTACCAATTTTGGTATCAATACCATTATCCAAACGGCCAGTAGTGCTAAAAGCCGTAGGCGGCGAGATAGATAGATACATAGATAGATAGATAGATAGATAGATAGATAGATAGAACTTTCCGATTTAGCCAAATAATGAGAGCCTTCCAATCATGCATGCACCGCGTTAGATAGACTTGTAACTGTATATACGTTGTGTTGCGAGGCACTGCGCTTGAACCCGTCGTTAAATATCCACCTTGTATCGCAAAGAGAAAAAAAAAGATGACATGGCGCACGAAATGCTGTCAGCCTGAGTTGACAGGAGCGTGCATTTCTCTATTGACAAGAGCTGCTAAACATTTTAATATCAACGCTTCGGTCTTTCCCATGTGCTAATGATCCTAAATTAAATTTAACCCGCGTTCTTTCTCTTGAGTGCCCATGTTGTGATTTACAGTGAGTGGCAGCCAGTTCAAACCTCGGTTTTACGCTATGTTTGAGCAAACGTTTGGCTGGCTTTGAGTAAACGCGCCGTTGTTTTGCCTCAGCACAAAACAGCCACTGAGATCGTGGTTCACCCGGAAAGAAAAAAAAGTAATAGAAACATTTTTACCACTTTAACCTGATTTACGCAACTTTCATGCATGCAAACATATATAGTGTGCGCTGATGTTGACCAACCCCACAGGTAGCAGCGCTACCCTAAGGCCAACGCATCTCTGACGTTATAATAACTGCGCCTATGGTGAGCGTGCTGCAGATAAATATTTTTAGAGCTTCAAAATGAAGCGCCACATCCCTAGCCAAATTCACAAAGTTTTTCTGTCGTAGGAGCGTTTAACTACTTACAGGCCGCCATCTGTGGTCACGCACGCATCGTCGGAATTCGCTGGAGTACCCTTTTACATGCAATTGTGTGGACTAACAACTTTCTATACAATTGTGTTACCTTGTACATATGGTAGATAATAGTAAGACCAGATGAGAGAACAACTGCTACCAGTTATATATCGACATGTTACTTGTTGCAGCAACACAAACAATGCCCGTCTCAGTGAGTGTAATGTGCAAGTGATTGAGTACATAGAACGGAAAGTTGCTGTTCTGCTCGAAAGGCAAACCACTTAAAGGAAAATTGCGCCGGCTATCGTAGTTCGACAAGAAGCCTTTACTATAGAGCAAAAGATACTGTTGTTCACCTATTAACTCTGGACACTATCTCCAATCTCCAGCTCCAGCTTGGTCCTCCTCTATCGCGCATACCCCAAGACCATGCACAGTAAAAATTTTTACACCCTGAAGGGTGTAAATGAGCTTGTCCCAAGGACGACACCCTAAGGGTGTTAATTCAGCACACAGTAAATTTTTACACCCTTATGGGTGTAAAAAGAGTGTTTTGCAGATTTACACCCTTTTTGAATGAATGTAACACCCTTTTCTTTGCTGGTACACCCTCAGAGAAGGGTGTAACTGGCAAAAGGGTGTTATTATGCCGTTCGTGAGGGTGTTGAAGAACAGAAGGGTGTGCACCTATAATTGTTGGAATAAAAATTGTTCCGTTTAACGTCCCAAAGTTGTCATATAATCATTAGAAACGCTGTACCGAAGGGCTCCGAAAAGTTAAACCACCTGGGGTTACTTAAGGTGCACCTAAGCCTGACTACACAGGTCTCGCACTCTTTCTCGTCCATTAAAAATGTGGCCGCCGTGAACTGCCGGGATTCGATCCTGCGACTTGCGGGTCAACAGTTCAGCACCATAAGCACCAGACCACCGGCGTTGGAGTGCACGTGCAAGAATCGAGCTGCATCCATGCTTGCAAATAAAATACCACGCACAGCGCAAGGAATGCATGCCTTTCCTAAGATAACAATGTGGTAAGGATGAAAAAAATCAAGGAAATGATTGAGGCATTGACAAATTTTACAGAACACTAAGAATAATTGAGAAAATGTAAAAGAGACTAACTTCTCCTCGCACTGTATGATTCGACATGTTTTGCCGCTTTATATCGTCCACATTATATGTGAATAAATTAATGGGCTACTGTCACGATCTACGGACAGCACATATTCATGTGTAGAAGCAATTGAGAAAAAAAGCTTGAATTTATTACAAAAAACCCTTGCTCCGTCAAAAGCCGTTCGAGTGCAAGTTGTTTTCACAAGATTATCGAAGACGAGATGTGCTTGGTCGAAAAAGAAAACAATGCACTACCTTCTGCAACCATGCGGGAGCACGGGAAGTGGTTCTTTAGGTGAAGAAATAAAGGTCAGAGAATGGCACGGTCAGTGCACGCAGCGCCTTTGCGAAGCGAAGGGGAGAAGGGTACGAGAGGAGGGAGAGACACGCCTCTCGCCCCCCCATATATATATATATATATATATATATATATATATATATATATATATATATATATATATATATATATAATATATTGTGGGACACTGCGACCCACGCCGTAAAATTTGTATTTGCTATCTATTCTGTTTGACATCCCCTCGGGGTGGGGGGGGTGGGGGGGTGTATGAGGTGATCAGCAGGGGGCACTGCAACCCCCGTCGAGTTAAAAAACTTACGTCGAGTTACAGCGCCCCTCTCTATTTCTCTATGTACCTATAGGGATTTACATTGCCCCCTAAGTGACCAAGGGCCGCCCCCGCCCCCCTTCCCCCGTGGTGGGCACGCCTATGCATAGGCACCATCAATCATTGCAATAAAATTTTGTGTGTAAATGTGTGCGTCAACAATAGTACATTTTAATTCAAGAACATGAGTGTTTTAGGTGATTATTACCGCTGTTGTTCATTTGTTAAAAATGCATTGTACCTGCAAGCGTTTCAAACTTCGCGCGCTAAAGTCACGGTAATTTCGTTTTTTTGTAAAGATAAAATTATTTTGCCCCCTTCGTTTTCATGATATATATATTTTTGTTTACTTTTCATACTTAAACGCATTACTAAAGCATTTTATTGCGCCTTTGTACGTCTGCGGAGCTGTAACCGGAGCTGTAATACATGCTTGGGCGTGCTTGGTCGCTGGTCGGGCGCTGCAGCTTGTCGGTTCTGCATCGTTTTTTCTCGTTTTTCGAGGTGTGCTTGCGCGCTGCGTTCGTGTTTTGTGTTCTGCCGGTGCTGCCTATTACGAAGATGAACTCTACTCAAGCGAGGACGTGTGGCGTCGCATTTTGGAACACTCGCCAGGTACGTACCACATTCCTGCTGTCGGCGCTTTGTCAACACCGAGAGCGTGATAACGACGCCATGCTACGTTTTTCGTTACATATGGGCGATAAGTGAAGTTTTTTAACGTAGCGAACCTGTTTGTGTGTGTCATTTCATCAGGATGAAGGCGTTTTTGTAGGAAGTCAAGCGTGGGCGAGCTTGTTCTTTCGATTCAAGCATGCTTCGGTGTGTGAAGCACATGGCGCGTGCGTGCGCAGTGGGAATTCGGCGGCGGATTTGTGCGAGTTGTGACGGCGCTCGCCTCTGTCGGCAGTGGTGTTGGCAGAGAGCCCTGCTCGCGATGGACCAATATTTTGGTTCAATAATTGTTGGGCGAAGACGGCGTTTGTTAGCTGTAAGCGTTGATTACGCCTAGGGCGCGTATGTTTGGATCTCTTAACTTGAGGATTTTTTTTTGCATGCCTGTTCATATTGTGTGCTACAGGAGTCAACGGGTTCATATGTTGTACGTCCAAAGGCAGTTTGAAAAGTTTCATATGTTGTACGCCCTTTTTTTAAACTGCTATCAGAAATTGCTGCGGGTAGCCGAACGTATGCCGGTGTATGCATCCACGCCGGCACGCATCTTTGAACTACCGTGTTATTCGAGTTCGCGTGCAGCATGCTGCCTCGTCTTAGGTACGGCTCGCAAGGCTAGCACGTATGTACGCTTAGGTGTTTATGCAGCCCGTTTAGTCAAATCTGAGCTTACGTTATACACTCGCAACATAGGTTGTCTGATGCGTTCGGAACCCATGAATTTTGAGCCGTTCGTTAAACTTGAACTGTATTTCCGAACAAAATTTTCATGGCTTATTGGGGCCGAATAACTGTAGCTTAACTGTGCGAGCCCTAATTCGATCAGTAGTTCATGCGGTAGAGCACAATTTATTTTATTCAGCTTGTTTTCGCTATGCTTAGATTTAATTAATTTGTGGTGGTTTATTAAATATTGTATGTGCCTCGCCCAAACTTTGTGTTCAAACTTTGCTAAGCAATTTTACTTGTACGAACAGTAAGAACAGTTTAGACCATCACCTCCAATGGCATTTAATAACAGATTACAAGCTTATGCCGATCTGGTCAGAAACACACATGAAAACATTGAAAAACCACACACTGGCCACGAATAAAAGCACAGTCTTTGTCACTTGTGAATAGGGCTTTTGTGTGGGGGCCAAAACGTCATGCTTTCAATTAGGGTCAGCATGTTGTTTTGTCTTCACATCAGATGACAAGCTTCAGTAAATTCTATAGGCATGCGCTACAGTTATAGAAGGGATCTGTGGTGTTTGGAGAAACGAATATATCATTTAACGCTCAAAACTTGCAATAATGTTATACATCATAGTATGCATACATAAGGCATGCACATGTTGCTGTGAAAATGGAAAATTGGACACTATGTTCATCTGACAATCATGAATATAGACTGCATGTTTCCAAGCTGTTGGCATTGACGCAATTACACAACTTCAGAAATCAGTCTCGTCAAACGTTTATTGTGTATTGCTAAATAGTGACCAATGCCTTCCAGTATTCTTGTTACTAGAGATCGTTGCAGAAGCTTGCATGCTTTATTGGGATGGTATTTAGCTCAGGATGGGTGCGTTGTATTAGCACTTCCACATTTTTTCCCATTATTTATTAGACAGCCTGTAATGAGGGGTATGTTAGGGATGAGTGAGGGGCACTGCCTTTTTAGCCACCTGGAATCATTGAATTAACAGGCATAATTTAGCAGTTGACAATAGTAATTTAGTGAAACCAATTTTCTATGTTATCGGCATAATCGCCCTAATGTAGGCAGCCGAAAGAAAGTTACATTAGTTGTGTTCAAACTAAAATTCGTAATATAACTTTATGTGTTACCTCCAATGGATACTTGATCAAAGCGTATACTGTCATGTACGCACTGCCCTATTAATGAATTGGCATGTATACGCACTATGCCAGAGCGCTATTCAAGTATATTTTGTGACACATCTGTTATGTGAAAAATGCATATTCTTTCGTAAGGTTGCAGCTATGTTCGCCAAAAACATTGAGGATGTTTTTGTTGTAGCATGTCTGGTTTTCGTACATCCTACTCTTTTAAAGCAAAACGTTCCAGATCATTCTAAATTGAGTTCCAAATTTTGCTTCGCTAACAGACACATCAGTAAATTGTTTTTTTGTTTCTCTCGCAGTCTATACATGCTCGTCGTAGGAAGAGAGTGTGGGAGACGTCTGGACTAGCCCATCATCAAGGCTGGCTCGTGGAAAATTTGACTGCTGGTGCACATCAGTGGCGCGTGGCTTCTGTTTCTTCTGAAAAGCGAGCTGCAGAGAGCCACCTGGTAGCTGTATTCAAGGAGCACAAAGGTTGAGGGTGTTCAAAGTTAACCCTTTTGTTTTTCCTTAAAAAAGAGAAGTCAGCAGCTGTAAGTTATGTATGTAAAGTCACCTCTGCTGATAGCTATGTATCCAAGAGGATGCAATGTGAGACAATAATTATCACTGTCAGCGGTGCCATTAAGTTTTATTAATCAACTTAATAGTGACCACAGCAGGAGATCATGTATGTGTTAAATATTTGAGCCAGTCACATTTCTACATATTATCACTTGTAAGAATTCTAGCATGCCTGTGCTCAAATATCCTGCTGGAAGTTTAGTTGCGGCTTGCATTATTATGTGTGCAGGACAGCGAGCACTAGCACAGACTCTGATTTCATGCATTTAATCTGACCGTCCGTGGAAGGCATGGGCAAACATTAAAATGGTTACTCTTGCTATTCGCTGGCGATAGCAAGAACCGACTGCTCGTTCCGCTATGGAGTGATATTTTGCTGAACCTCACTGCCTTGCATGCGTAATCATGAAAAGCAAAATTAAACTTTCAAACGGTATATCTAGGAGCATAAACATAATCAAAAAAGTTTTCCAAGTGGGACTGTGTAGAAACACGACTGCCTCCAACTTTTTAATGCAAGCATACCTGCTTATTTGCGTTACTAAAATTTCAATATTTTTGGTTGATAGGCCAGATGACAGCATTATTTTATTACTTTGTGTCCCCCTGGACACAATCTGCCAAGGTGTTTTTCTGTTCCTAAGGCTAAAATTCAATGTAACTAGGCAGTGCATTTAAGAATGTGTCAGTGCTGCTTACTGAGCTCTTTATTAAATATTTTGTTTTTTCCAAGATCTACTGAGTGTGTTGCTCGCCAGACTTGCATGTCATGTTAATTGATGCCTTATGTGCAATTGGCCATTTAGAAACACTTTTTGTGTTGTGATAAAAAGTAGCACATTAATGATTTTATCTTCAGTGTAACCTTCACTGTATATTCTATTTTAATATATTTTTGTCACTGTAGTTATTTCATTGCCTTTGGGAAGTTCAATTCATAAGTACAATCAAGTGTTTTCCCACTGTCATACTTCATCGTACCTAACTTTGCCAATACCAAACCATGTCGGATATTTTACAGTGATACATACTCATGTTTAACATTGTTAATGATAACTGATAGAAGGCATACTAGAATATTGTAACGTGAGTCCTTGGATCGGAGGGTTGAATGGTGAATTTTTTCAACTACATAGTAATATCTGCTTGCTCTATTTCATGTCAAGTGTAATGAGAATAATATTACCGAGGTTAACGTGTTAAAACCACGATATAATTATCAGGGACACTGGAGTAGAGGGTTTCAGATATTTTGACCACCTGGGGTTCTTTAAATCCATCCACGTCTAAGCAGACAGGTGTCATGCATTTCCGCCTTAATTGAAATTGCAGCCACCACAGCCATGGTTTGATTTTGTGGCCTTCAGTTTAGCAGTCAAGGGTTACTTGAAGCGTATATTAGTTGTGGGCTGTGGTCTTGCTTCCATGATGCATCTTAAGTACAGCATTTTGGTGCTAACCAGGCATCTCTACTAGTGCACTGGTGTTGTGTTTTTGCATTCATAATTTACTGCAATATTTAACTATTTTATCAAGGTGCATTTCTGAGCAGCTCTGCGAAGTGCGTGCTGGTGCTTATTACATTCCTAATTTTTTGTAAGAGGTAATGATTGTTGCATGTATTCTGAGTTAGATATGAAGTTACGAATTTTCCTTCTTTTATACTCTGTAAGAGTGTAAAGCCGAACAATTCACTCTGATATACTTTGCATATTGTACATCAGATGGCTAAATTGTGTGTGCAGAGCTTATACAAACAGCCCATAGTGTTTTGAATGCCTTGAAAACTGCCTTAGGCACGTTAAAGAATCCCAGGTGGTCAAAATTTCCGGAGCCCTCCACTACGGCGTCTCTCATAATCATATGGTGGTTTTGGGACGTTAAACCCCACATATCAATCATGAAAACTGCCTTAGGATCAGAAAAAACTTGTGAACAGTGGAAGTTCCTCAGATAGGCTGGCTGATGTTTTGATAGGAGGACTTATGTTCGTCAAAAGTGCCGTTTCTTCTGATCCTTGGCATGTTAGGTTTAAGGGGGTTAGTAGAGATGTCATCTCCTGGTGGTGGTGCGTGTCTTTGTTGGCAATTGCCGCCGGAAAAGAAAAAAAAGCTAGAAAGCAAACAAGTTCAGTTCTCACTTCACTTCAAGTTGACTGGTAGCAATTCACAATGTTCTCGGAGGGTAGAGAAAAAAATGGAAGTAAAAAGAGGAAACACGCAAAGTAGGAGCGGTGTGCTGCCGCTACAGAGGCGAAAAAAGCAAAGAGCTTTAAAGTTAGAAGCCAGCAGACAGTCCCTGCGTTTGGCCATCACAAAGAGTTGCCGACGATAAAGGCCTATGCTGTTCTCGAACATCTATGAATGGGACTCATAAGAAAGCGGTTACGAAAAGGCGCGAGAGAGAAGCAGGCGGCTACCTTTAAATGCTAAGATTTCAAAGGTAAGCGACACCAGATGTGTTCGGAAGAGAATGTGTTTAATTGGGAAAGTCATTGGTTAAAATATGCTTTCACTATCCCCGTAGGTGGCCCGCTCAACAGAATTGCCTCAAGAATTTGGCGGCATGTTGGCAGAGAAATAGAGAAATTCAGAATGCAAAGAAAATAAGCATCAACGAGAGAAAGGCAGAAAGAAAGGAAAAAATTAAAAAAGGCGGTTTGGAGGTAGATGACACGCTAGCGTTCACAGGCGAGGAAAGGAAAAAGAGACGCAGAGAAATTTGTGGCTTGGCAATGACCTAATGGTGCACGGTAGTAGTGTTTTTTGAAGCGACAAAAGAAGAAAGAAAGCTGTGGTTGAAAGGTTCTGGCAAATAAAAACTTCGTAGTTGTGTGTGTATAGACACATGTATATCTATATTTATAATTTAAAAAATTTCGAGAGAACATCAATAGTACACTTGTAGTCTAGGAGCGATTCCATGTAATACCGGTTATGTCTATTTGAAGGTTGAACCTTTCTCATTTCTAAATGCTGTCGTAATTATGCTATGGCTTTCAGCGATTCCGAATGGCGACGTGCTACATTGATTCGTGATCGGTGTAGGGGCTTACATTTGTGTATCAAATATCATTCCATGTATTTCCTCTCTCATGGTGAGCAGAAATTTGTAGAACATAAAGCTTTGCTTGGTCGAAATTGTGGCCCTGTTGGTTGAAGTGACTGGCTACTGCTTTTGGTAAATTGTGTTTTGTGTCTGCACAGTGGCCGTTCAGTCTTACGTGAATTGGCTGCCCAGTTTTGCCTATATATTGTCTGCAGGTGGCGCACTTAAGACAGTATATTAGGTTGTTCAAAGTACAGATGAAGATCAATGGGACGTTGTGAATGTAGTCAAATTCTGTGCTTTTTAAGTTGTTAGCCAGCTATATATTTTTACAGGCGGAGCATCTGGGCCAGCCAAAGGGACCAGACGTCCTAGTGTTTGCTTTAAGTTTTGCGGGAATTAGCAATGCCTGGCACGTGGCATTTGCAACGCTAACTTAAAGACATGCTTGTTCACCCAAACTTAGACTAGGACGTCTGATCCCTGTGGCCGGCCCAGGTGCTCACCCTGCAAATATATACAGCCGGCTACCAACATAAAAAGCACAGCATCTGACTACATTCACAAGGTCACATAGAGGTTCACCTGCACTTTTAAACAGCCTAATATACTTTTCTGAGTGGGCCAGCTGTAGAAAACAATATATAGGCTAAAGTGGGCCGCCAATTCACGTAAGACTGAACGGCCACCGTGCAGACACAAAGCACAATTTACCGAAAGTAGTAGCCGGTCACTTCTACCAACAGGACCACACTTTCTAAAAAACAAAGCTTTATGTTCTACAAAATAATTTCCGGTCACCACGAGAGAATAAATACATGAAATCATAATTTATACACAAATTTATGTCCCTACGCCCATCAGGAATCAATGTTCCACGTGGTAATTTGGAATCGCTGAAAGCCATTGCATAATTGCGGACATATTTAGGGACTAGAAACGTTCAACCTTCAAATAGACATAACTGGTATTACATGGAATCACTCCTAACCTACATATTGTAATATTAATATTCACTCTAAATTTTTAAAACTTTAATTATAATATACATGTGTCTATATACACACAACTACGAAGTTTTTATTTTTCAGAACCTTTCAACCACAGCTTCCTTTCCTCTTTTGTCGCTTCAAAAAACACTCCTACCGTGCACCATTAAGTCATTGCCAAGCCACAAATTTCTCTGCGTCTCTTTTTCCTTTCCTCGTTTGTTAACGCTAGCGTGTCGCCTATCACCAATCCGCCTTTTTTTCATTTTTTCTTTTCTTTTGTGTTTCTCTCGTAGTTGCTTATTCCCTTTGCATTCCGAACTTGCCTATTTTTCTGCCAACATGCCGCCAAATTCTTGAGGCAATTCCGTTGAGCGGGACACCTATGGGGATAGTGAAAGCATATTTTAACCAATGACCTTCCCCAATAAACACGTGGTCTTACATACACATATGGTGTCGCTTACCTTTGAAATCTTGGCATTTAAAAGTAGCCGCCTGCTTCTCTCTTGCGCCTTTTTGTAACCTCTTTCTTATGAGTCCCATTTATAGATGTTCGAGAACAGCATAGGCCAATCAGCAACCCTTCGTGATGGCCAAACGCGGGGACAGTCTGCTGGCTTCAAACTTTCAACCTCTGCTTTTTCCGTGTCTGTAGCGGCCACCCATTGGCAGCACACCGCTCCTGCTTTGGGTGTTTCCTTTTTTTTTCTCCACCCTCTGAGAACATTCTGAATCACTACCACCCAACTTGAAATGAAGCAAGGACAGCACTCCTCTGCTTTATAGTTTTTTTTAAGGCTACGATTGCCAACAGGGACACATGCCACCACCAGGAGATGACTTCTTTACTAACCCTCTTGAAACTAATATGCCAAGGATGAGAAGGCTAGGCACCTTTGACGAAGATAGGTTCTCCTATCGAAACTTTGGTCAGCCTATCTGAGGCATTTCCACCTGTCGGCTCTCATTTTGATTTTGTTATGAAGAGTGTGTTTTTAAGATATGGATGCTGTCTCTATTACCTAGAAAGATGCTGCAAAATAAAACGTTAAATTTTAATATGTCGTGAAGCTTCATGGGGTGAGGGCTGATCTGTTAATAATCTTTCTTCAGCCACTGATCTTACCTGTTCGAATATTGGCGGCAAACTGCTCTAACTGTAGTATGTATGAAATATAATAAATGTGTTTGCTTCCAGTTGAGAGAAAACCTGTGTTGTGGTACATGTACTTGACATTTATCTTACGCCAATATATGTCTACTTTTAGGAAGTGGGAAAAGATATTTATCAATAAGTGGAAACGATGTCTACCAAAGCAGCTCTGTTATTTTTGTATAATCAGAAAGTTTGAAAAGAACTAGGTGAGGCTGAACTAGCATGGTTTCGCGACACCAAGTGCAACTGCAAATTAAGTTGCTGAAATATGTATATGTCTGCATCCTGCATGAGACGTGTGCACTGTTACGGGTAATAATGTTTTCAATATAATGTGTTTGTGTCTCTACACAAACGTATGCATACCAAGCACCCTTGCTGTATCGACTCACTGAGCCACCAATTGATATACCCGAGATGTTTATGCTATTTAACACTAAATATTTGTATTTAATTGTATAACTATAAAAGGCAGTTTAAATTTCTATAGTCTGCTTTACAAAGAAGGCTTTGAGGAATATCATTGCATTTCAGTAAGCTTGCTTATACACACACACACATATATATATATATATATATATATATATATATATATATATATATATATATATATATATATAATGAGATCAAACAGACAATATTGCCAAGGAAAGTATAGGGGAAGTTATAAGTCCGAATTGTAATGTAAATGTGAAGAAAGAAATGTGGGTGAAAAGATAACTTGCCATAGACAGGAACCGAACCTGCGACCTTTGAATAACGCGTTACTCAAAGGTCGCACACCCTTTCAACACCCTCTTAGAGGGGTGTTGAACACCCTAACATTTTGCTGAACACCCTTCGTGTAGGGTGTTCAGCTAACACCCTTTCAGTAGGGTGTATCTGAAAACACCCATAGGGTGTTGCTCTGGCGACAAGCCAGTTTACACCCTTAAGGGTGTAAAAAAATTTACTGTGTATGGATGTGTTCAGACTATAGGGAGCCTTCATGTGTGCGCCGCCACCTACGGAGGCATCGCCCACATGAAGGCTCCCTAGTTAAGACATAATATATATGCGAGAAACCCTGTGATCTGAAGTCGCAATCAGCATGGGCTTTGGCAGAATTTTTTTTTTTGAAGGGGCACCACCTTGATTAGAATTGGGCCCGGGCAGGCAGATGTGGTATAGACCGTTATTTTGTGCTTTGGGGTAGGGGTGGGGGTGGAGGGGATAGACACGGGTTTGGTGTGCTACTCACCAGCTACTATACTGGCGGATGAAACCCGTATGATCTGATACACATGTGGAGGCGGACAGCCGAGCAGCAGGGTGGGAATGGCACAGACTGAGGGTAGGGTTACCTTGGCGAGAGAAGTAAGCTTCGCCAAAGACTGGAGCGGCAGATGCATGATGTAAGAACGCAGGTTTCGTCGAACGCGCTGGCCAAACACGCAGAAGTAACTAGCCACGAAATAGACCAGAATAGGGTAAAATAACGAAAATAAAGGGAAAAGAAGTGACTTTTGGGGTATATCTTAACTTTCTGACAGTCGAGGCAATGGCGCACATTCTTGACTTTAATAAGGGCATCTAACTTCCCCCACTGTACACACCTACGTCTTATTTTAAAATATACGTAATTGACTGTTTGCATGTTTATTTTTTGTTGTGAACGAGGCTTCCGTGCGGAAACTGAAGCTTTCTGCTTGTATGTGATCCTTCAAGGTCGGCACTCATTTTAATCCTATAGGCTCGAAATAAAAACCACATTCAAAAAAGACCACAACGCAAAAAGAAACCACAAAAAGAAAGGTGACAGTAGCACAGCCAACGACCGTGACGTACGTGGCGCACTATGGCACGCCGCCGGTAGCCTTCACTGCAACTTTCCAGATTGTGTAGTCTGCAGGAATCCGAACACATGAAGCCAGAGCAAAACAATGGTGTTCAAAGAAAAAAAAACACCACAAAGTCACGCTAAAAACAACGCATCTAACCACCAGCTTTCCTTCGCCAGAGTGAGGTGGGATCACGTGATCCAACTATGAACGTCAGAGCAATTGCAGTGCTCGCGCCCAATATCCACAACTTTCTACGAAAGAAAGCACGCAACAATTATTGCAATGCAGAACTATCTGGAGTTTATATCGCATATATTTGACATCGATAAACATTTATTTAGGATCATTAAAAGGAGGGGCGGCTTTACAAAATACTTTTTTATATTTGTGTGATTCATTCTTCTTCTTTTTCCGTCTTCCCTTACCCTTTCACTAGAGGATGGTGGTGCCATACCGGAGAGTTATCTTCTGGTTGACATCCCTTCGGTACTTCTTTATTAAATTACTCCCTCACTCTATTTCTCATGTTATGGCCGACTTATAAGAGGATTAGTTAAATTTTCCATCACATCATAGATTTAGCACCAGCTCTTTCAAGTGTTTATAATTATTAATTGACAACATAACAGCAGATATGCACTAAGGCCGATTTTCTCTAGTAAACGAGTGAGCAGAAGATAATGATTTCAGTGAACAGTTATCATTCATTGACAATGAACATAAAATTCAGAAACAATTCAACAGTGAATTCTGTTATTAACTCACAGCAACCGGTTTCAAAGTCTTAGCTGTCCACCGCCGCCTGTGCACCTGACCACTAACGAGCAAAATTAGAAGGAAATTTTCAGAATCAAATAATTTTGAAACCTCAGCATTCTACTTGGCTGTCAGGTATTCCACCAAAAAGCCACGGCGATGATTTAAACTTCGTCGCGGAAAGACCATAAATTTTTAGTCAAACCCTGGCTAGACTACATGTGACCGGCAGGGAATCAAGTCAAATTATCGCAGTTTCTACGGGGCTTCGTTGCAGCGTCCCAGAGAAACCGGCCCGATTTGAAGTGACCTTCGGAATAGTCGGGACAAAGATTAGCCGGCATTTTAGGTCAAATTTTTCCTGGCAATATAAGGCCTGCGGTTAGGCGTGACATTTCTGTAGGCGGCCCGGCCCTGATGCTGTGACGGAAACAAAGCATTATTTTACGCTTTTGAGAGTGGTTCCTCGCCGATAACGTGATGCATATTATGACTAGAGGTAATTATAAAACCATTAGTATCACAATTATCTACATTTGCGAGATTGACACGCAAAGCACCCACAGCCCTGGAATCGAACTCGGGACAGCATACACGTGAGGCAGATGTCTTACCCCCTGCACCACAGCGCTACCGCATGAAAGCGAGTCTTTTTGCGGGCTTTTACCAAGGGGCTTTTTGCAAACCGTCGGCGGAACCTTGAACTGTTTTTGTGCTATATGCATGCATTTGATCCGCGAATAGTTTGTAGGGCTTCATGAACTCGAGACAACCACGGTGAGCGCTTTCGGCTCCGACTTCGGTTTATAGTGCGCCGTTCCGCAAGAACAATTAGCGTGTGTTTTTGCGTCGTTTTAGCGCTTCCCCGTGAACCGAGGTTGTTACGCTCACCGCAAATTTCGGACGAGACTGTGTTCGGCTGTCGAAACATACGTATGTTTTTTGCACGTGCGTGTGCTGTGAGCAATTTTGCTGATTTGTGTTGGGACGTATACGCATGTCAGTGACCTATTCTCAGCTGCTTGAAGACAATGCGCTTTCGCACGTAAGCGTTGCATGGGTGTTTTAGCGTGCCTACTCCAACATTTGCATTTCGAACGAGCGCGACCTGCCGCAAGCTGCACGCGGGGCAGCAGCACAGTTTAGCATTTCAACGATTACTTATTTGTGCAATTAGAGTTTATGCGCATTATTTCGCTTTATAGAGTGGTTTTTGCTCATTTTTATTTTTTAACTAATCTTATTTATGGCGAGTGGCTACTCTTACCTTAATTCAGCATCACACCGCTGTTCAAGTGAATGCCGAAACGCGCGCCTAGGTCAAGTATGACGTACACAAATTAGCGACGGACGGGTTGGTCTCCCTCCTAATAAATAATGCTTCTGCACATCTCTTCCGTGAACGTCTGCGTGCAGTTTGGTTCGAGAATTGGTGCAGAACGAACTCTAAAATCTTTATTGTTACTTCACGCAAATGCTCTTTAGAAAATAGGAATTTTCGTTAGCTGATACATTATCTCCACAGCGGTACACTGGTTGTCATGATAGCGGTTCACTGTTACAAATCCATGCTGGAATATAAAAACTGTACTTAATAATCAAAAGAGTGAGCAAATGTTGGTGGCATACGCTCTCCTGCTGACTTCTGCGCCTGACATCTTACTTCTGTACTTGATGTCCGCTCTCAAATTACGCAACCACTAATCAAACACCAACCAATAGATTTTCAGTTTTGACGTTTTTCTGTCTCGCTGCCTTCGGTTTGTTTCTTTTTTGTCACGCTTTCCTAAAATCATAAGTTCAACTTATTTCGTAGAACACGAGCATCACCATACATAGGCCAGTGTTTCAGTAAGCTGTCGCGCATGCACTAGTACTCTTTTATTCAGTGCAAGACACAATGGCATACCTCGACAACTGAGAAACGGAAAGTATTTTGTACTCTTTTATGGATATCGAAAGAGTAACACTGGGACTGCACCTCCCAGTATTTGCCCAAATGCAGGGAGATGTATGATATCTGGGATAAAGTGTGCCATAAGGCACTTGTAAATGTTTCCATCCCAGACCATCTTGTAGAAAAAAAATTGCCCGCAGCTTCCCTCGGGGGAACACTGAGGAGGATGCGGAGCATATAATTGGTTAACGGGGTGTTAAAGTGCGACTTACTTGGGTCGATGGCTAAATTGGTTAACGTGGTTGTGAAATGGGGTGTTAAATTGCGACTTACTTGGGTCGATGGCTAAATTGGTTAACGTGGTTGTAGGAGGGGGTGTTAAATGAGTGAACACGTACACACGTATGCGAAAGGGCGGCGCTGGTCGAAGGGACGTCGATCATTGTGTTTGTGGATTCGTTGGAATTCATTTCACCGCGACCTTGGACGTCGACGCGCCGTACAAACCAACCGACGAGCGGCAACTGAGCGAGCGAACGCCGACCTTGAGTATATATACAGCGCGACGGCGCATGCACTGTCAGCTGTTGAATGTTCTCGAAGCGCGACGGCGCATGCGCGTCCACTGGAGAATCGGGAGAATTGTAGAATGTTCTCGAAGGGGAGAAGCGCGCGCGGCACAGATGGTGGGTGACGGTGCATGCACGCGTCAGCTGTCGAACGCGGTGTGTAGAGGAGGAAGGGTGCACAGATGGTGGAGGAGTGAAGCGCGCGCGGTGTGTAGAGGAGGAAGGGATGCACAGATGGTGGAAGAAGGAGGAGGAAGCTTGCGGACGGCGCCGCACTACAAGCCTCGAGTATTAGATGCTCCGCATCTAAAACAAACATCACAAGACAGCGGGACGAAACGGCGCAAACAAACGCCACGACATGCAGGCGACTGTGAACGTGATGCAGGCGCCACGCCGAGCTGCGGAGGCAGTGACAAGAAGAGAGGGGGAAGGAGATCGTTTCTTTCTTTTTTTTCCGCGCTCACGTTTGTCGTTGAACTGTTCTGCGTAAGTTTATGCCGGCTCCTGACGCCAGGCTGGCGCGACAAAAACAGCGGCTCTCCCCTCTTTAAAAACGATAGTCTTTCTTGGGCACCTCCGACGCAAAAACTTTGGTCTGTCTGTCTGTCTGTCTGTCTGTCTGTCTGTCTGACTGTACATTTGTCTGTTTGTTCACCATTAATGGTACCCTGAACGGCATCAAAGCGACCAAACGGTACTCCAAATGGCCGACGCCATCCGCAGCGCCCACCAATATTGCCCGAGGTTCAGCGTTCATACTTGTGCGATTATCAATTCAAAAGCAACTATTGCGCATATATGAGGCACTATAACAACACGACAATATTATGCATGCGTATTTTTTTCTTGAAAAGGCATACATGAGTAATTTTAAGGATCGTAGCCTTTATAACGCTGCGCTGGCCATGCAATGCTTGCACGAAACGGCAAGTGTTTCCAACGCTTTGCGAAGACGACACGGTGGTGGCACCTACCCGTCGCCTTGCGTTCTACATCTTATCGCCTCTGAGACGGTGCGCACGGCGCGCGCCCTGTCGCAGAGGCGATAATTGGAGGTGGTTTTCTAGGATAACTGCCAGTTTGCGCTCATATCTCACGTTTGACGTGACTAGATGCACTCGTTCGCCTCTGCTGCGCGCTCGAGGCACTCTAACGCAGCGCCTCCAGAATACCGCTCACCAATTTTCTCACGCAGCACATCAAATAAACGTTTTATTCACTCTCTCCAGACGCAAGACTATCGTCTTTCGACGACATTTGCGGGGCAACATGCATATAATGAGCCAATTTGTTTTTTTTCTTGCACCTGTTCTTACTAGTGATAGGTGTTACTTCCGCGCAGCGCGGCTGTCACGTGTATTTTTATTGCTGGGATCCCTATAGACAGAATTTTAGTCAGTATGCAGGAGCGCGCCGCCTATATGCCGTTCGTTATCCGGCATCTGACTGAGAGTGTATGCAAATATCATGTCGGGTGGGGAGTCCCGTTCACATAATGTTATAAGACGTAAGAGTAAAATAACAATGAAGCGTCACACATTGCCGATCGCTTAGCAGGTGAGTTGCATTAATGCTTCCAACCCATTACAAAAGGCTCAGTCATAATTCTTCATCGTCATCAGTCACAGAATCAACGAATGCACATAACGTCTTTCCTCTATGTAGCTGGTAACTTGCTTTTTATTCTCCACAATTTCTTTCAACTTTTTGCATATTTTGACCTATATTGTTCGTATTCACATCAAGCGCCCTGTATAGCGAGTGACAAACGGCAGTAAACGCGGATAAATATGCAAATGAACTTGCCAATAATTGCGGAAAAACACGGCCCACATAAACAAGATACTCATTTTGGATCACGTGATGACCTTCTACAAAAATTTTTTATGAGCGAACGACTATGACGTCAATGTTTGCGACCGCTTAAATAAAAGCGTCGCTTGCAGTGCTATTGCACGACCCTATATGAAAACGCAGCAAGAGTAAACACAGCGACACGCGGAGTCGCTGAGTCACGTTTTATAGCAGCAAAATTTCCGCCCGCGTTTCCTGGACAAGCCCTGCAGGTAGAAAAAAAGAAGCGCCCCAGAGGAAGACGACCATCAATGGTGTATATCCAGGCCGTTGGATGCATCCGAATATCCGAAGTGCTGGCCTAATACCCCATTGTAGTATGTTATATTTTTCATTTTTTGTCCCCGACTTTTCACTTCCGTACAGCTGAATCTAAAAGAGGTCCTTGCCAGAAGGGGCAAGAAAAGAGGGTGCATACAGAGAGGCAAATATACATTCCTGGCGACTGTAATGCAGGCTTTGGAGAAAAAAGCCATAAAAAGCGCGTTGTTTAAAAATCAGTGAAATGGCGACTACGCACCGTAAGACGCACCTTCATGCGGGGAACTTTCTGGGCCAAAGTATATGAGCGAAAACTTCAAATAGAACTAGTACACTGAGCATGAAGAGGAGCTTGCGCTGAATATTCAATGTGGAGCGCTGTACCCAGTGTCTGCATTTTAACAACATTCGGTCCCGCTTACCTGCTGCGCATATACCACTGAGGGGCCAGCAGGAAAATAATATTGAAGACATAGAGAATGCTTTGAAGAATATTGTGCTTGTTTGCTAGAATTTATCTTTCCATACGAACTACTTAGAATGGCGACCTCAATGCACTTTTTTTTTGTGTCCCCCTATATGGCATTTCCTTTCGAACTTTCATGATTGAAAGTGTGCTGCCAGCTGATCCACTTGGCTTTTTCGTAAGACGACCATTCAACTACCTTTCCTTCGTGTGGCGTTTGCATCTTTACAAAAAATTGTAATAATCGATTTGCTTGCTCCATATAAGCAATGCCGCTTTTGCAGTGCACGAATAGTTATGCTTATTGATTCGCTATACCCACTATTTCTTTCTTATGGTACGTTCCATAGCTTGCAGACATCAGCGCATTACTTGCATTTATGAATGACTTCTCGCCCTCTCACAAAAATACTACGGCTACATGAAGGGCATCGTTAACTTAAGCTGCCAACTTAAAGCGACCCGCCTGGTTAGCCGTTAAGACCAGCAATTTGTGTATGAACACCTTTGATTGGGTTTTCTCAGTCGAGAACGAGACAAACTGACACCACCGTTTGCACAGGAATTAAGATGCAATAAAATATACTGTCAGATGAGTGAAGCACGAAGGAAGTTGAAGACGGATGCTCTGTTATCTATATTGGTTCAAATTTCACGTTAGTTTTCTTAAAAATTATGTTGAAATAGGAGGAAGGGTTCGAGAGGTGGGGAGGAGAAGAGCGTGGCATCCCTACTTTTGCCGACGTGATGCCTTGAGAAAAAAAGGAAGTCAGACGGCTGTCGTCATGTGAAGTCATCCGTTAGCGGACGTAACGCAAATACCTGAATCAGGTTTCGGGTTCTTGCTTGTGTCAGACATGGGGAGATGCCCTACACACCTATCTAAACGCTGTCGAGTAAGCGAATGTCAGCTCGAAGCAGTAAGAATTGCGATGCACTGAGTCACCGGTGCTTATTTGACTCATTGATATATATATATATATATATATATATATGAACATTTTCGATTTCCAAACAAAAGTGCGCCACTTGAACTGTACCATCCTACAATTTTCTCTCTTAAATCAGCGCGGCCAGTCTTCTTACTAGTCGCCTCTTAATCCAACCGGTATATTTTTTGATTGCTCATGTCAACATTACTTTATTTGTCACAGCGTACTTGCGCCGCAACGTGGTTCTGTCTTGGGATTTTCGATAAATATCTGTATCGTACAAAAAGAAAAGATTACCACGTATATTTCCTATCGGCTGCTTTCTTTCAAGTTAACTGTTTTTCTTTCAGTTTAACAGTTTTTCTTTAATTGGGGGGTTCTAGACGCTGTATTTGTTTCTTAATTACTTCTGCATAGACGATTATACGTAATAAAAAAACATGGTGAACGTTTTGTCACCATTTACAGAAGCTACCGATGCATACTCATCATCGCCAAATTTTCTACTTTATAACTAAACGCGGATATTCAGGCATGCATGTTAATATATGTTTGAGCATGCAGACCAACTCGACGCTTCTAATGTCCTCACAACTTTTGATTTCACCCTATGATATAATGTAGCTGAGTTTCCTCGCGGTTATCCGGTATAGACATGCATGATGTTTAACATTTACACATATGCAGTATAGCAGATACATTCGCGAACGTTATGTTTGTTGGGGTTTTTCTATAATTTATTTTATCACGTTTATTCGGATGTCATCCAGCCTGGATATTTTGGGAAGTTATTCAAAGTTGATGTTGAGATTACGTGACTACGCGTCGACTAGCAACCGGTTGCGTAGCTGTACCCCGGCTTTCCCAATTGTAACTAAACGTAACAGATGAATCGAATTAACGTCGTCTCTCAGTCCCTGCTCTTGTATTTAGCGAAATAATAAACTATGACTGTAGGAGCGATGTCAACAAGCAAATAGATGTAAACTTGTAACCCCAGAAATGGAACTCTACAAAGAATAAAATATTACAATGAAGTATTTTGAAATAAAAGCAGGAAGTATCGTATCAGAAACAGTTATTCTGCTTATATATTGTCACGTTAAAAAGACAGGAGACGTTTTTAAGGCGTCCTCACAAAAGTCCGAAGAGCGGTCGGCTCAGCGCAGCCAAAAAAACAGAACAATGGCACGAGGGGAACTGCCACTTCGTCTGCCTCTTTTGCGCTGGCAGATCAAGCGCGCGGCACTGCCCCTCCTCCCTGAAGAGCATCGCCTCGATGCTAAACGAAGCGTGTATCGTAAAAAAAAAAGACATTGTCACAGTGTGTGGTACGGTTTTAACCGCACCACGTGCACAATCTCGGGTCGTAGCTGTCGGCGTCGGGGTGGTTGGCTTCCGTCCGGAAGGACTTCGTAATTGACGTCGCTCACTTGTCGTAGCACTTTGTACGGGCCAAAATACCGACTGAGAAGCTTCTCAGAGAGACCTTTGCAGCGCACAGGGGTCCAAACTAACACCTGGTCACCTGGTTTATAATCGACTTGTCTGTGGCAGCGGTTGTAGCGCTGTGCATCGACGCCTTGTTGTTTCTTGATGTTTACGCGGGCTAGTTGACGTGCTTCCTCGGCTCGTTGCACGAAACACTCAGCATCTTCGTCGAGATCCTCGATGTTGTCAATGTCGCATGGGAGCATTGCGTCCAACATCGTCTGAACATCCCGACCGTATAGAAGACGAAACGGAGTGAATCGTGTGGTCTCTTGCGTAGCGGTATTATACGCGAATGTTACGTAAGGCAGTATTTCATCCCACGTCTTGTGCTGTACGTCTATGTACATAGACAGCATATCAGTCATCGTTTTGTTAAACCGCTCGGTCAGTCCATTTGTCTGAGGGTGATACGCTGTTGTCTTGCGATGCGTGGAGTAACTTAACTGAAAAACTTGTTCAAGGAGCCTCGCTGTAAACGCTGTTCCTCGGTCTGTGATGACACAGGATGGAGCACCGTGGCGCAATACAATTCTCTCGATGAAAAACTGAGCAACTTCACAAGCCGTGCTTTTAGGAAGCGCCTTAGTTTCAGCATAGCGGGTTAAATAATCTGTAGCGACGATTATCCACTTGTTGCCGGAAGATGACAAGGGAAACGGACCCAGGAGGTCCATGCCGACTTGATCGAAGGGTGTTCTGGGTGGCTCGATAGGGTGAAGTAATCCCGCAGGCTTAACAGATGGGGATTTTCGGCGCTGGCATTCGCGGCAGGCTTGAACGTACTGTTTAACGCAAGCGGCAAGTTTCGGCCAGTAGTAAGACTTTCGTACCCTAGCGATGGTTCGGGTGATGCCCAGATGGCCCGATGGAGGCTCGTTGTGGCAGGCAAATAGAATTTCCTCACGCAGCTCTGCGGGGACGACCAACAGGTAAGTTTTGTTGCTGGCGGCTGCGTTCTTCTTGTACAACACGCCCTGTCGTAAGCAGAAGGATGACAATCCGCGAGTTATATGCTGGGGCAGTGATACGTTGCGGCCCTCTAGATGTTCAATGATAGGTCGCAATTGAGCATCTGCTCGCTGCCGTAAAGCCAAGTCTGTTACGCTTACGGAGCCAAGGAAAGGGCAGTCCTCTTCGAAGCTCTGAGCGGCAGGCTCAACTGGCGCGCGTGACAACGTGTCCGCATCTTCGTGTGCACGACCGGACTTGTACACGATAGTGACGTCGTACTCCTGCAGACGTAGGCTCCACCTTGCCAGTCGTCCGGAGGGGTCTCTGAGGTTCGCAAGCCAGCACAGCGAGTGATGATCCGTCACTACTCTGAATGGACGGCCGTAAAGGTAAGGTCGAAACTTAGCAATTGCCCACACGACAGCAAGGCACTCCTTCTCCGTGGTACTGTAGTTTGACTCCGGGCGTGTTAGGGTTCGGCTTGCGTAGGCGATAACCTTTTCAATTCCCTCCTGCCGTTGGACGAGTACCGCGCCCAGACCGACGTTACTGGCGTCGGTATGAATTTCTGTTTCGGCTTCCTCGTCGAAATGTCCAAGAACAGGTGGTGATGCCAGGCGAAGCCGAAGCTCTGTGAATGCTGATTCTTGTTCAGCACTCCAAACGAACGGCGTATCGTCTCTAGTGAGTCTAGTTAATGGTTCGGCAATTTTCGAAAAATTGCCTATAAAGCGCCGGTAGTACGCGCATAGACCAAGAAACCGCCGCACACTTTTCTTATCGGCAGGAGTCGGGAAGGCTGCGACAGCGGCGGTTTTCTCAGGGTCAGGACGGACGCCTTCTGCGCTTACGACATGTCCAAGGAACTTTAGTTCTTCGTAACCGAAATGGCATTTTTGCGGCTTTAACGTAAGGTTAGCCGTCCGAATCGCCTCAAGTACCTGTCGTAGTCGCTTCAGATGTTCGGAGAAGCTGGTTGAAAACACGACCACATCATCCAAGTACACAAGGCAGCTTTGCCATTTTAGGTCAGTCAACACAGTGTCCATCATGCGTTGGAAGGTAGCTGGCGCAGAGCAGAGTCCGAACGGTAGCACCCGAAATTCGTAGAGGCCATCCGGCGTGACAAAGGCGGTTTTTTCACGGTCGCGCTCATCAACCTCAATTTGCCAGTAGCCACTCTTTAAATCCAGGGAAGAAAAATACTTCGCTCGTCGTAGTCGGTCAAGCGAGTCATCAATACGCGGCAGCGGATAAACATCTTTTTTTGTGACGTTGTTGAGCTTTCTGTAATCTACACAGAAGCGAAGCGTACCGTCCTTCTTCTTAACCAGAACGACCGGTGAGGACCAGGGACTGTTCGAAGGCTGGATAACGCCGTCGTCGATCATTTCTTTCACTTGCTGCTTGATAGCTGCGCGTTCTGTCGGCGAGACGCGGTATGGCTGTTGGTGAATAGGTCTTGCGTCGTCGTAAGTGATTATCCTGTGCTGTGTAATTGGCGTCTGACTCACTTTAGACGACTGAGCAAAGCACGCCCTGAATTCAAACAATAGCTCTCGCAAGGCCCTCTGGTTCTCTTCCGGCAGTGCACTGTTCATGTCAACATCTATTACGGTTTGTCCATCGCGGCTACTGTCTTCACAGGCAAAACACTCAATGACGTCCTCCAAGGCTTCAGCGTAGGCGACCGCAGTGCCCCGGAAAAGGTGACGATGCTCATTGGTGAAATTTGTAATCATGACCTCGGCTGTACCGTTCCGAATGTCAATGATGCCTCGTGCCACAGAAATTCCAAGCGCCAGCAGCAGGGAGACGTTGCACTCTGCCACTGTTTCACCGTCACTGGTTCCTTCGGAAGTCACCTGAATTAGGATACTTGCACGAGGTGGTATTGTGACACTGTCGTCGGAAACACGGAGGGCGGTTGTACGGCGGTTGGAGTCCCTTGACGTAGCGTTGACTGTCGAAAAGGAAATGCAGCGTCGCCGTAGGTCGATTACGGCGCCATATTCCCGAAGAAAATCGAGGCCGAGAATTAATTCGCGGGAGCAGTCACGTAGCACGATGGAGCTGACCAAAAACGTGCAGCCTCGTATTTGTAGCCTGGACGTGCACAAACCAACCGGCGTCACAACATGTCCGCCAGCTGTACGTACATGCGATCCTGTCCAAGGCATTATCACTTTCTTCAAGGTACGTGCCAATTGTCCGCTAATAATCGAGTAGTCAGCACCAGTGTCTATTAAGGCAGTTAAATTGCGACCGTCGAGCATCACAGGTATGTCCATTGAAAAGTCGCTCAGCTGGGATACAGGCGCCGGCGTAGTCGAATTTCCGTTGGTCCGATGTCGCGTCGATTGGAGGGCGAGGTCTTCATCACGTCGAGAATCAGCGGCCTCGCCTCGAAAGGTCGCTGGCGTTAGTTTTCCAGGCGGGGGCTCGGAGACCGTCCTTGCGGCCTTCGATTTCCGTTGCCTGAATAAGACGACGACCGCGGTGACGGTGAACGCGACTGACGCCTGAGTGGGACGTTCTGCCGAGCGATAAAATCTGGTGGTCTCTGGTGGTCTCTGTCCAAACCGGGGGCGGGGTGAATTGGCAGGAAAACCCTGCAGCCCAAGTCGGCGGTACTGGCAGTCTCGGTAGAGGTGACCCGCTTCACCGCAGTGGTAGCAAAGCGGTCGTCGGTCGGGCATGCGCCATATGTCGGATTTACGCATGACGGGTCGAGTGTCTGCAAAATAAGGGACCACCTGTGCGGACTGCAGTGTGGCGTACGGGGTTGCGGCTGGTAGTGGGACTGGTGCAGGTGCGTTGTGTTCGAACGTGTCGGTATAAGTGGTGCGCTGGAAACCACTCACTGGGGATGGTGTCGTGGACGACGGAACGGTGCGTCTCAATACGTCTGCGTACGTCACCCCTAGAGGTTCACTTGAAGTTGCGAACGCCTGAAGTGGTGCAGCAACCTGCGTTGGTGTCTCGCGACGAGGTGTGCCGAGCGCATGCTGAACTTCGTCACGTATGATGGTGGCGATGCAATTCGTGGAAGGCTGCTGCTGCGCCTGGTTCAGCTGTTGCAGCTGTTGCAGCTCGTCGCGAACAACCGAACGTATCAGCTCGCGAAGCGCTCCCACGTCGGTCGGGAACGAGCCTAGCCCGGTGGTATAGGTAGCATTCACTTGCCGATCGTACTGGTTCCGCTGCTGCAGCGCCTTTTCCATGGCGACGGCTTCAGTGAGGAACTCCGCAACCGTTCTAGGCGGACTACGAATGAGTCCAGCGAAGAGCTGCTCTTTCACACCTCGCATCAAGTGTCGCAGCTTCTTGTCTTCCGGCATGGTTGGATCGGCGCGAGTGAACAGATGAACCATATCCTCCACGTATGCAGCCACACCTTCATTAGGCATCTGCATGCGGGACTGGAGGGCCCTTTCAGCGCGCTCTCGACGATCGAGACTCGAGTACGTTTCGCGGAGCCTGTGACAGAACTCATGCCACGACGTTAGGAGGCCCTTGCGGTTCTGGAACCATGTGCGAGCACCATCCAGAAGACTAAAGTACACATTCTTGAGCTTCGCTACTTCGTCCCACCCGTTGAAATCCGCTACGTACTCGTACTCAGCCAGCCAATCTTCCACATCTTCATAGAGGCCACCACGGAAGGGACTCGGAACACGTGGTTTTTTGCAGCGTGTAATGAGTGGGTGCAGCTGCGGGTGTAGCGGTTGGAGCAGCGGCGGCTCCAGCGGCAGGGGAAGCGGTGACAGCAACAGTATTCTCCATACCAGTCGACGTACTTGTACTGTGAGGCACAAACTCGGGGGACAGTCCTCGAATCCTCCGACTGAAACGGTGTACCGGCGTAAGCTCTGGGTTTTGGGTCACGTTCCGGCTGCTAGAAGGAGTCTGTTGCATAGGTGAGGTTACCCAGCACCTCCACCATTAAAATGTCACGTTAAAAAGACAGGAGACGTTTTTAAGGCGTCCTCACAAAAGTCCGAAGAGCGGTCGGCTCAGCGCAGCCAAAAAACAGAAACAATGGCACGAGGGGAACTGCCACTTCGTCTGCCTCTTTTGCGCTGGCAGATCAAGCGCGCGGCAATATATATATATATATCTTGTAACTGTATCTCTAATTCTAACCGTCTCTGCCTCTTGTGTCCTGTCTCGATACAATTGCAATGTCTCTTTGCTCAACGTGTTTTAGAGACTGTTGTAAGGATGCGAAGCACGGACAAAGATTGAGACCACGACTCGCATTCACAAAACCTCTATGGATCTTTTGTACCACAGAGTCACTCCGTTTAGTCTAGAAAAAATGAGGAATAATACAAATTACCTGGCAGAAAATTTGTTCTAAGAGCCCGAAGATGGTAAAACATGTCGGTATTCGGGTTAGTGCCATGCGAACTAAACTACAACTGTTTTATTTGGCCGCTGTACATTATCTATTTTAGAAACGAAAGTTCTCGTTTGCTTGTTTCTTTGTTTTTTTTATGTCCTGGAAGCGTTTTTTTTTTGCACTGTAGGCAAGATGTATTGCTCAAGACCCAACGTGCAAGTGCGTGTAACTTTGCCGCTTTCAAGTCACAACAGCTAAGCTCAACCATGATTGATTTATTGATTTGTGGGGTTTAACGTCCCAAAACCACCATATGATTATGAGAGACGCCGTAGTGGAGGGCTCCGGAAATTTCGACCACCTGGGGTTCTTTAACGTGCACCCAAATCTGAGCACACGGGCCTACAACATTTCCGCCTCCATCGGAAATGCAGCCGCCGCAGCCGGGATTCGAACCCGCGACCTGCGGGTCAGCAGCCGAGTACCTTAGCCACTAGACCACCGCGGCGGGGCTCAACCATTTCAAGTAAATAAGAATAAAAGAATAGTATTCGAAATAGATCGATATGGTGCTTTGTGTCAGATCAGCGAAGATATATATGGCATATATCGCGCACAAAAACAACCACCCACAGTGAAGCTCAGACAAATTCTCACACTACGCCGATGGCCAGCTTCTTTTTTTTCCCTGTCAGGTAGACTAGTAACGAGGGACCTATGTCCTATCCAGACCAGCGGGTGCACTATCTCTCGAGAAGCAGAGCGGACATACGGCCCGACACGCAGTCGTGTACACAGAGAATGCTTGTTGCGTGCGCCATATAGTTATGTACGCTGCACTGCCTATATAATGCAGCGGAGAGGACGAGCGAGATGGTGCAATCAGCCAAGCGCATGCCATCGACATTTCGACTCCACGGGAAGAGGAGCAATAGGCCGAACCTATGTCCCTAATGCCCGATCGATGGCAAATGGCTTCAATCAACGAAGTTGCTTCCTCGACTCAAGGCGAGAGTAAATATGCGAGGGACAAGCGAACGCTGCCTTACAACCGGGGCACGCCGGTTATAAGAAATCTCTCTGCGAAAGCAGAAAATGAAGAAACTGTTCTCTACTGCACTGCCTTCTTTTGACTCGTCATGCTTCACGTGCCTTTGTATTACTATATCTAAATTTGTGACCTGATCATTAGAAGTTTCTTTTGAGATTCCAGGAAATGTTGCTGTCTTACAAAAACACAAAAACGAACACCGTTTAAGACGGAAGTGGGAGTTTTTGACTCCAGTGACAATAAAAGAAATGTTCAATACATTCTCGAATTGCGATTACTAGCACATCATTACTGTGAAGTGATTACTTTTGAATATCTGGCGTTTAGGGAATCCTATTATGACCCAATTAAGCACATTGCATCCATGTGCACAAACAACACGCACTCTGTAAATAACGGGTAATACCTCGAAATCTTTCGCAACGCTGTTTCTATAGTTGTACAGAAAAGGTCGTTTTCTTTATGAGAATTCGCTGTTTCTTTTTCTGCGATGAGGTCCAAACGATATGATATGATATGTGGGGTTTAACGTCCCAAAACCACCATATGATTCTGAGAGACGCCGTAGTGGAGGGCTCCGGAAATTTCGACCACCTGGGGTTCTTTAACGTGCACCCAAATCTGAGCACACGGGAGGTCCAAACGATAGAGGCCCCGTGTACTGTTCGACGTCAATACAAGTTAAAAAAAAACACCAGATGGTCAACATTTCCAGAGCCCTCCACTACGGCGTCTTTCAAAATCATATCTTGGTTCAGAGATGTGAAACACCCCCGCCGCAGTGGTCTAGTGGCTAAGGTACTCGGCTGCTGACCCGCAGGTCGCAGGTTCGCATCCCGGCTGCGGCGGCTGCATTTCCGATGAAGGCGGAAATGTTGTAGATCCGTGTGCTCAGATTTGGGTGCACGTTAAAGAACCCCAGGTGGTCAAAATTTCCGGAGCCCTCCACTACGGCGTCTTTCATAATCATATGGTGGTTTTGGGACGTTAAATCCTACATATCAATCAGAGATGTGAAACACCAAGTATTCTTACTACTACTGTTTTTCTGCGCACTACAATTGCGCACTACTACAGTTGCGCAACTACAATATTATGATGGCAAGACAAAAATTGCATCAAGTGTTATCGATGGCCGTGTGCACGTAACTCCCATCATCGGCATCGCTTATCATATCAATAATAAAGTAGAAGTCGAAGTTGCATTGGATCCGACGTGCTGCGCCTTTTTGTTTAACCTTGATTAATTGATTTAATGTGTTTAACATCCCGAAACCACCATATAACTATGAGAGACGCTATTTTAGAGGGCAAAGGAAATTTCGATTACCTGGGGTTCTTGAACGCGCACTCAGATCTGAGCACACGGGCCTACATCACCTTTGTCTCCATCGAAAATGCAGCCACCGCTTTCCGTTGAACTTTGATTAAGAATTATTTTTATTCAGATAATTACGTCAGCAATACACAACTCTCCGCAACATGAAAACCAAACATATCAATTATGTAAGTAGACCTTGTGCAATGTAATTTTAAGTAGCCACCGGGCAACGTTGTTATTTGTGAGGGTCATGTGTCTGTAAAGGTAGCAATGACGGGGGAACGTCAGCAAAGTCAACAGGGGCAAGAGGTAGTTTCTATGCTGGTGGCCCACACAACAATATTAAAGAAGGAGCAATGTCGTGGAAACTAATGTGTGTGGTTTCAGGATGCAGATGCATATTTATATAAAGTGTTGTTATAGACAAGAAGTGGCGAATAGTTTATATTTAGCTATGTGGAATCTACACGTGAGATTATTTGGTATGCTGGAGTGTGGAGGCATGCACCACCGCCAAGTTCGAAAGTGGATTTGTTTCCTAGTAAGAAGGACCATAGATGGTTTCAAGGCCAGAAGCGTTGTACCCCAGAGAACTTCTGATGGCCTCATTCACCAGCTCCTAAAGTCGAAACTAAAAGCACGTTTTCAAGTTTCTTTTAAATGTAAGAAATGTCTCTCTTTAGTTTTTCCGATAAAAGAAACGTTCGTAGAGTTCAAAAGAATATCTTACAATCTTTATGTACCTCCAAAAAACATTTACTTGAATATATTTTGCCAAATAAGAAAAATGAGGTATAGGAAAATTAGTGGGCGATTTTCTAAAGCTGTTATTACCCAGCGATGCTATTTTGGCACGAAACCAAATGTCGTCAAGGGGCTGTGTTTGTAAACAGTGAAAGGGTCTATAGCGTGACAGGGGAAGGTAGGGAGTTTAACAAGGTTGTACCTTGTTAGCCGGGAGGAGAAAAGAAAAAAGAATAGAAAAAGCAAGGAAGAAAGAAAGAACAAGCTGCATACTCGCACACATAGGTATTATCATTCACCGCTCATCCAGAAAGTGATGACCGAAAAGTAATCGCGTATGGTTCCGCTGCGGTCGTCACAGAGTACACCGGAATTTAGGCTTCCAGTAGTGACTACTTTGAGCCCTAGTGGCTACTTTACGATTCCATCTGGCGACGAAAACTTGGTTCCTTATTTGCTGCATTTTTTGTGATATTTTATTATGTTTATGTATATGTTTGCATAAACTGCCGCCTTATTGTAGGCCTTGTAGAGAGAGTCCAAATCTTCAATTCACACTTTTTATTCGGGTTTTCCTCCATTCTTATGAATATGACAGCAGAAACAAAAATTGAAAATTAGATAGTCAACAAAATTAAGAGGTAATGTTCATCCTAACGATAATTTTCGGAGATCTACGACTCAGAACCACAGCATAACTATTTCGGATGTTGTAATGACCGGCTGTAGAAATTGTGACATTTTTCAATTTGACTTCAATCAAAGCGCATAGACATCTGACAATTTGCCTCCATAACAGCTAGACTTTTCATCTTTATTTCACTATCTGTAGCTGTACTGGTAGTAACGAAACCCTGCTAGTTAATCGAACTCGTTGTATGGCTTCGCGAAAAAACTGCTTGGACGTTTAACGGTTCTACTGACTTGTTGGCTGAAAAGTTCAAATATTATTTTGTATATATCTACACAAGCTTCACGTAGGCGCTTAGGATTTGTTAAAATGTATTTATTCACACCTTTCCTTTGGCGTTTGCGCGAGTCAGAGTGAAAAAAAATTGCGCTCCTATTTTTATGATCATAGTGATTTATAATATTACGACATCTTCTGCTAAAGGAAAGCTGTGTGGATGTGAAGCAGTTGGGAGATCGTGAACAGCACCCACTGGAAGCTAATATACGTGGCCTTAAGCAGGCGCACCCGCATTCAGAAGCTCCAACTGACTAACGCTGCTGGTGACTATCACTTGATGCCGCCGGGTACCGATGCAGTGAATGCTGCCGGTGAACTTGACTATAGCACTGCTAAACAGTTGGTTCCTCAACGCCAACGCCAGTGACGTCGAACGCAATCCCGTGCTGACCAAAGTAGACGTGTTTTGTCTCATGGTAACGTCGAACGGTGCAAGAGCGATGATCAACGGCAGCAAAGTAGTCGTGTGTTCTGAGGCAATGTTTCATTGTCTTTGCCACTGACTCAGGAGAAGTAAAAGGAGCGAAAGATTGGATTGAGGGGCAGGGGTATGTGCATGTTCAGGGGTGTTGTAGGCATGGCAGAAAGGAGGGACGGACAATTCTCCCACCATAATATGCTTTGCATCTAAAACTTATTGTTGTGGTAGGAAAAGTGTGGCTATAAAGAATCTTTTAATAAGTTACCGTTGCTTTTCAAGTTCACTCAACGGCAACCCTGACCAGCAAAGACTGGTTGCAATGAATTAAGAAATTGTAGTGCGTACTGAGCTGGTAAACTTTTATTCCGCTAAGGAGAATATCCATAAGGTGAGCAAGGAATATATTGTAATAAGAGATATCTAGATCAGCATACGAATCACAAGAAACGGAAATGAAGCTCGATAATGAAGAAAGGTTGCAGCCCATGGGTGAGTAGCAATGGATGGCCAAAATAATTAATTACCTTCTATTGTACTCTCAATGGTTACCACTGGGCAACCTACAAGAACATAGAATATAAATGTGTGGCGTGTATTTTAAATCACTATTAGTCGTAAAGCTCATTCGTTTTAAAATTACCATCTCTCAGTACACCAAGGAGAGGAAAATAAACAGCAACCAGCCAACAAAAAGACAGTCGTAAACTCAGTAAACTATTTTATGTAATACTTGTGAAACAATTCCATGCATATGAATTGTCCTCAGGACCTTAACTTGTTTGTTTGAAAAAATAATGCTACGACAGGAAGTAGTCTCGCTTTTTGTAAAAATTATTTTAGGAAGATGAGAGAGAAAGATACAGAGAGAATGAATGAAGGACTGGAGGTCAACAAGGCTGTATATTTTCAGCTTGCTACCATACAAGCGGAAAGGAAAGCATTTCATTTTTGTTTTTATTTTAATTTATTGACATTGTTAGCCCTTTTCGGCAGGCTAATACAGGAGTAGAAACAAGTCGTATTTAATGAAACATGTACATAGGAAAAAGAGGAGAAAAGAATCTTTGTTATTAAAACACATCGTTTCACAGTAAGTGTCAAAGTTAAGATAAGAAAAGCAGTATAATTGCAAGCCAATCACTGAAACAAGAAAAAAACATCGCTGTTGAGACAAATATTGTACAACTTATCAAAACATGTAATAAATATCATAGTTTAATCACAATACATGTAATTCACACATGGCATCATAATAATATTGCATAAAATTTTTAATCACTACAGAGCTTATGGCTTCTAAAAACTCCGTAAGGAATTTACTTTTCACAACCCTCAACACTTTTCAAGACTTCTTAGTTTGATATGTTCATCTAGCTGATTGCATACACTGAACGATTAATATATAGGCGCCACAAGAACGGCAGCGAAAGGGGCATGCTGTTCAAAGATATTCAGCATAGAGATATCATAATACAAAGAAATGAACACCTACCCTCAACTCTAGTTTCGTGGGCTCACTTAACCATGTTTTCTTCGCCCTGGGACGTCGGATGGCTGCCCCCTGAAATGAACTGAAGCTCTATCGTACAGAAAGGTTGCATACCGTATTGTCTATAAATTTCCAAACAATGTGTCCAACGTATCGAAGATGCTGCTGCGATGGTAACAAATAATGTGGTACTTGAAGAGTGAACGGCCTATGCAAAACGGGGCAGCTCGCGAAAGATTTATGTTTTATAGCCTTAGTGATCGTGCTTTCTCCGATGTCGTCTATATATCTATATATATATATATATATATATATATATATATATATATATATATATATATATATATATATATATATATATCAACGCTCGTACATTTTTTGTCTTTTAGTTTCTTCAAACAACGGCACCTGGAGCGGCCCCGGCGCGATTCCTTCAGCAGCGTGGCTTTCAACGTATTCTTTGACCAGTATTGCAGTGCTCAAGCTGAAAAAGTCGCCCCGCCACGGTGGTCTAGTGGCTAAGGTATTCGGCTGCTGACCCGCAGGTCGTGGGATCAAATCCCGGCTGTGGCGGCTGCATTTTCAATGGAGGCGGAAATGTTGTAGGCCCGTGTGCTCAGATTTGGGTGCACGTAAAGAACCCCAGGTGGTCAAAATTTCCGGAGCCCTCCACTACGACGTCTCTCATAATCATATCGTGGTTTTCGGACGTTAAACCCCACAAATCAATCAATCAAGCTGAAAAAGTCGGAGAGTGTTACTCTCTTTCCCGTTCAGTGAAAAACCATGTCAAAGAAGAAGGAACTAGATAGTAATCGTTATTTTCATGCAATGGCGCGATGAACTATAGCGTTGCCTTTATCCAATCACAGGCCTGCGTGCTCCATCGTCATATTTGATTGCAATAGTTCTGGCGAGCGACAATACGACTTGACGCGATCAGCACCGATGTTTTGAAGCATTGAAGGGCCCCTTTAAAGCTTGCTGCCGCAAGTGGCTCTTGTGATCAAACGCATCAAAAACCTCCCTTCTTACTATTCATCGAAAGAAGTCATACCCTACCGGCGATTACATAATATGTGGCTCCTTATTTTATGCTGTTAATCTATAGAAGTGTTCAGGAATGAATCTCGTTTCTGATTTATCATGGCACACCCACACAACCAGCATACCAAATCCTGCTAATCTCGTTGTTAGTTTCTTGCGACGTAATACCCGTTTCATACCCCTCCCCCCGCCTTTCATTCAAACTTCTAACCTACTGCATGCTCTTTAGTCACACTAAAACGTGAATATGAATGTGCCCTGTGGGACCCATACAAGCATAACTGAATTATCGTGCATGAATCAGTACAGATTCATACGTTTTATGCGTTATGCGCCATACGTTTTATTTTTGAACTCTAGCTCATTTAAAATGAAATGCAAAGCCAACTTTCCCAGCCTTGTATCACACCATCGAGTCACCCGTCTTCTTACTCTCTTTCACAAGTCACACCCCAAGGCGACAACATTGTTACCGCACATCGCCACTCAAGTCGAATCAACGACAAAAAGGCCGTATACACCGACAAGCTCACACAGTTTCCCATGCCTCCTCATTCTGCAGCCAGAAATAAAGTGACTGGGATGACCTTCCAACGAGGGCAATGTTTCAGTGCGGCTTAGTCGTCTTCAAATACACCATAAAAAAGCTGCTTTTGCAGATATGCCCACCCCTCATGCAAAACCTCCATCGTTAGGTTCGTTTGAGGTATTATAAATAATAATTTGATAATTTTTATTTGTTAACTATTGATAGATAGATAGATAAATTACGTCAAATACGATGAACGCTCCGGCACAAAAGCGCCAAGCAAGGCTCGGGCGCAAAAGATTGAAACTTGCAGCCAGGCGAAGTTGTTTTGCGAGGGCATTAAGCAGCGCGCTTCCACTCAGAAACATTTAATGCGATAGCGTTAAAGAGCTCGTTTCTCGAAAATGCCGGTGTGGGCATCGATGTCAGCGCTGGTGTTGGCATCATTGGTTGCGAGCGAAAAGTCAGTGCTGCCCAGAAGCGAGAAATCTAGAGAGATGCAAAAGGAATAGTGGTGTTTTTTTGGTGCATGAGCTACCACTGCGGCATTTCATCTAACGCTCACCATAGCGGTAATTCTTTCAAGTGCGTGCTGTGGTCTGTCCTCTTTCTTACTGCGTTACAATTTTTATTAGTGAGTACTGGATGCTCACTCAGAGTGTGCAGATATCTGAGTTTCGCAATCAATTCGTAAAAGTATTTCAGCTGGCACCATGTCGCATAGTGCTGGGTCATGGCAGAGCTGGTGGAAAACTGTAGCTGGTCCTGCCTTCGCTAGAATTCCCGTTCTCACGTGTCTCCTTCACACCTTCCGCTATACTGTGCAAGGTTATGCTTGCTCCCTTTTAAAGACGATAGTCTTTCTTGGGGACCTTCAACGGAAAAATTTTGGTCTGTCTGTCTGTCTGTCTGTCTGTCTGTCTGTCTGTCTGTCTGCCTGTCTGTCTGTCAGTCTGTCTTTCTGTCTATCTATCTATCTGTCTGTCTGTCTGTCTGTCTGTCTGTCTGTCTGTCTGTCTGTCTGTCTGTCTGTCTGTCTGTCTGTCTGTCTGTCTGTCTGGCTGGCTGTCTGTCTGTCTGTCTATCTGTCTGTCTGTCTGTCTGTCTGTCTGCCCTAATGATACCTTAAACGACATCAAACAGCCAACCTCATCCGCAGCGCCCAACAATATTGCTCAAGGTTTAGCGTTCATAGTTGTGCGATTGTCAATTTAAAAGCAACTACTGCGCATATCTGAGGCGCCACAACAACGAATCGATGTTTTTTATATCTGCCTTTAAACTAGAAGAGGCACATTGATTTGATTGAATGATATGCGGGGTTTGACGTCCCAAAACCAACATATGGTTATGAGAGACGCCGTAGTGGAGGTCTCCGGAAATTTCGACCACCTGGGGTTCTTTAACGTGCACCCAAATCTGAGCACACGGGTCTACAACATTTCCGCCTTTATCGGAAACGCAGCCGCCACAGATGGGATTCGATCCCGCGCTAGAAGAGGCACACACAAGCAACTCTAAGGAATGTAACGTTTAATCGCGCTGCGCTGACAGTGCAACGCGATTCTCAAAAAGGTGTTTCCAACGCTTTGCTACGACGTCATGGTGGTGGCACCCATAGAGTTTCTCAAAATGAACTAGAGGGCACTCTGGCGGAGCGATCGTTCAGCGACCATGGGAATGATGGGTAGTACACACACTTGCCTAGTCTTCGTACTTGCGGGTGGCGAATCGCACTTGCGGCTTCATTTATTGATGTGATTCGATTTTGTTTTGAAAAAAAAATTCAACCCTTTCGAATTCCGTGACCCGAGTTGGAAAGGTAATTCGAAAAAAATAGGGTGGTGAAGCGCATTCGCTGAAAATTTGCTGATTTTTGTTTCGTGAGAAAACAGCTTCAAGCCACACGAACACACACGGAGCCAAGAGCAGGCCAGAAGTACGATGTTTAGACAAATGTGTGTACTACCCATCATTCCCATGCTCGCTGAAGCGCTGTGCATTGCAGCTCCCATAGACACTAGCGCCAGAGTTCCCTCTAGTGTATATTGGGAAACTCTATGGTGGCACCTGCCCATCGCTTTGCGCTCTACACCTTATCACCTCCGAGACTGGCACGCATCTTTCTCCCCGGGCTGCACGCCTTCGTTTTTGAAGATAACTGCCAGATGGCACATGTGTCTAACGTGCCTAGATGCGCTCGTTCGCCTCCGCCACACGCTCGAGGCACTCCAACGCAGCGCCTGCAGAATACAATTCGCCAATGTTCTTGCGCAGAACATCAAATAAACGTTTTGTTCGCTATCACCAGACGCAAGACTATCGTCTTTCGACGACGTTTGCAGTGTAACATGTAGATTCGGGCCATGCAGTTGATCAGACATCGCATTCCTCGTCAGACAACTTGACGCACCTGTTTTGGGATTAAAGTGGAAGAGAATTAAGAGGGCCAAAGTGAAGAAGATGACAAACAGAGTGGGTGTCGTCTCATGAAGATGATACTTTTTCTACACCACACAGTGAACCATAATTGCTTTCATTCGCCTTTTGTGTCTTGTCTTTTTTGTTCCTTTCTATTTTTCCTACTCTGTCTGTATTTACCTGTCGTTTTTACTTTATCTTTCTTTCTTCCCTTTTTTCCCGATAAGACGCACTGAACCAAGATCTCAAATTTTGTGTAAATGCTGCAAATGCATTCCCAGAGTTGGTTTGATCGAAAATAATTGGTCACTTAGCTAACTTCTAAACACTTGGTATTTTTTTCTAAGGTTTTGCGAGAGTTCGCCAAGCCACTCGGGAAACACGAGCTGCAAGGTACGACGTCACAACCTCTTCTTCGGGCAGCTGGCGGGCTGGCCTTGGTCTCTCCAAGCGCCTCATAGGATAACTGCACAGTATGCGTATGGCATATTGAAATAGGCCGGGAAAGTTTGGTTGAAAGACGGCTCAGAAGCTGTTGCGAGTAACGTCAGCATGGGAAGTTATGCGTACTGCGATTGAAGCCCGACTATGTTGGAAGGGAACAAAGACAAGTAACAAAAAAATTGGCCTCGCATCCGCATGTTAATCTACAAATGTCTTCAAAAGACGATAGTCTTACGTCTGGAGAGATTTAACAAAATATTTATTTGATGTTCTGCGTGAGAAAGTCGGTGAACGGTAATCTGGAGGCGCTGTGTTAGAGTGCCTTGAGCGTGCAGCGGAGGCGAACGAGCGCACCAAGTCACGTAACACGTGAGACTTGAGCACTTTGTGGCAGTTATCTTGGGAATGAATATGCGCGGCTCTGAGACGGGCGTGCGCGCCCATCTCGGAGGTGATAACGTGTACACTAAAAAAAGAGCGAGTAGAAAGGGTGTCTTTTTGTCCCACAGCAATAATCATCATCTATATTGCGTTCCATCCTTGCGCTATCGCCCCGTGCCTGGTACATCCCAGTCACGATTGACATGCCCATTATCAGGGTTACATTGCATTCTCGATAGGAAAGTGGCCAGCGCCGAGTTTTCAAAAAAGGAAACGCACGCAAGCCTGATGACGGCTATTGTTGTGGGACAAAAACACACCCTTTTTACTCGATATTTTTTTAAAGTGTAGAACGCAAGGCGATGGGTATAGGTGCACATACCATGTTGTCTTAGCAAAGTATTGGAAACGCTTCTCTTTTCGTGCAAGCGTTGCAAGGTCAGCGCCGCGTAATAAAGGGCTACGGTCCTTGTAATAACCTGTGTATGCCTTTTCTAGTGAAAGACGCACATACATAATATATACGTGTTGTTATGGTGCCTTAGATATGCGTAATAATTGATCTTTAATTGACAATCGCACAAGTATGAACGCAGAATCTTGAGCAACAATGGTGGGCGCTGCGGATGGGGTGAGGCGTTTGATGTATCCGCTGGTGCCATTTAAAGTGCCCGGTACCGTTAAGGGTGGATAAACAGACAGACAGACAGACCAAAATTTTTGCTTCGAAGGTCCCTAGAAAGACTATTGTCTTCAAAAGCAAGTTTATTCAAGGGCAAGCATTTGCTGTTGTTCATGAATTAATTTTCTCCAAAATAATATATAAGCTAATGAGCAGAGAATTTACGACGGCTTTTATTATTACGTAACATCTTTTTTAGCGCCCTCTGTCCGCACCATAAGCCAATTCGATTCACCTTGAACTTCCAGAACTGGTTCTCGGTGGTGCTCTCTGGGTGTTGTTTTTCTGCGAGATCACGTTTCAGCAAGTGCAGCAGCGACGAGACGCGAAAACCAATACGGGAGTGCAGATGTCATGCAAGTCCTATGCTACTCGTCTGTTGTCTCGCGTGTTGTGGAGGCTGTGATTCGTAATGACGGCACCACTTACGTTGCTTGGCATATGTCTACCGGCAAACGTTCTCTGTCGTACTTGTCGAATGCCATTGAAACAGACACGAATACAGTTGGCTATGTCGTCTGCTGTAGCTGCAGCGATCTTGTGCTGCAGTGCCTCAGAGAAGGTGCATGGAATTTGTGAACTTGCCTTGCACGACAGCTGTGTTTTTTTGAAACAAATACTGTGGTACCGCTGCCGCCATGTTGAACTCGCGAAACGAATGCTGAAGTGCATCGTCTCAGTGAACCGGTTCACGAAGCGCTTGAGAAATGAATGGACCTCAATATTACTCAGTGCAGCCCTTGCTCTGTATGGAAAGGCACACTCGAAAAATTTGTCTGGAATGTCACACCCTCTCACGTGTTTTAGTGTCCTGCATTTTCTTTGTAGGTACACGTATCCCGAAAGAGTACGGCCACTAGCGTAGGTCCGGTCTTAGCGAGCCGCAGGGCACGCGCTAACCGCCGCCGTGGCGAGAACACGATACTGCTCAAAGTCGGAACACTTTATTGTCTGTGGCAACATCAAAACGCAGTACAGCCCGTTGCAAAGGCACGGCGGGAAAGCAAATTGCCTTACCCACGCCACAGGCATAAAAGTACTACACAGAATCCCACGAGCACGTTTCCGCGGTAAAGGTGATCTACGGAGACACCGGGACCAAGGCTCGGTTGCTCGAGCGAGGGCAAACGCGCTCGCGTTGGCTTCGGAGGGAGACGGGTCGGCGTAGCTAGGCCACGCACTAGGACACCGTACCACCCTTCAGCCGAGCGTACGCAGTGGGGCAACAAAAAGTGAGCGTTTCGCTCGGGCGCGAGGCGCTGTCAGCGAAGTCCGACGAGCCCCGAGCGACGGGAGTCGACGGACGGAAATGTTGCGTGGCTCACCGTCTGCAGTCCCGGAGAGTATGTATCTGCCCGCTCCCGACGCTGCGCGCGAAAACCTCTCGGGAGATTTCACGCGCGGCACCACAGTCAACATTTGATACCGGGTGAGGGGGTTAAACGTCACTCCGCTCCCCCAGCGCTGCAGACAGCGAGGAGGGGAGACATGTCGGGACATGAGAACGGCAGAAAAAGGCAACAAAGCCCGCGCAATGGCAGCGGGCTAGTCTCAATTCCCACAGCTTGCGTTATCTGCTGCGCGCATTGTTGTGAGGCACGGGTTATCGTTGGTGGACGTCTCGAGTGCTGTCTCCAATGAGTAGCACAACGATGCGCATTACATTTACATTTAACGTCGAGAGAGATCACAAGCTGGCGCCGTTTTGTTTGGCTGGCTGCATACAGTGCTCCGTTTTCACGTGTTCTTGGCCCGTTACACGGCCCACCTATGTCTGGACAAGCTCCCTATTCCTTCTAGAAGACTTCCGAGACACGCCGACACCATCCGGGCCCCGGTGCGACCCCAGGCTGGCCCTCCAGGCCCCTTCCAAAATACTAAGCGGCGCAGCGCCACGCTAACCCTAACGCGCCGCGCCTGCACTTCCGCGATGCAGCATCCCGCCCAGCACTCGACACCAACTACAACTCACGCCCTGTCGGTAAGGTCAGCCTCCTCCAGTCATGTCGCTGATACAGCCGTGCCTCTGCTGTCAACATCTGGCAATGTCACCAGCCCCACGCCGGTTACAATACAGCAACAGGCAGCGTTCCTCAACAGCGCGCATGGTCCAGTAACGTGCAGCGCTTGCAGCGTCTTTGCTACTTCCAGGTTGATAACCACGCAAACGCCGGATCCCGAGAGCCGTAATGTAGGGTTGGCGTTGCAATCAACCACGCCTGCTTCTGTTCCCACCATATCTGCACCTGGCCTACCCATTGGAAATTCCGAGTCCATCGACAAGCGCGTTTCGGTAAGCATCGTTCCTTCCATCGCCAAAGTATTGCCTTCCATCACTTCAGCTGATGACTCATCGACGGAAATGGACTTCACGGTGTCGCAGGTTAACGAAGACAATACGCCATCCGCTGAAGGCAGCTGGACCGTTAGTGCCAATCGAAAACCTGCCTCGACCGCCTACTCCCGCTCCGAGCTCATCACCGTCGGAATCCAACTTCCACCCGGAACACTCACGCCGAAAGTGCCTCTGTACGACCAGCTTGCTACCATCATAGCCGCCGCTAATCTCTCTCCCAGGACTTGGGCGGATGTCACCCTTCAGGCCAAACCAGCTCAAAGCCATGTGTTTCTGAAAGTGCGCTCGCCCCTCACTGCCCCCCACTTACTGTCCTTTTCAAGTCTGGAACTTAATGTTAAGCGGGTCAACATTAAGCCCTATGCTCCCAGTCCTCTATTATCATGTCTCGGCGTCATACAGAACGTCGGTGGTCACTTCACATCATCTCAGTTTTTGCATGACCTCGAATCTTTTACTAAACACTTACTCGCTGCACGTATGATGGGCTCCAGTGAATCCGTCCTCATAACATTTGCTGGAACCGTCATCCCTCGCTTTGTGTACTTTGAACGCGTCTCTTTCCGATGCCGTCCACATAAACCTAAGCCCCCTACTTGCACTCGGTGCCTTGCTATAGGGCGCCGTTCTCATCAATGCCCTCAACACAGCGTTCCGGTCAAGTGCCGCCGCTGTGCGTCTCCTCTACCAGCAGATCCCGATGCTCACGTTTGTGCCCAACCATGGTGCATCCATTGCTAAGTCAACACCCACTCATCTCTCTACTCCACCTGCCGCTACCTTCTACCTAAGCAACGCGATTGTGTCAAAGCCACCTTTCTCCGTCGCACAGCCATGTGCCGAGCCACTCAGCCTTCGCCGTCCTCCTTTTCAGCACATGAGTTCCTTTCACCTCTAGCAACATCCCCCCCGGCTCCTATGCCGCTAAAGTGAAGGGCACACCTCCTGTGTGCCCTTCTTCATCAAACACACCTTTACCATCCTTGGTTAACGAGAGCCACTCCTTCGATCGGCGACTGGCTACGTTGGAGCGCAACCAGCGCGAGAAAAAGTACGTCTCAGATAAGCTACAACAGAAAATACTCGCACTGACGCAGACACTCGTAACTACCACATCCTCTCTTACCTCTCAACTCACGGAGATAAATAAGCAACTCACCACCCTCACTGCCCCAACCTCCAGCTCCCACCTTACCCCATTTTCTTCTTATACAGGCGACTCGGACGGCCCTTACCGTTCCGGGCTACTATGCATATCATGCTACGATGGGAACGCCACTTGCGTTCATTTATGTACGCAATGACGTTCTCGTTGAACCACTAGACGTACCCTCCACCCTCCGGAAATATTTTGTTGGTGTGGGTTGTCTATTACCAACCAGCTACCCGTATTTCTCTTTCTCTGATGTCCTTTTACAACCCCCCTGTCATATACTGTTTGTTTAGTGCTCTTGGCAAATTCCTGCGCTCCCTTCAATCTACCGCCCATATCCTCCTTGGGGGTGACTTTAACGCTCCCCATAGGCTCTGGGATTACCCCCAAACACTCAAACCAGGTCGCCTTTTACACTGCCTTGCCCCGGAACCCCATCTCATCCTTCCTAATACCCTTGACACCACTACTTGAGCGGGCACTGTTTCACAGCGCTCCACTACACCCGATCTCACTTTCTCTCGGAGTTCCCTTCTTTCTTTTTCACTGGCAGGTGTCAGCTGAAAACAGTTTCGGTGATCACTTTTTCATACATATCACCACCCTTCTATCCTACAACAGGCTGAAACAACGAGTCGCTCACACTGACTTGGAAGCATCCCATAATAACCTTTTGCCTGACTCCTTTGAAACCTACGACGACTGGACATCGTGGATCTCCGCAGCAATGGCATCCTGTAGTCAACACGCTCGTTTTCGACTTCCCATTCTTGACCCTGATCCTCACTTCCTTCGTTTATGGTGACGTCATCAACGTTTGAAACGCTCCCTCCACTCCCAGCCACATAACATCCAACTTTCCTCACGCATTGATGCTCTGAGGGCGGAAATCATCGCTTACGGCACTTCCCTCGACCACTCTCGTTGGAACACGCTGTGTGACGGCCTTGACTCCGAACTGCACTCGCGCTCTGTCTCTGTTTAGATGTCTCTTAGGTACGAAGCCTGCCATTGCTCCCACCCTAGGTAAAGCTCTCACTCAAAGGACTCCATCTGATGTTTTTGACAATTTAAAATCTCTGTATCTCTTACCCCCCTCACACCTTCGTACCCAGAATACTGTGGCGAAGCTAACCCAGACCTGGACCACCCATTCACACTCAGGGAGCTGGAAGCTGCCTTAGCCACTTAATCTACCCACTCGGCTCCCGGTGAGGATGAGATAACGTATACTATACTGCGTAATCTTCCCGACAACGCGAAGGAATTTCTCTTTCACACACTCAATAAAGCATGGAACAGCGGCTGTCTTCCAAGCTCTTGGACATCCTCTCTAGTTTGCATGATTCCGAAGCCGGGCAAGCCTCCATCTTTCTCTAACCATCGCCCTATCTCTTTCACGCTGTGCGTTGGCAAAACTCTTGAGCGAATGGCCTTGACTAGACTGCCTGATTTTATTGATGCGAAAGAGTTTTCTCTCCTTCTCTTATTGGCTTTCGACACCATGTATGTGCACAGGACATGTTCCTCGTTCTTCAGCACGCTTTTCTTTCACCTTCTCGCAGTCAGATCCATGCTCTTGTAACCATCAATGTGCGAAAGGCATTCGATGGCATGAGTCACGACCACACACTCGCTCAGCTCTCCTCCTTGTCTTGTGGCTCCCGCATGTAGTCTTACATCCGGTCCTTTCTTTCATATCGACTAGCTCGCTTTAGAGTCGATACTCATTTGTCTAACCCACATTCCTTCACCCGCGGCACTCCTCAAGGTGCCGTACTATCTCCTACTCTATCTAATATGGCTGTGGCCCCCCTTGCCTCCCAATTGTGCCAAATACTTACCTGACCACCTCCACCATATTTTTTATGCAGACGACATCAGTCTCTGGTGTACGTCTGGATGTCCCGGCCACGTGCAGGGTACTTTACAACGTAGCCTCGACATTATTGCTTCCTTTCTCGCTACTGCTGGCCTGTCTGCTGCACTGGATAAATCTAAGCTACTTTTGCTAAATCGCTGTCTGTACCAGTGCTCCCACAACACCCTCATCTTCCTACATCTTTCTAGCTCTCTCATCTACACTGTTCAGCAATGCAAAGTTCTTGGCTTCTCTTTGCACGCGACAGAGAACGCGCAGGCCCTACATCACGCTGTGAGGACTTGCCACTCTGGAACTCACCTCCTGCGACGCGTTGTCACACGGCAGTCGGGGCTCCACGAGGCTCATGCGCGCTGGGTCGCACATGCGCTCACCCTTAACAAGTTGTTGTACTTTGTACCCTACGTTCAATTCACTGAAACGCAACTGAACATATTCGAAAGAGCTTTATTAGGCATCTACAAGGCAGCTCTAAACCGCCGTGTCACTACCCCTACCACTAAGCTTTTTGCCACAGGCCTCTTCCATCTATTACGTTCTCTTATTTCTCTACACCACGACTCTCAGATTGCCCGTCTTTCTCTTACTCGTCAAATTCAATGGCTATTGGCCAAAGCGGGTATACCTCACATTTCCGTTTCCCTTTCCACCTTGCCTTCCGCCACTAGCACACCTGCTTCTAACCTTCGCATCCTTTCCCTCCCATCCAATATGTCTCCCGTTCTTCACGCCAACCGGCGTCATGCGGCAGCACAACATCATTCCCCTCCTCTTTCTACACAGGAGTTACCTCCACGGATGCCTCATACATGGCTCCTCGGGGCTTGTGTGGCTATTTTATCCACCATCCACACCTTTCGGCACCTGACACGCACACCTGCGCGCCATACTTGCACCCGCCAAATGTACTTTCGCTCGAGGTCCTTTACGTATACCACGCTATGCAATCATTTTCCTCCCTCCCTTTTATCCCCGAGTTTATTATTTACTCTGACTCTCACGCCACCATCCGTCACATACAGTACAACACGTTGCCCCCTGCTCTTCAGCAGGAGGTCGAGCGAGTGGTCCCTGCTCTTCAACCGTCCACTGTTTTCCTCTGCTGTGTTCCTGGGCATTCAGGTATTAACGGAAATTAGCTGGCTCATTAGCTTGCCCGCGATATATTTCACCGGGCACCGTTCAGTCTTTGGCCCACACCTTCGGAAGACAGTGAGAGCTCCGCGAATAACGATGGGCAAATCTCCTTGCGTCACACTATCAAGAAGGTATATATCTCCAGCTCCGGCTCGACAAGCGTCTCTACCCTCCCCCTCATCCGTCACTCATTGCGCTTGAACTTTACGGCACCTCCAAATGAATTGCCTGATAATCCTCACTCGCCTTTTTGATTATAAATATAGGTCTAGTCCCTGCTCTCCCAATTGCCCCTCCCCATATGCCGATCTGTCACACTGCCTGTTTTACTGACCAACTGCTCAGCAATGTAGCTATTACCATCCCCCATCCCTTTCCATCACCTCCTGGCTCGACTGGATTGGTGCCGAAGGGAAAGAAGAACAGCGTCGACTGGTCGCACAGGTGGTCGAAAAGCTCGGCCTGTAAATTGTGGCTGAATAAAAGAATATGACTACTACTACTAACGGCGAGTGCTTGCGTCGGTGCCCGAGGAAATGGTGTGCTGTGCAAAGATGGAGGAACAACAAATGTATGCCTTGTGACTCATGCCTTCTAGATAAGAAATAAGGGCAGTGGTTTGAAATATGGGGCTCGTTGGACCAACGCCTCCTTTATTTTTTTCAATGCCAGTGCAAACGCGCGCTCCTCAGCGGGAGCAGTGGTCGTGATGCGACGCTATATGAGGGGTAGCGCTGCTTTCGCCAGACCTGCGTCCTAGCGCTTTTCCCCGGAAATGCGTAGACGTTTTTCCCACTCCCATACCACACATCTGTGAGATTTGTTTCTTCGTGTTCTTTCTTTGTGGCTCAAAGCGGTGCCGCCGCCGCATCACAGCGCTCCTAAAATCAGCGCATGCGTTGCTGTGACGTTTCCTATTGGGTTCCGGCTTAGCGCCCAGAACGGCGATACGCTATCCTCCCCCCCCCCCCCTTAGAGACCGTATCTTTACCAGAGTCAGCGTGGCCACCAACATTGTGAACACGGAAAATACAAGATGCTGGCCCATGTATCTGCACACCACTGATAAAAAAATTACTTCATGATTTCCGTCGCGAGGCACTACAAGATGGGTTTCTCCCCCATGACCGCAAAGCACACCTGAAGGCTATAGGCGATGAGAGAGAGTGAGAAAAGGGCAGAGGAGAGGGTGGGGAACAGCTGGATTGGGCTCATCTGGCTGGCATTTATAAATGGAGGAGGCACCCCTGGCTGGGCCTTCACACGTCAGTATTCCTGCAGCCCGGTTTCCTTCTCGAACCAGTTCCTAATATTTTTTATTCGTTTGATCGGTGAACAGATCGCGAAGTCATCTATCGCGCTACAATTCTCCAATCTGCCCTCACATACATAACGGTAATAACGATAAACCTAGCGCTTGTAGTGTCTGCAGATTATTTGTGCTCTTTACCGTTGTGTGCAGAGTAATAAATTTTAGTTATTGTGACCACTGAATAAAACTGCAATTTAATAATTTTTGCGTGGCTAAGGTGCGTCATTTTTTCGGTTAGAACTGAAGAACACAAGCATACTGCACGCTAGAAAATTGGCTATGTGCAAAGCAAATGAGCAACGCTGCAGATGTGAGTGGTACTCTGTTAGTTGTTTTAATCTATCTGCGAAAGATGCCAATAACACCAAATAGATGTTTCAAAAATACGTTTTTTATTAAACATAGAGGCAAACTTAACAGTAGCATATTCAAACAGCACTAACTACTCATGAGTCGATATTAGATTAGCTGGGGTCAACTTGAAGCGCACTCGTAGAGAACTCCTCAGCGATCGCCTTAGTGTCAGTCGTTAGCGATCAGGGGCATATGAAAAGTATTTTGTGATCAAGTTTCACATTAGTGACAACAAAACGACGTCACTTGTTGACCAGCTATTGCATCACATCCAACCTATTTGTTCCGCCGAAAGTGTCCCCTCGTCACAGCAGCTCGGCGATGATTAGCAAGTCATACCGCTAAGCCGCATTAGTCGTAGAGTTTCTTAGAATTAACTAGAGGGAACTGAGGCGCTGTGATTGTTCAGCGACCATGAGAATGATGAGTAGTACACAAATTTGCCTAGTCTTCGTACTTGCGGGCGACAAATCGTATTTGTGGCCTCATTTACTGCAGGGTTTCAGTTTTGTTTCAAAGGAAATAACGAATCCTTTTGAACTTTATGACCCGATTTGAAAAGGTAAGCCTAAATTAATGTGGTGAAGCGCCACCGCTGAACATTTGCCGATTTTTCTCGCGCGAGAAAGCAGCTCCAGAACACACATGAAGCCAGAAGTATGAAAATTAGAGAACTCTGTTTACTACCCATCAATCCCATGCTCGCTGAAGCGCCACGCGCTACAGATCACATAGTCAATAGCGTAAGAGTTCCCTCTAGTGAATATATAGAGAGCCACTCACCACCCACGTTTAAAGACGAGGGGGTGATTTTCTCCGTTTCTTCCTACACATGCTACATCCTCCTCGCTCCTTAGTTCTTGAACTCACGTGAACAATATCAGCACTGTTGCTAGAGCCTATCAGGATTTCACGCTTCTCGGCTGCACGCTGTATCGCCACTTGCGCAGTTGTGAACACTGAAACTCAAGTTTGATTTGTTGATTGTGGATAATATCCATGCCAGAAAAAAACGGATGAGCGGCTGCATGGCAAAGCAGTGCAGGAGACAAATAACATCTGATATTTCACGTATATCAAGGAATCGAGAGCATGTACGCTGTAGACGTCGCGGAGACTACTGTCTATGTACCAGTAGTGTGCCAAAAACCAGAAATCTCAGAAAAGAACATTGCGCTTATTTGTATTTTGGGAGCCTGGTGAGTGGTCCTTCCAGAAGCTCTATTCCATTACCAGCTGATGAGCTGCCATTTTTTTAACGTATGGGCTCCGATGGAACTTTAGCTACCAGTTATATCTACCATGGTGTGCATTCGTCTCGCGACCCTTTAATACCAGCGATAAATTCACCTCTGATGATGCAGACCATTTCTACCTGCCACGATATAACTTCTTACGTTTACAAGCCTCTAGCGTCGAGCGACGATAAGGCAGGCTATGCCAGGCCAATGCCACCGAAAAAAAAAAATTTTCAGGCCTGCGCCGTGACGTCACTCGCTTTACCCGAAGGAACTCCCGTACCGGAGGCTGCAGTGTGCATCCATTGCCATCATCGTCTACCATTACAAGATAAAGAGTTCGGGACAAGTTTTACATGCTTAACATCTTTATTATGCCTTTTACGTTAAAAAAGGCGCTGGTTTAAGTTATCCATTATGCTTGAAAGTGTTTGGAAATTTATGTGTGAGTGATTTCTTCAGTGAAAATTAAAGAAAATGTGCACTATCGGACGTGTGGTCAATATAGGAAAGCAAAGTTTGATCGACCAAGAATGTGATGAAATAAGTTAGGTCAATTTTATTTATTCATTGTTTACTTACACACACACACACACATGTACACACTATCTAGATCATGCAGAGAAACTGTTTCTACTCGTTCGCAAAGTTGCTGCAGTTTTCTTTGTAGTCTTCGAACATCTGTCTTCATAGACACGTAGTTATTAAGAGTGTGTGCTGCTGCCACAAGTATGTTATTCAGCACAATGTCAGGGTGATGGTCATGTAAACAAAGGAAATACAAGAAGTTCGCTGCGCTAATCAGTAGAAGCAAAATGTTTACTGACATTGAAAGAAAAACGCCTGTTCAGAAAATGTGCTGCCATGCGCATTTATTATTTTAATGCCAGGGCTTACGGTATTAAGCCAGAAGCACACATAACACCTTTATTTTAAAGCAAGGACGGAACACGGTGAAGATGGTGCCATTAGAACGGCATAGAAATATGTACTACGTACACTCGTACTTTCGGGTATTGAAGAAAACAAATGTCGATGTCAGCTTGACGAACGGTACGCTCCCATTTTGTTCTTCGGTTGTCCTTAGAAAACGAGAACACTCGCAACTTCGGTCTTTTTGTCGGGAGAATTTACCACGCAGCATCGTCCAACCATTCAGATTTGCAGCCGTACAGATTTCGAATATTCAGTGCACAAAGAGCATCCCATATACACGCTGCAGTTCAGCGACACAAAAAGACACGGTCTGCTTAAGTTGCCAACCAGCATGCAAAAAAAAACACGTTCCTCGGGCTTGACAATCTATCTCTGTCGAGCGACGCGAGCAAGCTTAGGCACGTCTGTGCAGCGAAACACACCGGTCTAAACGGAGTGACTCCAGAGCCCACGGAAGAAGCAGTATAGACAGGCCTGAATGTAACTAGGTGGCATTGGCCAGGCAGCCACAAACTGCCTGGCTGGGCAAGCAACATGATCTGACTTGGAGCGGCAGCTAAAATAATGTTATGAAGGATGTAAAATGTGTGGTCGTTTTAGCTTTGATGAGGTAGAGGTCATTGTTACAGCTGAATCGTGGCATCGTAGTTTACTTCATTTTGCTTACTCGTGTGATCAGGGTCACACCATGTGCTGTGCAGTTCATTTTTGAGCGACGAGGCCTCACGTGTTTTGAATTTTTCGGCCGTTTCATATCTCTGTAAATATGGCAGCTACTGTCCCATCGATGCAGCTACAAGTTGTTAACAGCTTGAATTATTCGGGATTGGCCAATTTATTCGGGGGGGAGAGCCCGGAGTAATCAAAAAGCACGCTTGATTTGTGCGCATCACGGCCTCTAAGTGAAGACGCAGCTAAATGAAGCTTCACTATCGAAACTGGGCGTGTTAGTTAGACATACGAGGGAACACAGCGCAAAAGAAAACGGTTATGAACGAAAGGCGACGCACGCACAGCGCTGTGTGTGATGCTCTTCCTTGTCTCGATCATCATTTGCGCTGTGGGGAGAATCCTCGAGAGATCGAACATACATGTGCGGACAATATTTTTGTCTAGGTTTGTTTTTTATATGTTATGTGGATATATTAGAAATGGACAGAACTAGAAATTAAATTTTCAAATTGTGATCCGAGTGCGCCATAAAATATATAAGCTAGCGGCACGTGCATCTCGCTATTGCTTGCCGCCACATGTCCAGATTTCGCAGGCGAATCGAATGCGCACTGTAAATGTTGTGTCGAAATTTCTTTCTTGTTGTTTTGATACGAAATAGAGTAAATGACATCCATGATTTTCTAAAGATGTCTGCTGAACCAAAAAATTCTGAAACATTGACAAACTTGACAAAAAAGAATCTTGCCATAATTGATGCACCTTGACGCCTTTATTATTAGACTCAACCACCTAACACTTTCATGACCACGCCTATCCACATCGATAGTATGTTTTCCGTGTTTACAACTCCAATATTTGCCCTGTTTCGAACGCTTTCGGACCCCTTGCGCTATAAAACGCGTAAAAGAAAAAGTATTTTATCAGTTTCGGTTTTCTGTTTCGCTTTTTGACCGTGTGGTGATTTTAAAGCGCCTTTTTATGTGCACGAGTGAGCATGCATAGTTTCAATTATGGCGTCGACGTCACGTAAGGCCACTTCACGAAAACGGCGAATGTCGGGGGATTGGGCCTGCCACGGTGGTCTAGTGGTTAAGGTACTCGGCTGCTGGCCCGCAGGTTGCGGGATCAAATCCCTGCTGCGGCGGCTGCATTTCTGATGGAGGCGGAAATGTTGTAGGCACGCGTGCTCAGATTTGGGTGCACGTTAAAGAACCCCAGGTGGTCGAAATTTCCTGAGCCCTCCCTAATGGCATTTCTCATAATCACATGGTGGTTTTGAGATGTTAAACCCCACATATCAATCAATCATTCAATCAATCAATCAATCAATCAATCAATCAATCAATGTCGGGGAATTCTCGTGCATCTTTGCTAGAATATTCAAATGACGACAACAGCACAGGCTCGGAAGACGACATTGACACTTTTGATTTCAGCGAGCACGACGAGAGTTTGTCGAACCACCAGGGAACATCAGTGGTCGTCCTCCGGTTAGTTCAGCTTTGTGCTAGGGGTGTGTTATTGCCTTCGCGCGTCGGTGTAAGTTAATCCGACGTGTTCTGAAAGTCAGGGCTCTTATCTGCAGGGCGTCCACTTCCCTTCGGGCGGGACCACTAGCCTGCGGCAGCGCAGAGTGTGCAGTTCCGTACGCGGAGGCAGCGGGGAGTGAGCCTTGGAACCCCAATACGTAGTGCCGCGTGGCGCTTTGTGAGCGCCGTTGATTTTTGTTTTTTACTGTTCAAGGTATTGAAGAGCTATGCAAAGGCAGAAATAAATATGCTTGGACGCATATTTTTCAGAAGCCGACGTACAGCGAGAGAGACAGTTGCTGGACGTTCCACAGTCCATATTGATGCTCCTACACGAAACGCTCCTCAGGACTAACGCGCGTGGCATGAAAGAATCTACGTGTAATGCTACTTTATGTACACAGAAAAAGCGCTTATATTTACAGGACAATTGTATGTGCTCTTTCCAATTAAAATGCATATTTCGGTTTCTTGCTTTGCTTATCCTGCTCAGAGCAGTGTTGATGGTTCTACAAAATTCCTTTGTTAATGTTACAATGTTTTTCGTTTGATGATTTTTTCGTACTATTGTTGATAGGTTGGTGGTTTCAAACTGACCGTGTTTGAAAGAAAACTTATAACTGTACAATTTGACACCCCGCAGGGGCGCCTGCGCAAGTAGGCGTTTGGTGTGTAGCGACACCACGGACCCGAGCTAACGGGGGAGTTTCTACTCCCTCCCACGCCTAGCCGTGCGTGGCTTTGCCGTGTCCGGGGAAAAGGGGATCCTGGGGGTTGAGCCGACGCTGGGTGATTGGACCTTTAAGGCCCCCCGGCAGAGGCAACAGACCCCTTTGGCCCCGGCTTCACGTAGATGGCACCCCTGGGCTGACCCACCCAGGGGAAATCGGCAGTCGCCTTTTCCTATCTCTCTCCTCCTGCATCTTCGCCTTTATCTCTCACTATTTATCTATCCTGTCTTCTACTCTCTTCTGCTTACTTCCAAACTTCCTGGCGGCTAGGGTTAACCCTGTGCAAATAGCCTACCTTGGTCTAGGCGCATTGGGTTATAGTAGCGTTGTACGGCTGGCGCCTGCAGGTTTTAGCATCCGCAAACTTGTAGCGTCCCCTCGTTGGGCTCCGTGGTGGGTGGCCGCCAACGCTTCTGAAGAAAATTAAACTGGAATGCATAGAGCGTTTCCTGTGTTAAATGATCGTACCGCCTTAAAGCGCGTACGCACCGAAGACTTTGGCTTTTTCAATCGATCAAATGAAAACTTTCCCCATTTTCATGTCATACATAGTGAGATAAGCAGCAAGCAAGCGAGAACTGTATACCCCTTTGTAGTAGCCAGATGTCTCACAGAAACTCTAGGAGCCGGGTACAAAGTTACCAAAATGGCCAGCGGAGACCTCCTCCTTGAAGTTCGAGAAAAAGAACAGTTTGAAAAGCTACAGAATCTTTCAACTTTTGGTGACACTCCCATCACTGTAACGCCACACAGATCCATGAACACAACCCGTGGAGTAGTATCTGATGCTGATTTGCTCAGCTTGACTGAAGAGGAACTTCTGGAGGGGTGGAAGAGTCAGAATGTGACCAATGTACAAAGGATCACTATTAGAAGAGACAACAAAGTAACACCAACAAAACACCTAATACTCACGTTCGCTTCCAGTAATCTGCCAGAAAGTATTCAAACAGGGTACACTAAGACGTCGATCAGACCGTACATACCTAACCCACGTCGTTGTTTTAAATGCCAGAAGTATGGCCACGGCTCACAAAGCTGTCGTGGTCACCAAACTTGTGCACAATGTGGAGTGTCAGGCCACAATACATACAATTGCGAAGAACCATCACACTGTGTGAACTGTGGTGGAAATCATGCCGCATACTCACGGTCTTGCTCATTTTGGAAAAAAGAAAAAGGAAATCATCACATTGAAAATTAAAGAAAATATCACATTCAAGGAAGCAAGACGAAGAGTGTCGCCATTTTATGGCGCTACATATGCTGATGCGGCGCGTCAGGGGGCAACCCCGCACCAGCCCTCGCCACTCCTTCGGCCAGCGCAGAGCGAGCCGACGGCTGTGGCACCTGCCCCCAAGGCGGCAGTAGTTCAGTCTACTCCGCCTCCTAGCGAATTGAGGCCGGAGACTCCAGGGTCCTCAGGTCTCAAGGCCTCCCCTCACCAGGCGAGGCCTAAAATCCGAACCACCAGCTCGCATGTGCGGGCACCTAGTGCCTCTGAGGAGGCAATGGATACAACGGTACCCTTGGTACCAAAAGAGCGGGGCGCCTCCTTGGAGCGCGCCAAGAAAAATAAAAAAACAAATAACGGGGCCGGACAACCGTCCTGCCACCTGAATTAACGAGCTCACTCTAACACAGAATACTCTTTGTACACACAGCAGAATCTCTCTTGTATAAATATGCAGACAGAAATATTACAGTGGAACATCCGACGCCTTCTTGGAAACTTCGATGACTTACAAGAACTCCTCCATGAACACAATCCAAGAGTGCTGTGTGTACAAGAGACACACTTAAAACGAACTAACACAAACTTTTTACGTAACTACATAATCTTCCGAAAGGATAGAGATGACGCCATGCTACCATCCGGTGGTGTAGCGGTTATAGTAAGTCAAGGTATAGCATGCACACAATTACCCCTTCAAACTTCCCTCGAGGCGGTGGCTGTCCGAGCAGTTATTTTAAACAAACTTGTCACTGTCTGCTCTTTGTACATACCTCCGCACCACCGTCTCAAAAAACTTCAATTCCAGTCTTTAATAGACAAACTACCTGAACTTTATCTGGTCCTTGGGGACCTGAACGCACATATTGGTTTGTGGGGTGACTCTCGCTGTGATGCCCGAGGTCGTCTTATTGAACAATTCCTCATTTCATCGGGTGCTTGTCTGTTGAATAGGAAAGAGGCAACATACTATAACCTTGCCAACAAAACTTACTCTTCCATAGACCTCAGTATCGCATCTCCTTCACTTGTACCATTACTTCAGTGGAAAGTCATAAATAATCCATACGGAAGTGACCATTTCCCTTTAGTTTTGAGTACACCAATAATAAATAAATGTCCTCCACATGTTCCCAAATGGCTGGTAAACAAAGCCAACTGGGAACAATTTCAAAAGCTTACTCACCTAAATTGGACTGACCTATGCAGGTTAGGCATAGATGAAGCTGTACAGTACTTCACGGCTTTTCTTACTGATGCAGCAACCAAGTGCATTCCACAAACATCCGGACTGCCCGGCAAACGACACGTTCCGTGGTGCAACACTGAGTGTCAGAATGCGCGAAAGGAACAGAACAGGGCATGGAGGTTGCTGCGGAACTCGGCGACAGCGGAAAACCTTGAGAGCTTTAAGAAAATAAAATCTCGAGGCAGGAGAACGTGTCGACAGGCCAGAAAAGAAAGCTGGCACAAGTTTTTATCAGGAATAAATTCATATACAATAGAGGCTAAAGTCTGGAACATGGTTCGTAGGGTAGCAGGAAGACAAGTACACTCACTCCCTCTCGTAAACACACAGGGTGATAGCCTGGAAGATCAAGCGAACTTCCTTGGTGCACACTACGAGCAGGTGTCTAGCTCGTCACACTACACTGAAGCTTTCCAAAGACACAAAGCAATGATAGAAAAGCAGAAACTAGAATCCAAGTGCACAAATTACGAGGAATACAACCAACCTTTCAACTTAGCTGAGCTACAAACATCACTAAACTCTTGCAATAATTCCGCTCCAGGGTACGACCGTGTCACATATGAAATGTTGAAAAACCTGCCGCTCAAAACGCGAAAAACTTTACTCTCTCAATACTAAAAGCTATCTGGCTTTCAGGCACCATGCCTGCTTTCTGGAAAGAGGCTATTGTTATCCCTATTTTGAAACAGGGCAAGGACCCTTCCTCAGTTTCAAGTTATAGGCCCATTGCACTAACCAGCTGTCTTTGTAAACTTTTTGAAAAAATGATAAACCGCCGACTTTTACATTTCCTTGAAACACACAATCTGCTCGACCGATTTCAGTGTGGGTTTCGAGAGGGTAGATCCACCACCGACCATCTGGAGCGTATCAAGGCACAGATCCGAGACGCTTTCGTCCACAAACAATACTTCCTCTCAGTGTTTCTCGATATCAAGAAGGCCTACGACACAACATGGCGTTTTGGCATATTAAGAGACTTGTCTCACCTGGGTGTGCGTGGTAGAATGCTTTCTATAATCGAGAGTTACTTGTCCAATCGGAAATTCCGTGTCCGTGTGGGCAGTATTCTCTCGCAAACATTTGTGCAAGAAACGGGAGTACCGCGAGGTGGCGTACTTAGTTGTACACTTTTTATTATTAAAATGAATTCCTTGCACCTGTCCATCCTCCACAACATGTTCTATTCCACATATGTCGATGACGTCCAGCTTGGCTTTAAGTCATGCAACCTAGCAATGTGTGAGCGGCAGGTTCAGTTAGGTTTAAACTAGGTCTTCAAATGGGCAGAGGAAAACGGATTCCGGCTGAACCCAGGAAAAAGCAGGTGTGTCTTGTTCTCCCGTAAGAGAGGCATGCACTCAGAACCCGACATTTAACTGAACGGCCAATGTCTGTCTGTGAATGCGGAGCACAAATTCCTAGGCTTAATCTTGGACAACAAGTTGACCTTCATACCACACATAAAGTATTTAAAAACAAAATGTTTAAAAGCCATGAATGTCATAAAAGTGTTGTCACGTACTACGTGGGGTAGTGACAGGAAATGCCTCATGAACCTGTATAGAAGCCTCATTCGCACCCGCTTAGATTATGGGGCCATTGTTTATCAGTCTGCGACTCAAAGCGCTTTGAAGATGCTGGATCTCGTGCACCATTTAGGCATCCGTCTTTCTACGGGTGCTTTTCGCACCAGCCCCGTAGAAAGCCTTTACGTTGAGCCAAATGAGTGGTCGCTTCATCTGCAAAGAACTTACATGTCTTTTGTTTATTTTCTTAAGGTGAAAGCAGATAAAAAGCACCCCTCATACTATACTATTAATGATTTGTCGAGCTCATTTCTGTTTCAAAACAGGCCTTCGATGAGGCAGCCCTTCTCAGTTCGCCTGAAAAGACTAGCCGAGGAAACTGGAATCTCACTAGAACACAGTTTAATGGCTCCTGTAGCATATCCACCACCGTGGCAATGGCAGACTATAGACTGCGATGTGTCCGTTCTAGAAGTTACAAAACATGCGCCTATTGCCCATATCCGAACATACTTCCTGGAACTTCAACACAAATACACACGTCCTGAGTTCTTTACAGATGCTTCCAAGTCCAACTCCTCTGTGTCCTACGCTGCTGTCGGCCCATCCTTTTCGGATGCTGGCCCTCTACATCCAGGCACAAGTATCTTCACAGCGGAAGCTTACGCGATACTTGTGGCAGCTAAACACATCAAACAACTACAAATACAAAAAGCAGTAATTTATACAGACTCCCTCAGTGTGGTAACGGCTCTGCACTGTCTTAAAGAACAAAAAAAACCCGGTCCTTGTCTCACTTTACTCCATTTTGTGCACACTCTACACACTAAAACAACATGTTGTAGTGTGCTGGGTGCCAGGGCACCGTGAGATCCAAGGCATTGTGAGGGTGGATCAGTTTGCAGCATCCATCCACAAAAGCACTGGCCCTGCACCCATATTAATCTCGGCCCTTGATCTTAAGCCATCTCTCAAACGAAACATCAGGGACTACTGGCAGAGCAAGTTGGATACACACACACAAAACAAACTACACATTATTAAGCCACACCTTGGTCATTGGCTGCCAGTATCAAAATCGCGTCATACAGAGGTAATACTAACGAGACTCAGGATAGGACACACATACACGACACACACATATCTTTTGTCTGGTGGCGATCCACCATTGTGTGACAGATGTGGTGAATCATTAACCGTCCTTCACATGTTATTCCAGTGTAAACACTTAGAAACTATAAGAAAACAGCATTTTCCATTACCCTACCGACAACATATACCTTTACACCCTGCAATGTTCGTAGGTTGGGAACCGCTTTTTAGTCATAAATCATTGTTAGCGTTTTTAAAAGAAATTCGTAATTTTCATATCATATACCCGGGCATCCCGTAGCACGACCTCTCCAGGGAGGTTTTTGCTGCGGTGGCTACACAGGAAAGCACTTGCCTCACGGCCCTTGCACGCAAGGGTATGAATGAGTGAGGTACATGTGCTAATGCCACACATGTCCGCCATCGTTTTTCATTATCACCAACTTTTGTCACCTATTCACACCACACACACCTTTCACGGCATGGTGATGATTTTATTACTTGTATGTTTTTACCCGCCTTACTGCGGGGATTTTTATGGCCCTTATACAGCCGCTAATCACAATCATTGTCCACATTCTTTGTCCCATGAACTGGCGCTCTTTGGTCATCAAATGGCCCTTGCGCCAAAAAACACCATATATCATCATCATGTACAATTTGACACCATAAACATTAACACCAGTAACTTCGAGTGCCATAAAAAATGACGTTTTCTGGACTACCCAAGAATAGCCAAATTTCTCGTGATCACGAAAGCGTTAAAAAATGTGACAACTGTAAAACATTGTCTTTTAAACATTCCTGAAGAAGATTGTTTGCCTAGACACAGCATGAAAAAATAGTTGAAGAGTCGAGTACTTAAAGAAAGCCAATTTTTGATAAAGATTATTAAAAGTGGTCCCAATTTCAACCAATTTTGTAACGAAGTGCAACTAATTCAGTCAAAATATATTTACCATATTAAATGTCCTCATTTGCTTTGTTCGCGAAAAGAACGAGTCAAAGTGGCCCTTGCTGAGGGTGCTTGGTTCATCGCCCTCACCGCTTATCCATGAGCCTGCATTCTACTAAAACTTACAATTGTATTTTCTTTTGCAACAGCAGAAGAACTTAATTCTGATAGCTTGCCTTGAACAAATTCACAAAGAGATTCTTTCTTGTCAAGAGCATGCGAAGCACCATGAAATGAAGTTTTGGATGACCTTGCCAAAACCAGCGAGGCGCACACAGTACAGCTTATGTATTTGGTGCCAAGGAATCCTTATCCATAACTGCTGGCATCTAAAATGAGCAGGTGTGCCGTTACAGAGGTGCTTTCTTACTGCCTGTTTCTCTTGCACCTTGTGCAGTAAATACGGGGACCTTCAACGAGGTAGTGAAACACGCAACCTGAATAACTAAGCTTTTGAAAGCTTTGCCTCAGACATATTATGAGCCGTTCATTTTGTTTCCCATTAACACGTCTTCCACCTCGCTCACAGATAACGTCTTCCTGTATTACCTCGACCTTTACCCCTGCACTTCAACTGTTTGAAAACGTGAAGTGCTGCTTGTATGTGGCAGAAGCTGCCTAGTTTATTATGATATGTCTGCACGTTGCTAACGAGCTTTCCCACATCGAGAATAACGCATAACTGATGTTTTACGTCGCAAAGCCACCACATAATAAGAGACACTGCTGCGGAGGGCTCCAAAAAATTCAAGCACCTGTTATTCATTAACCTGTACCTAAATCTAAGGTCACTCAATTCTACCACTGTGCCACCATCGAAATATGACCTTCACAGCCGGGATAAAAAACTGCACAGGTAAACTGGTGGCACCTGACGGATCTGGTCCTTCGACCCACAGAGTGGGTGGGCCACAAGTTATCACAATCAAAAAAATTTCACAGTCCTCTTCCTAAAGCGTGCAACCGCGATGTGTTCTTGAGTCTAGGCAACGCCGCAGGAGAAGCGAGACAACGAGTGTGGCACTGCTCAGTACAAACGTCTCGACTTGGTATAGCTGTTCGCTATAAGCGATGCTTAGTGCTCATAGCTCAGTCCCCGTATTTTCTGTGCCGATTATTTACGAGTTCACAAGAAAAATATTGCTAACAAATTTGTTGCGTAAACGTTGTCGATGTTGGATTCATATGAAAGCTAAATGCTTCCTCTGAAAATTTAGACTCGCTCAATGAAACGGCGAAAAGTTCCGAACTAGCAAATGGAGTGAATTTTTAAAGGTGTTTGGCGCGATGGCTGGGCATCATGTATCCAATTCTACGCAGCTTGGCTTCTCTAGAGAACGTACGCGACGGTGTGTCGCGACCGACGGTGGTATTATGATGGCCTTCAGTGCAGCAGCACTGCTATAGGCATTCCATTTGGTGGTTACGAATGCTTTATTATCAAAGTCCGACAGCGGGAACGCATGAGTCTGCAAAAGCAATTTGTTTCCCGGATGTTTCAGACGTACTATAGTTGCAAGCGAGTAGCGCCGATACGCATAACCAAAAATTGTTCTAAAAAACCACCAGGCCTGCGCGGAAGGCATGCATGAAACATTCACACTGAAAGCTGGAAGAGTGAGCGGCCTTCCAGAACGCTTTCTGAACACTCTTTGGGTAACTGCTACAAACAAACTTGCTGAGTACTCACTACGCCATCAATAATCATAATTTTTGTGTAGTAGGCCGGCATTCCCTATGCTATTCTTTGTCATTGATCGATGAAGCATGGTATCCGCTGCACACTTGCTAGGAATTTTGTGCAATATTTTTCATGCAGTGAATGGTGACGATAAAGAGCTATGCCTAAAGTGGGTATGTGCCACAGGTATTAGGTCATCAAGAACAAGGTTTTCTAATTGGTTAGAACATTTCATGACTCACTTCTTACGTGATTCGCAATGTGTTACGCCTGGTTGCTCCTTTGCTGTTCTTGATGAAAAACACTTTATTACTCATATTAAGGCGATTTTGTTCCCGACATCAAGCGTGCCTAAAACAAATTTCCACACAAGGTCCAATCACTGGCGTGGCACAGTGGGGAATAACTGGGCTGGGACGAAGTGGACGCGGGCTATAATATCTACTGTGTTCTAGGTGTTTATTTTATTATTTACAGATCTTTTTTTCTTATTTTTTGCAATACTGGTTATGGACACCAGTGGCGGCGGCAGGGGAAAATATTTCTCTGTTGCTATTTTTCTCTATCTCTTTCTCCCTGTCCTTCTTCCTGTACTCGTTTACCATCCTCTTTTCTCTTTGGTAACCTTGCCGACTCTGCTCTTAACCCTTACTTCTCTTTCCCACCACCTTGTTGTAGTATACTATGCAAGGCTCAGCTCTGCTAGCACGCCTGGATAGCCGAGCGACTACGTATGCGCACCTTGGGATCGTCGGAATGAGTTCGAAGATCACGTCGGCAAAAAAAATAAACATGACGTCTTTCGCCAAGAATTTTGTGCTTTTTTTCTCTCTCATTGTACTAGTGCTCTGTTTTGCAAGTAAATGCATCATTCGCAGGATACATTGGCGCAGAGCCTCTGGGAGCGAAGCAGTAGAGTAAGATGAGGAAGAAAAGAATGAAGTTGGTGCGTACTGGTCTATGATGATGATCATTTTCTATCTATGTCATATGACCAACCTCGACTATAAAAGCTCTGCTGTAATTTTAGTCACTTGGTAATAACAGGATTTTGTTATGATGAGAAGTGAACACGCGCCCTCTGCGTGGCGAGCAGGTGATCCCAAGAAGAGCCACACCACCTTTTGTAAAATCTTCGAAAAAAAACTATGTGAATGTCATGTAGCCAGAAGAGCCACATAAACGCAAGTAATATTTGATTGATATGTGGGGTTTAACGTCCCAAAGCCACCATATGGTTATGAGAGACACCGTAGTGAAGGGCTCCGGAAATTTTGATCAGGGGAGTGAAACTTCCTATACCCTCCATGGAACGCGATATTCGCTCGCAGCGCCGGACGAACGCCTGGTGTTTGAGGGCGGTACGAAAACATGGCGGCGCATTGCAGACATGCACTGGGGGACGCCATCTTGATGAGGACTGAGGATCCGAGTGGCGAGAGGGGGATTTAGCGCCAAATTCAGTTGGGATGCACCAGCAAGCCAAATTGAGCGAGTGGAAGGTATATTCAGATGGCGAGCACGCGACCTTCTTCCTGTTGTGCAACCCGCCACATGATGAAAACAGCCATCATTGCGTTCTGATTGATGGTCTGCCCATCCACCTATTTGTGCACTACTTATTCTATGTAAGACATTGTTTTTGTTTACGTGTACACACAAATTAGACAAGAATAAAGAGCAGAGTTTGTTTGAATGTTTTATTGCCTAAACGTACGGTTTATGCAGTACAAATTCAACTTGAATGTTTAACGTTTTTGGTCGCATACAAAAGTGGACCGCACATGCCAGCATGCTAATAACCTAGTATCAATCCAGTGCACATTGCCGCACATGCATATATACAAAGACAAAAGAAAAACAGTAATAACTATACACAAGTTCACAGCGCGTATCCCGATATAAAATCATCCCATGAGTGGGACAAGATAATACGGCACACCGCACACTTAGGATGCAAGAGGAAATGATACAAAAACCATAAGGTACCGGAGTTAGACATTGCTACATTTTCTATTCAGCATCAGGTTTCTTTATAAAAGCTTAAGCAAAGATTTACAAAATACTGAAGCCACTATAGAGTGTTCTCATAAAATAACACGAAGGGTTTATGCTTTATTCAGCGTAACATACCTATATTGCTTAATGAAAAAAACGAAAACAAAATACAAGCAGATAAATAGTACACACACATGTCCGCTTCAGAGGCAGAAAATGGTGACCTCAGCTATAGAAGTAGCAGTGACTCAAAAATATGGAAGTAGCGCCTACTTTTGCGCATATGTGTGTCTTTTTGTCGTCCGTGTTTTCTGAGCGCTCAGTTTTTCAAGACCTCAAATATGCAAACGGAATCCTAAAAGTTACAAAAACTTCCGCATTTTTCGTGCTGCAGCAGATTTTCTGGTGCGTTGTTTAGCCAAGGAGATGTTCACGAAGCGAATATGCCACAACAGGCGAATCCTTGCAAAGAGGTGCACAAAGGCTTTCTTGCATTCTTCAGAGCAGAATTTTCGCCTTCCCATACAACTGTGCAAAATGCCTGCCAAAACTCCCCTCACATTAGGCAGGTGCGCCACAACACCGATATATTCCAAAAAGCAAGCTTCCATGGCCTTAATATCCTGAAAGCAATTGTCAGAAGGCATTGTTACATTGCCAAATAAATCTGAGGAGATGTTGCTTGCCTTAAACATAGCAAAATACTGCTGTGATGCACAAAGCTGGCGGTCGGCATTCTTCAAAAGGGTGTTGCACACACAGTGTTGAGGCCTGTGCAACAAAAATTGCCGCACGAGATATCCCCCAACATAGTAGAGAACATTATCGTCTACTATATCATGGCTAACGGGCTGTTCCTCATCAGGAAGCACATCGACTGTTGGTGCTGCATCACAAGTAGTAGGAAGCGAATGAGGTGGCTCTGACATTTGTGCCAACACAGTGCTGCGATCCTGTTCACAGTTTCCTTCTGAGAAAAGGGCAACCAGTTTGCCAACAGAAATGTGTTTCAGACCTGATGTGAACTGAAGCACATTTGGGTTGTCATTGCAGCCATGCTTTAACCTAAGAAGCCCGAAAAGGTTCTCCAGGAGGTCCTGCTGTAGCCAGCGAGTCAAGAGAACACGAAAATCAAAACCTTGGAAGAGGTCGTCCCAGAGGAGAAGGATAGCCTTTAAGGTGACCTTCCATGCCTCAACTGTGTGTGGTTGCCGAGGCCCGTCAAATTTCCACCTTTCAACCCACGACAGGCACTCCCGCAAAAAGGCTAGGTGTTCGGACCCTTCCGAAATTGCATAACGTAACTTGTCACTGGCTTTTTTACAGAAGAGCTATTCAGACAGTCGAATAACGTTTTTATCTTCTCGAGAAAATCAGCTGTTGGTTTGGCGGATGCCGGCAACACGCCAAGAGCAATGAATACATCAATGGCCACTGAGACCGATTCGCTCATCACCTGCCTGGCATATTTAACTTTAATGTTATTGAAAGGCTTCCGGTAAATGTGGTTGCCGGTTAGTTTCTTTGCCAATTTGAGTTTGAGAGGATGCGAGCTTTCGTATAGTTGCGTAATGAAAGACCAATCCACAATTTCTTGCCCGATATGGAGCTTGTGAGGTGCGCGGAGATTATTCCTTGTGCATTTAAGTAAGTGTGGTGTGTCATATAGGAAATAAATCTTGCGGCCTTCAAGCACAAAAAACGGCTCTTCAGGCGTCACACCTAGCTTACTTGCCAAAGTGATGTTGCTTCCCCCCTGGTCGCAGATGAGCGCCTTCACAAACAACCGGGCTCCCTGCAGCTGCTTGCTTAATGTTATGATCAGATGATGAAGAGTATCTGCGGGCGTTTTGGTCCTTGATACTGTGTAAGCAACAGGCTGAATCCACGTTTTTGAAATGCCTGCCACAAGGATCAGGAGCGCTGAATTTGCCACGGCTGGTGTTCTTTGCCTACCGTCATCGGAGAATCCTATCGCAATGTCATGCTTTGCATCATACTGCAGATGTTCCTTCAAGGACATTTCGTCAAATATTAATGTGCACGCATGATATGTTAAATGCCAATTTCGGGTAGCTTCTTCGAGGGCTTCAATAGCGGTTGGAATAACTCCGGGAGTCATCGGAATATTTGATAACCACTGCTTTAGCGACCTCACAGTTGGCATGTCAAGCAGTCTTGACAGATGTCTGTACGCTTTCGGACCATGAAAGTATAAGTTTAAAGCGAACTGGCGGTGCTCGGGCGACCACCTCCGTCCTCTACATTCACGCCATTAATTTTAACTTGAGTCTCAAGGAATCTAAAGAATGTCTTGCGGACGTAGGGCCTGATAGCATTCAACGCCTCGGACTGGGAAAGCTTTTTAACCTTTCTCTTGCCTATTCTTGACAGTGCCTTCCGAAGCCTTGAATTTATCTTCTCCAGGTTCTTCGTTTTTCTGGCTGTCCGGGGCGAGCACCTAGAAGGCTTGTGTTGTCGACCCGCTGGATTGGAACCTGAAAGATTTAGAAAAAAAGCTCATTTATACTGTGTTTTTGTGAAAGCTGACCATGATCTTTAAACCTAGTAAATGTTCCAGCGGCTTTTAGAATCGAAGTGATTACTTCCATGAGTAATCAGTTGGTCATATTTAGTTCTCGATCCTTCACTTATTCAAACTTGGGGCATTGGGAACAGGCCTCTGATAAGCACACTGCTGGGCATTGAGCCTACTAATGGCATGCATAAGCATCGTGGGCAACATGAAGCGTCTTCTAATTTTTCCTAATCATTAGCATACTCCTTGTTAACAAGCATTATTGGTTATACATTTAAAATGGTATGTTTAGGAAAAAAACAACGAATTCATAGTCTTCTTAAAAAAACACTAATCCCTCTTATAATAATAACAATAATATCTGGGGTTTAACGTTACAAAACCACGATATGATTATGAGGAACGCCGTAGCGGAGGGCTCCGGAATTTCGACCACCTGGGGTTCTTTAACGTGCACCTAAATCTAAGCACACGGGCCTCAAACATTTTCGCCTCCATCGAAAATGCAGCCGCTGCGGCCGGGATTCAATCCCGCGACCTGCGGGTCAGCAGTCGAGCGCCATAACTACTAGACCACCGCGGCGGGGCACTAATCCCTCTTAGGAGGCAACAAACAAGCAAGAAAGGAATCGGACAAGCACTCGTTTCGTCCTGCCTTTCGGTATACATCGCTCTGGTTCTTGTCCCCTAGCAATGAACTAGCTCGCCCAGCTGACACCCTAGTGCACTTTAGGATCTGTTAAATGGTACGTGACTATAAAACGATAGCTGCAGGGCATTAATTTATCTGGAATAGTTTTAAAGAGCTTAGAGAGCAATACAATTTGCGTACATGAGGGCTCAGTCTGTTGAACTACTTCATCGGCGCTGTGAGCGGGCATTATAGTGGTATTCGCGGGCCGAGGAGAGCCTGTGAAGAGAAATTGGCGGAGCACAGATTTCAGCGTGACATACATACAGCTGGTATTAGGCGTCACATTAAATATTTGCAATTACAATAACTCCGGGCGTTTTCTCACTATTAATTGGTCTCCTCGCGTATTATGTCTCAGTACGAGTAATAAAAAAAGTGTAAGCACACAAAAAGAGAACGCTACGTGTCATTCACTAAATATATGGGTGTCCCAACTATCCTAAACCAATATTTTAAAAATCTTAATGCGATGTGCCTAGAACAGGTTAACATCGTGGTGCCCGTGATGACCTAGCGCGTAACCGAATTCTTGCATATTACACTTATTTGGCCCATTGAAAATAAAAGTAATTTTGTAATAATAAAGCTAATAAAAATAAAGTACCTTTTGGATTCTTAATTTTAAAATCGACTTTGAACCAGGGTGTCGTAGAATATATATATATTTCTAAAAGACCAGTTCTGTTGCTACCACTGTCAGAGATATCGCGCAATTGTTTTACCAGCGACACCAAGTTGGCCACTACTCACTCGCCATGTGTGAAATAGCTGATAACGCGCCACATGGAGTACTCTCTCAAGTTATGAGGTCAATTTCGCCTTTTCCTGTAAAGCGCTACGCCACGGCTAAAATAGCAGAGACAACTGAATCAGAATCGAGGAGGTTACATGTAGAGCGTTCTGAGTGAGACGTTTGCTCTAAATTTAACGATTGTGAAGCCGGCAACCTTTTTACTTAGCTAGCTATATCTACCAGCAAAATTATGCCGGCGAATCCATGGATGCTGTGTACACCATGCGTTGATATTGTTGGTGTAATCTGCGCGAGAATCTTAAAAATACTGAGTCATGATAACTCGGACAGGTACACATATTGAGTATTAAGACATTTCTGTAAATAGATGTAGAGGCATGAAAGTTTGTGCTGTTGTATGATCACTTTACAGTATTCCCACCTGGACTTTCGACGTGTGTCTGCCCATCGCCAAAGATGGAAACTGTTGGCACAGCACATCTTAGCGGCCTTGTCTGTCCAGGGTCTGCGTAGTCTCTGCTGGTGAAATGGGCAGAGCACAGGCGGTAGCTGCTGTAGATCTGACGAGGTGGTAAATGAGCCAGGTCCTGCCGTCTCGCGTACTGAAGCCAAGCGCGAGATCTGGAAAATCAATGTGTGCGTGTGTAGTATTTGGGTTAGAATGAATTTATTTCTGTTTTCAGGCGTAGATGGATAGCTTTGAGTGAAAACTGGCATCTTTATTTGAAGTAAGCGTTATTTGATACATTTCTCATCTTCCTTTCTTAATTGAACATTTGTAACCAAGACGACTTGTGATAGCAATCCTGAAAGCAAACTTTAAGATAAAATCTGTCTTTATTATCAAGAGACGCGGATACATGCTTCTACTTGCGCGATAGTAATGTTTGGTGGCAACGAGCCCAGCTTTCCTCCTAATTCAAAATATATTTTTGCAGACAATAGCAATCATCCCACACCAAAATCTCTAAACAACTATTCGTACATATATACCCTCGCGCACTGCGTATTCCTCGGGTATTTCTCGCGCCCTGCTGCAAATCTTTCATAAAACCTTATTAAAACTGGTAATAAATTAGTAAAACACGTAAGTTTACATTGTCCAATTATTTACGGGCTTTTAGCTGCAATTGCATTCTTGTAAATATATCGTAATTGTACTTAAGGCTGAAACTGAAAACATGAAATTGAAGTATACATTATAAATTATTACTTTATAAATTTATTGCTGAATTCCTCTGCAATATGCCGTGGATTTACGTGAGGCCAAAATAAAAACACACAATTGAAACGCAATAATGTAATAACATCCGTCTATACTCGCAAGTGTAATAATTTATGTACTCAGTACTTAATTAACATAGTACTAACAACACATGCTATGAACGTATATGGACCCTCCCTTATAGCCAAAAGATTATGGGAATCGCCTTCCTCCAGCTATGGACATAAATAGGCTGATAATATTCAAGAATAATAATAACGCATGCAAAAAGAACAGACTGAACGCAGACAATCAAAAGGTAATAAAAAGAGTGCGGATAAGCTCACACTGTTCTATGAGTTACTGTATATGCTGCTACAAATACATTTGTGACATGCCTTGCATTGCCTTGAGCCAAAGTTCAACATCGAAATGCAATGCACGATCAAAACGCATTAAATTGAAAACGCAAGTATAAACAATCGTGCGTAGCAAATGTATTCGCTGGAATAATTTCCAGATGCTCTGCCGTGCATGTCATCTATAATTGAAGCCGAAAAGCCGACAATCAAAATGTAATGAATAAATCATGTACGTGTAGCTCAATTAAATTACACAGCTACTGCAGCAACCGCATCCTGATATGCCGTGCAAGCGTAGAAAGACAAAACGAGCAGCATGCAGATCGTACCTTTCGTCCGCCGGGATCCGAAAGAATTTTATGCCGGTGTGTCGTGAAGAATTCCGACACCACTCAGCGCAGCACGATTTGTGATGATGGCGAAAATCCATGGATGCGTCTGTTTGGCTGAATCTTGAATGGGTTTCGCTAAAACAAACTTTACAGCGGTAGAAGCGGCCTTTGGGACACCGCAGGCTGTAGCATACTTGGGCGCGCGAAAAGAAACGCCCCTTTTTCGCCGTGAGAGATAGGACGACTGCGCAGTTCCCGTTTTCCACTTCGGGTGGCGCTCTTATTTTCGCAATCTCGAACTGCAACCTTTAGGTTTACTTGTGTAGTAAAAACTTCGGAGTTAATGAGTAACCTAGTAATAACTATAAAATAGAACAAGAACGTTCATTTAGGTAGTACAGCCCCCAAACGTTAGGATCGCTGCGGTCACGGGACAAAAAAACCGCGAAGTTTCACCCCCTGTTTCGATCACCTGGGGTTCTTTAACGTGCATGCACCCAAATCTGAGCACACGGGCCTACAACAATTCCGCCTCCATCGGAAATGCAGCCGCCGCAGCCAGGATTCGAACCCATGATCTGCGGGTCAGCAGCCGAGTACCTTAGCCACTAGACCACCGCGGCGGGGCCGCGAGTAATAATTTGTGGCAGACACGTAGAATCGTACAAGGTGACGAATCATGCGAATGCCGCATCGAGTGGGTGTTTCAATGGCTCACCTATTATATGAAACGCTCAGATGTATTTGATCACCATCAGCAGCAAAAAATTGTGCAGATGCATGTGGAACTTCACAGAGGCCTAATGGGTAACTCGCCGATTCGCAAAAGAGATTATTACAGCGTAAAATTCATTTAGTCACCGTGCAGGAGACATTCCTTGATAGTTTAAAATGAACGCACATGTTCCTATTCTTGTGGCGTGGCTCCACTGTCCAACGCGAAGCGAAAATAATCTATGCCTCATGAGAAGACGATGCACATGTGGCCCGATTAATCACGCTATCGACTACCTCCTACTCTTTAAGGAACAGCTCAAGCATGTTCAAAGTTTTTCTGTGTTTGTTTCTCATATTGTACATAGCTGGATGCTGAGATTATAGTAGGAGCTACTGCTCTGAAGTTATGAGTTTCTACGGTTTCTCACCGCGTCTTGCTTCTACGCTGTTCGGTGCAGTGTACGCTGCTTTGGTATTGAAGTGTTATCAATTCTGCAGCTTATTCGCAAACGTCATCGTTGTGTAAAGAGATTTAGGCTGGACGGAAATAAGCTCTGTTCTCCCAATTTGCGTTCTCAAAATGTTCGCCAACAAAATAAATATTATGGGTTCAACGAGCTGCGTGTCATAGCGGACCACTACTATATATTAGACGAGTCGGATGCCCATTACGAACTCATTGCCAGCACTATATGCGCCTGATGAAACGCCAGCAGTGCTTTGCATGGTACAGTTCACGCTCTTATGATTAGAGATAAATACAGTTGTGCGGTTTGCCGCTCGTGAGCCACGTTAATACAAGGACCGGATAATTACGAACTAGTTTTTCCTTGGACTGCTTCAGTACGAAAAAACACAGTCAAATGTGTGACAAATGTAATATTTCTGCCATTTTGAAAATTTTTTCCAGGAAGATTTTAAGTCTATTTTGCCGCTGAACATTTTTGAGCGAAAGCAACCTTTTCTGAAAACTGCAATATTATTATGGAATCTTAGAGATAGTTTCAGCTAGCAAAGGAAAAATTGCAAACCTAATTTTCAAGATGTTTCTGGTTCTTGAAAAGGCCTAACTGCTAGGTAAATGCAAAAATTTCTGAACGCTTTAGTAGCACAACTAAACAAGTTCTCTTTAGTAGCTCAAGCGCTGTTTGGAAGTTTCGCTAAGAGATAGTGATTTTATAGATATTTCTCTATTGTGCACACTTTGGAAAAAGTAAGCGAACTTTGAAGGGGCTCCACTGTCTTAAAAAATTGTTTTAGCAAACATTTTTGGCCAAAAAAACTCCATGAAGTATACAAAAAAGGTGTAAATTTTATCGGCAGAATCTGCCATGCTCGAGTGCCACGTCTGGGGCACTTGGCATGAAATAACCTATATATACACGGTGCCCCATCTATTTTTAGCCAGAGTTTAAAAGTATGCCGACACCCTCAATTACGACACGACCAAAAGCATGTTGCTGACGGTTGCCTGGAGTTATACTGTCTTTTGTATTTTAAAATATTCGTTTATTAAATATATTTAATCAACTAACTTTTGAACGACCGAAGATGGATGAAAATTTTAGAGAGAAATTTGTAGAACGGTTTGACAAACGTCCGATTAGAAATATTCGAACTTAATACCTGTTTTTTATCAGTGTTTTTCTGCTTACTAAAAATGCCCACGTCAAATGTACGGGCGTCTTTCGATTGCTACTAACAAGGCAGAAATGACTTAAAAGGGAACACGGCGACGCGTGGCTTGCGCGCTCAGGCGGCTGCTGGGAGCGCGTTCAAGCTGGAGCGATAGCAACGCACTTCCTTTTAACGTCATCCGGCGGCGAGCCAAACAACCATTTGTTGCTGATGTAGAATGGCAATATTGGAACCCCTCCCCTTCAAGGTGATTACCGGCTCTCGCGTGATCGCATTGAAGGGGTAGGGGGTCACAATCTTGCCTTTGTGACTCCTTATCGCTCTCATGAAACGGTGCTAGGGAAGCGCATCGTTCGTACGCGGAACTGCAGGGAGCACCAGAATCACGGCGCGCGTCATAGAGTTTCCCAAAACTAACTAGAGGGCACTCTGGCGGTGCGATCGTTCAGCGACCATGGGAATGATGGGTAGTACACACACTTGCCTAGTCTTCGTACTTGCGGGTGGCGAATCGTACTTGCGGCTTCGTTTATTGCTGTGTTTCAGTTTTGTTTTGAAAGAAAGAACGAACCCTTTTGAACTTAGTGACTTCATTTGAAATGGTAAGCCTAAAAGAATAAGGTTGTGAAGCGCGAATGGTGAACATTTGCTAATTTATGTTTTCGCGAAGAATAGCTCCAAGCCACACGAACACACACGGAGCCGGAAGCAGGCCAGAAGTATGAAAATTAGACAAATGTGTGTACTACCCATCATTCCCATGCTCGATGACGTGCCGTGTGTTGCAGCTCCCATAAACACTAGCACCAGAGTTCCCTCTAGTGTATATTAAAAAATTTCATGGCGCTCGTAGGTAGGCTAGTGCGTTTGTCAAGTGCTATTATTTTTATGTCGCGGGGAAGTGTAGTTAGCAGAAAAAACAGAAATAATTGACAGATATGAAGTTCAAAACAGTCTAATCGGAAGTTTCGCAACCAACCTATAACTTCCCAATTGAAATGTGTTATCTAACGTTGTTGCTTCAAAAGTTAGTTAACTAAAGAGGTCTAATTGAACACTAGTTTAGAACACAAAAACATAGTCTAACTCCAGGCGACGGCCAGCAATAAACGTTGGGTCGCGTCGTAAGTGTGCGTGTCGGCATAAAGTTAAGTTTTCGCTAAAGATAGCTGGGACCATCTATATATATATATATATATATATATATATATATATATATATATATATGGTGCTCAAGCTATGGGTTTGATTTCTGCCCACAGCAAGTTATCTATCTTTTCACCCACGTTTCTTTCTTGACAATTACATAACAATTTGGCCTAATAACTTCCCCTATACTTTCCTTGGCATTATTCTCTGCTAGATAGGAATTGTGTCAAACACGGAAAAACGAGCTCTTAAGTATACATATCTTTCCTTATTCATTAAGGAGGGTCTTGTACCGGTTGACTTGATGTCTTTAGGTTGTATACGAGGGACTATTGTTCAGCTGCCAGCTCGTAATAAATTCACGTGCTACGTGACCCCAAAGAGGCTCATAAATAGTGTGCCAAACTTACTGTCATGGCTACTGGTGGCACTGACTGACACTCCCACGTTTAAATACGCATATATACCAAATAAATTGCGTAAGGGAGTTGCCACTGTGGTAGCTTAGTAGTAGAGCATAGAAAATGTTATTCGAAGGTCACAGGTTTAGTTACTGCCCACGGAAGTTATCTTTTCACCGACTTTTGTTTTTTGACATTCATATTGCGATTCGGCGTAATAACGTCCCCTATATTTTCCTTGGCATTATTGTCTGTTAGATCTCGTAAGTATTGTCCAACACGGAAAAAACGAGCCCTCAAGTGTACATTCGCCTCTCTCTCTCTCTCTCTCTCTCTCTCTCTCTCTCTCTCTATATATATATATATATATATATATATATGTATATATGTATTTAGGCAGGCATGGTGGTTGAGTGGCCGTAGCGTTGCGTTTAGTCCAGTAGATCCTCCGTGAGTGGTCACAATGTGGTTTATTTCGACGTTTCGGCCTAGAGTCTGGCCTTCATCAGGATCCTGTTGAAGGCCAGACTCTATCTGGCCAGATGAAGGCCATATATATATATATATATATATATATATATATATATATTTAGAGAGAGAGAGAGAGAGAGAGAGAGAGGGGGATCCTATACTAGCTATTGGAATCAAAAGAGCGCGCGCGTGACCTGGGTCATACATACGAGCTAGACGTTCCTGTTTGCCCTCTTGTAAATTTGCTAAACCAGGTGTACATATACCTAATGCTCCTGGCAAGCTGTGTTTCACCATACTAAAAAATACAAAATAGCATCGTCTGACTTCAACACCGTCCGTTTTCGGGTTGATTCTCCGCCTCCCCTTTCAGTTCGATTCCTGGCGCAACCCCTGGTGACACGTCTCTCTTCAAACTACAAGGGCAACCCAGTGGCCTGGTTTCTCCATGTGAAAAACCCATCTCCCGAGTAGCCGGTTCCGTTCCTTCCCATCAGTATAAGAAGAAGGAACAACCACGCCCTCTCGCTTAGCCCTTTTGGTGTGGCCCGCCGAATGCTCCTTCCACCTGCGAGAGCTCTAGTTCTCTTTCAACCCACCTCATCGGCCATGGTGCTAGCTATCGGCGAAGCATGTCTTTCTCCCTAAGCTTCTTCAGCCACAGAGGGCGGTATGTAGTTGCATTAGTTTGTGATCAGTACTTTGTCATGCTTTCGTGAACAGGCTGCATCAAACTTCCACACTGCAAACAAGATGGCGAGGCACTCCTTCTGGTCACGGAATAACTTTTCTCCGCAGCGACCAAGGAGTGGCTGGCAATGGCCAACGGCTGTAACACGCCATTGAATTCCTGTAGGAGAACTGCTCCTAAATCCAGATTATTCACATTAGATTGTACAACAAACGATCTGGTCATGTCGGGAAGCTTGAGCTGCGAAGTCTCCGCCACGGCCTTAGACAGTCGGCTAAACGCCTCCTGCTGCTCAGGTCCCTATCGCTACTCAGCATACTTACCCAAGAGCTAGCTCAAGGGCGCGTGCAGTCAGGCACAGGATGGAATGAAGGAACGGTAAAAACTAACCATTCATAAAATTCGACGAAGGCCACGTACGTTCTTGGGCATGGGTAAATTGAGAATGTCTCGAAGTTTCTGCCAATCCAACCTAAAGGAGCTCTCGCCCAGCGTAAAACCGAGTAACTGAATGCGGGTCTGCGCTAATCGGACCTTAGCGGGTTTTGACCTCATCCCTGTGGTCCTCACCCTCTCGAGTACATCAGCAACATGGGTCAAATGCTCTTCGAAGGTTTGTGAATAAATCAAGATGTCGTTGAGCTATCACATGCAGTATTACCACTTTGCTTCCCCGAGGACGCGATTCATGAGTCTATGAAACGTCGCAGGAGCATTGAAAAGAACAAAGGGCATACGAGTAAACTTCAACAACCCTCTGTGAGACGTGAACGCTGTTTTACACTGGTCACGCTCACCCATATGGACCTATAGGTAACCTTTAGAGGCGTCAAGTGTGGTAAAATATTATGCATTAACCAAGTTTCCTAAGATGAAGCTTATTGTGGGGAGCGGATAGGCATCCCTACGAGTCACTCCATTCAGACGGCGATAGTCTACGCACAGAGTTGACTGCCATTTTTAGGCAACAACACAATTCGAGACGCCCAGGAGCTAGACGAGCGGCGAATAATGACAGCCGCAAGCATGTCGTCTAGCAACGCATCGATAATCTGCCTTTTGGCGAAGCTGACGGGCCTGGGGTTACACTTCAAAGGAAGCGCGTCGCCAGTTTTGATCACGTGGCTGACAAAATCAGTGCCGACCAGTTGATCGGTGAAGTGCTCGTCGTATTGACGTAACAGTGTCGACAGGCGAGCCTTCTGTGTAATCCAACAGAATCGTGCAGGTGACCAAAGGATGTAGTGCCACTTCGTGTCATGTCTAGGCCATCCAAACAGGGATTTTGAGCCGACGAGCGCGGAATGCCAGGGCACGACCCAGAAGTTAGCGCACGCCACAATTTGTGCCATGCCTCTCGTTCCCGAAAAGGACTGTGAGAGGGCGAATTCGTTCATCAGGAGCTTGGCCCCGAACTCTGCACAGGGTACGTTTCCGGCGCCTCTGCGGCAAAGAAAACTGTAGGCGCCGGTGAGCTAATGAAAGCTTGAGCTTGTAAACTGGACCATCACGATAGCCGCCATTCTCAATGTCCACAATGATCCCAGCTTTAAAGAGAAAATCCCTACCAAGAATCAGTGAAACTTTTAGCCCTAAAAGATGAACAAGACGGCAGCGTCTCATTCCATCTCTTCATCTGACAGTCAACCTTGCAGTGCACGCCGAATGGGCGACGCCTTTCACCTGGGGGAATGTAGTTTGGCTGTCTCGCAAGCGCACTGAGTGCTTCTGCAAGTGGGAAAACACCTTTTCGCCAAAAAACGAGGCGCTAGCACCCGTGTTCAGCAACGCCGAAAATTCACGGCCGCGTTGACCAGAATCAACGGCGCAGCACACCAGCAAGAAGAGTGTTTGCCCTGCACTCAGAGGGAAGAAGCAAAGGTTCGGTCACTCGTGCATTCACGAAAGACCCACAAACTCGTTTCCCTGCCTCGCAAGAGGCCTGGATCAGGTGCACTCCCTTGCTATGCGCCCTCGTTCACGGCAGCGGTAACAGCGCACTCCACGATCTGTTTTCCCAGACGGAGTAGCCTCTAGCTATCGTGATTGGCTCGCTACGTTATCGCAGGATACGTTTCTGCGAGCGTAACCTCCCACATTACGTTGAGTCAGAAAGCTTCCTTGTGTGGAGGTTTCAGGTGGTGCAGCCTGCCTTTCATGCGTGGAAGTATCAAGAGCGTGATCGCTCAACTCCCACTCACAGCCCGTTGCAGCCGCAAAGGCGGCGCCATGAGGCTGTTGCCATTGGGACATGTTCATGACCCGTCTCCTAGCGCAGCGCGGCTCAAGGACATCCCTTACTGGCGGCGGCGGGCGGTAGGCACGCGCAGTAAGAAGGTCACCTTGAATGCGCTTCGCCTCGGCGGCCGACTCCTTCTAAGTGGTTCTAAGTGAGAAAGGAAAAGAAATGTGAGCCCGTAACTGTCTGCTTCAGCGAGCGACACCTCAACAGTAGCTCACAAGAGATGGGGGTGAGGAGGGATTAAAAGGGTAGGAATAAAGGTATAGAGAAAGAGGCGTGAGGTGGTAAGCGTGATAGTGACGACATATCGAGGGGATAGGAGAGATAGAAAAGATGGAAACGCGGTCACAGGAGTGCGAGGGCGGGGCACCACTTGCGAGAGCTCTTGTCAGCGTCAGTAGATGGCGTAGAGCAAGTCCAGTCGGTCAGAGCTACACTTTCGTCGAAGGTCGTCGGCATCAGGAGATGACGTAGGGCGAGCCTAGTCGGCCAGAGGTACGCTGACGCCGAAGATCGCGAGGGCACAACCGGTCGGCACGGAATCCACCAAGCGAGTCGGCAGACTCCTTCCAATCACGGGAGAGGCTGCCGCGCAGGTATGCCAAAAAAGTGGGATGTTGCTGCGGTATCACCCGCTCGGCGCCCTCCTCGTTTGACGCTCGGGGGTGAGCGATAGAGTAAATCGAGGTGATCTCGGGTGGTGAGCAGATTCACTGTAACCGCTGTAGGTTGGCACAGGCAGCGGGGGTGACCGCTTTTCGGGCTAGCCGAAAGCATTTGCAAAGCCACCGAGAGTGCTTGGGTCATCTGTACGGCGTTTTGCAGCTACATCTGCGTCGTCGTGCCGGTTTCGCAGGAAACCATTGGTGCGTTAGTGGCGTGGTCAAGCGCAAGTGAGCCGTCTCCCAGCTAGATAAGTGGGGCGGTTTGAAACGAACCACAGCTCTGCGCACCACTCCCAGAGCAAAAGAGACACCTTGTGGGATTCGCGTGCTGTCGAACATAAAGCGCACCTGGTGTGGCTACCGTCGACAATTCAGGCACCTGCTCAGCGTGCGTTCAAAGTGTCCGTTGCACGGCTGACGGCGGGCAAAAGTCGGCGAGGGCCAAAGCCTGCGTCCCGTCAATTACGCAGAGAACGACTGCGAGCGTTGTGCTGACGAACTGCCATACATGCCGAAGGCCGCATTAGCAGTCGGAGGTGCTTGTGCGTACCCTTCAAGTAGGGGAAGGGGCCCATTCTTAAGTGACGCATCATCTCCAGAGGGAGCGAATAGGTGCCTCGTATCTTCACCGCAATAAGAGGTGGCGACACGGACGGGTGCCAAAGGGTTCCCGTCAATAGAGGCAATGACCTCCCTGTGCAACACTGCATCCGCAAAAAAGGACAGCGGACAAAAATCCCGTGAAGCAGACTTGTTGCGACGAGCCCGAATCGCGCAGGCAAACTAACTTCCCGAAGGAGAAGGGCCACTGGCGTTGGTACGGTCTTAGCGAGCCGACGGACACGCGTTAACTGTCGACCTGGCGAGAACATGGTACTGCTCAAGGTCGCAACACTTTATTGCCTGCGGCAACACCAAAAACGCAGTACAGAGCCTGTTGCAAACGGGGCAGTGCGAAAGCAAATGGGTTTATTGAAATGGGCGAAAGTGATTGATGGTGACACCGGAACAAAGGGCCCGGTCACTCGTGCGAGGGCACAAACTCCGCTCGCGCTAGCTTCCGAAAGGTACGTATCGGAGTAGTTTGACCACGTAATAGGATGCCACACCGCTCTTTGGCCTGGCGTACGGAATGGACGACAAAAAGGTAAGCGTACACCGCAGGCGAAAGGCGCCGTTGACGAAGTTCGAACGAGCCTTAAACAAAGGGAGCCGACGGACGGAAACGAAATGCGTGCTTACCCCATGTCGTCCCGGAGATGCTCACTCTCGCTGCCGACGGGCGCGTGTGCAACGTCCCGAGAGATTCCGCGCACGGCGACACAGTCGACATCCGCTACCGCATGAGAGGAATTTAACGTCACTCCCCGCTCCCCCAGCGCAGCAGGCCGTGGAGGAGAGGAGAGTCATGTCGGGACATGAGAACGCAGAAAGAGGTGGCAAAGCCCGCGCAAAGGCGGCGGGCTAGCCTCGATTCCCACACACTTTAGTTGGATTAGTGACCGATGATCGAGTGGCACACATTATCAAGGAATACAACAAACGAAAGAAGACAACGATCCCGACCACAGCGGTTAAAGCTCGTGTACTATGTGATGTCACTGCATGTTAAAGAATGCCAGGTGATCGAAAATTCTCTAAGCTCTCCAATACGTCGTGGCTTGTAATCATATCGTGGTCGTGGCACATAAAACTCAGGTATAGTTATTATTCGAAGCAAAAATGCGTATTGTATCTACATCGTTCATTCGCTTTGATTCAGAGTTTTTATCAGCTACTTCAAGGTAAAGAAATTAAAATATACCCCTGAATACTAACGATAGCGGGCTACACATGTAGATTTAATTGCAGTATAGATTTTGAGGTATTTTGTGGACATGAGCACACTGGCGACAAAATTGTTAGAGCAGGCCCAATGGCAATGTCAGTAGCAAAACACTACGTTTTCCTTGGTTTATCTCTTGATAAAATATGACAGATCCCGCGTAGAGTGGGAAGCGATCGTAAGCGAAGCACGAATGAGGAAGGTTGTTATGTCACTTTAAATTCAGAAGAGTGCTACGAGGTGACATAATTCATGCCGTACATTACTTCCATGTCATGATTATTCAGTTTAAACATGTCATTTACCTTCGCAGTGCATTCACGTGATGTGATACGAAATTTGGTATATATAGAGCTAGCGAAACGGCCGCGAGCACGTAGCATAGAGTCGTCTTTTACATAACACGCATATCTTGATTGTTATGCTTGGACATGTCATTTACCTTCGTCGTCTATTCACGTCATATGATACACAATTTGATATGGAACTAGGAAAAACCGCAGCGAGCGCATCATGAGTGTAACATATTTTCATGTTCTTACCTGACACGCATCTAATAATTGCCATGTTTTCACTACGCATGTCATGATTTCTGCGTTAGGGTCTGTCAGTTATGTTTGCCATTCAGTCATATCGTACCATAGCAGTTTTGCAATGGAAACGAAACCACCGCGATAGCAGCAAGACCATATTATATTTATTTATTTATTTACGAATGCTGTCAGCCCTTACATAGGGCTATTGCAGGGCTATTAAAAAGTATCGGATTATGCCTTAGTCACATATGTTGCTAGTTATATTTAAAGAGTGACCAATAGCTTGTATTAAGATTTTATTGGACGCTGGTAGCGGGATATCTCATGGCAAGTAAGCTACGATATAATTGCTAGCTAAAAGCTATAGCTTAACATGTTACCACACACAGCAAGTTATTCTCTTTAGTGTCTTTGGTATCATTAGTAGATTCACTATGTTGTATATGAATTCTTGTGTGGCCATGCTTGTCAGCGGTGTGTCTATACAATTGATGACAAAGCTGCACAAATAAACAGAACAGGAAAACTCTGAAATATAACTTATTTATACCAGCTACTATTTTACTTGCTTGTCTTCTTTCTATTCATTCTTTACAGATAATATCACCATTTTCTACGTTTGACAGACAATTGTTATTTATCTGTCACAAGTATAAAAACATTCTTAAACGGCCATTTTTCATTTATTGAATAGTTGTTTAATGTAATAAAGTATCGACCATGTCATGGTCTTGATTAAGTCATCTATTCTCTCCGTAGTGTGGGAATGGCGACGGAATTACGTAAAAGTTGGAAAACTAAGGAAAAAAATTTACAGCCATACGGCGAAGCAGAAGCACACAGCTCGTTCATCGGTCACCGTAGCGCTTCTCGTATATATAATTTGTTTGTATATGACCCTTGAGGAATGGACTAAGGGTGCGTAAGTAGATTGAATCGATGCTATAGCCACATACAAGTCGCGCGCTCCCACGATAACGCTGGACGTACCACAAACCTATGTAGAAATCCAATCTGTGAACCGCGTTTGCGTGCCAGCCGCTGCACTTAAGACAGTCACGTTGTCGAATCTGACGCAGCCACCGCCATGACCCAAACGGCCAAGGTAATTGAATCAGGTCCCGGCGGCACCGCTATCCCAGGCTACTCACGTACCCGCGGGCTCAATGGCTCACGAGGATCTTCAAGTACGACCCTCGAAGGCAAACCGTGGCCTTGAGTAAGAGGCGCATGAAGGCTGCACGCCGTCATGGTTTTCGTGCGGAAGGAGAATGGGTGGCCGGCCGCACTCTTTGATCCCGGGTGGCGCGTTTCCTTTGTTTTTGATGCCGTCAAAGTATCTGTCTTCCTTCTTTCGCTCCTCGTCTCGCCTGCGCTAGATTTTTACGCCGTGTTTTTGAAAGTATCGGCTCTGAGAAATGGAATAGCGCGTGCCTGTGGCCGCCATGAGATTGATGGCTTGTTGACTGCGCCCAGCTCTCAGGACAAGATAACCCTTAGCAGTGCAACATCAACAAAGGTCTTGCGGCACCGCATGTTTGCCTCATTTATGGAAGCACGCGTAAAACGCCAAGCGCTAAGGACCTTTGGCTTTTTAATGGAGGGCTCCGTCTCAATTTACGCGCTTGCTTGCCTCTTCTCGATAGTCACTTTGAAACGACTTACCCATGAAATCACTACAAGGTCATTTACATCGACTTCAGAGGCATTGTGCCAGTATCATGGTTCCAGGTTCCAAAATGACTGAATTGGGCTGATACTGGAGTCAAGCAATGCATAGAAGTATCATGAAAGGAATAAAAACGCAACGAAATATAAGCAAAATCAGGCAGCTTCGTATACTGGTGGTGCCAAGCATGAAGGAGCAGCGGAGCTGCGCGACCTTCCTTAGCATGCAAGCCAATCTTAGCCTAGAGATAGCCAATTAGGTCTACATATATCGATGTGCGCGTAGGAAGCAGTTAAACCTGACAATGTCACGTTGAGCCCAGAGAAGTCAAGGTAATGCTGTGTATCTCTCTACTTATTTCACTCTTCTTCTTTGTTTTATTCTCTCTTTCTCTATTTATTTCTTCCTTTTTTACCCTTTTCCGAGTCTCTCGTCTATAGAAACACAATAGTATGGCTCCCATAAATGCTTACTGTGCTAGCAAGCACATCCGGAAAACCGAGTGTTTACAATCGCTCGCCTTCGGACTGTGGATTCCTCAGTTCGAATTCCGCATCGCCAGTCAGTTTTATTTATTTCAATAGTTTTTTCTGCTCCTCCTCTCCACTTCGCCGAGCACAGCTTTCACTTAACGCTCGCCTGCATACCGGCTCTTCGCCTTCACACTCCTAACTTTACGAAGCTTTTATCCCCTCTCAGACCTAGAGCTACACTTCTTCTCAAGCACTTTATTTCCCGCTTTTCCCTTCCACTGTCTTTGCTCCCTCTTGTGCCTGCTGTGTAAATTAGTGGGGCTTGTCCAGTTTCAGCGGAGCACACCCGGCAGTGTTTTCTGCAACGCCGGCATTACTGCGAGCTTAAATGCTTAAAGAGCTCCACTTAAAAAAACAGTTCTGAGAGGCCAAAAAGAATGATGGCCCCAGTAAGGTCAACAAAACTATATCTGCGGTTTATTTCACTTGGCAGCCACTGCGGCTGATGTATTTTAGACGTAGAACGCAGATCGCTGCACGTGGCTGCCAGGTGCCGACATGAGAGGCACCTTCACACGGCTTGCGATCACTGCAATCTAACACAGGCAGCTTGTAGAGTCTATCGATATGCCGAATCAGACCACAAAGGTAGTTGGTTGGTTCAAGTCAGTTTTGGTATCGCTTCTATCATGTACCGCCGATGCGTTGATAAGCACAAAATCATTACTGATTTCACACGCTGCGACCAAAGCATGAGATAAGTATTTACGTTGTATGCAGAGCGTTGTGAAAACAGTCAATTGTTTTGGAGCACACTAGCAAGAAAGGGGGTCTGATGCATTTTTATAGAAACAGATACAGGTATGTCTGAGTCTACCCACCCGCCTCTATAAAACTCCCGGTTGGCTAAAATATACTATATATCAGGGATATACTATATTTTATATAATACATATACTATATATGTACTATATATATATTATATTTACCATATATTAGGGAAGGAGTAAACAAAGATGGGGAGAAAGAGACAAAAGAAACAGCAATAATAACAGAGAAGAGTTAATTTTTACCAAGTCACATAGGTTGCTCTGGCTTGGTACTCTCCGATGTGCAAAGGTAATGGGTAGAAAAAAAAAGGATGAATTACAAGAGATAAAGTTTCAGCAGATACGTGTACACAAGCCTTTAAAAGCTTTTCCATCGGATGCCACGTGACTCATAACTGTAAAGACGTGCTGACTTAATTTTCGAGCAAGTAAAAATGTGTTGCCGATTTGTAGAAGAAGCTAATGGCAGGAGGAAAGGCAAATAATATTGCAGTACATACAGCAGGAAATTCAGAGTATCATGTTAAAAACATCCCGAATGCACTCTGATGTGTGTGTCTTTTCCTTGTGCCCCTTCACTGCTGCGTGTTCCCCTATACAGTACGACGCACAAACAAGCCAATGGCATTTGGTTTTATAGCGTAGCCTTCAGCATGTAATCATCTACTATGAAGAGAAGGCGAGCCTGGGAGGTGTTTGCTGACCTTTTAGCAGCACTATAGGCAGTACTGCGATAGTAATTCAGAGATATTTTTGAGTATCTGTATTTGTGTATTGACATAATTTTGAAAAATGCATTTGTATCTCAGTAAAGTGAAATACTTTTGCGAACTACTGATCGTATTGCAATATTTTGTAGGACACGGGTATCTTATTTCATTTTTATTTTTGTACAATTTAGTCTAGGTACCTCGAAGTCTAGTACCTTTAGTATAGGCACATTTAGTCTAGGTACATTTAGTCTAGTACCTCCAAGTGGAAAATAGCTTTCTCGTCTTTTTCGCCTTTTTTTGTGCCGAGACAACCAAAGGGGTGCCGCTGGTCAGCGACATAGGTAGGAACAACGTTACTAGAATAAACTCTGGTAACATTGGATAGGACCGCGATGGTTTCCCCTCAAGAACACAGTGGTCTGAGTGGTAAAGCACGCAGCACCACTCACGGCAAAAGGCAGAATTGTGGAGGTAGTGTTGTCGGCCTCCTAAAGTCACTGTCTCCCAAGGCCAGTGCAGCACGCCTAATTTTTAGGTGGAGCCATTTCATACCTGCAATTGATACCTTTATTTATGGAGTTATTACCTGTAGTGCACTTTCCAGATTTCCTCGCGCCCCACTCTGTTATACCCTAATGGTGTACTGTAATCAACAAAAATAGTCTGTGAGTTTCAATGCGCTACAGCTTTGTTTACAACGCTTTTTTGCACTAATTATTGTCCTTGCGTAATTCAACCTCCCCCCCCACCCCCAAAGAAACTATGTATTTACATGTATTGCTGTATTCCGGAATACCTTTTGCGACTTTTTCAAAAGAATTTCTGTAGTATCTAGATACGACAACGAGAAACATATTCCACTATCACTATTTCGGGCTTCCAACTGATGTATTCGGACATCTATATTAGGGATTAGTTTTACAAAGATTGCTGTCCTCTTCTACCACTTAGTATAGAGAGAACATACGCAGTATTAACGCTTTAGCATTAAAGAGCTCGTTTAGCTGAAAGTCCGGTGTTGGCATTGGAGTCGGCGTAGGCGTAGCATTCATTGGTTGTGAGCAAAAAACCACCACCCGGCTCGTGACCAAAAAATTGAGAGAGATGCAAATAAAATAAAATTAAAAAATGCTGGGCCCAAGTGAGTATCTAACTAAGACTGCTTGAGTGACAAGCAAGTGTTCTACCACACAGCCTCGCGTCTCCTTGGAAATACAGTTAAAGTAAGTTGATTCATCTGCTTGGAAAATGGAGTGAAGATAACGTTTATGCTTTAACACCCCACCCTTCATGTATACAGGCTTCGCAATACAACATGTAATACCATAGTATTAGTGCATGGCATACAAGAGTACATCACCAATGGGTGTCAGCACGTGTGATTATCATAACGGCTTAGTTGTTTAAGGCGAGCCACCTTTTACGAAAGGCACGCACGTTACTGAGCGTATTCCCTTAAGACCACGTGATGAGTACATAGGAAATTCGAAAATATTTCAGGCGCATAACTGCTCATGATTCAAAGCGAGCTTACTTTTATACGGAATGTATGCATATGCGAAAGCTTCACTGACACAAGGCACTTTCAATTTTGGTAATTACATTGCAGTAGTTTACAATTCAAATTTTCGAGTAAGATATCGCCATTGCGTTCAACTTTTAGAGGCAAAGGTCAAGGATCCCCCAATTCTGACTTTATTACTAGACTTGAGTAAAACAATAATGATAAATATATATTCCCTGACAATTTTATAAAGATGAAAACAGCTTTCATCTTTTTTTTTTGGTTTGGACGTCTGATCAGTGTTTTGATTTGTTCGATAGTCCCGTCGGGCTGTTTTGATATGCTACATACGTGGTCCTTCGAACAATTCGTGCCTGAGACGGTCCCTTTCTTCGTAAGTATTCTGCGAGAAAAATAGTCACCCCTGCACCAGATTGTTTCCCATTTCGCAGTTACATTTACCGGCACCAGCAATCTCTTTTTTACACACCTGGTGTGCCTCGTGCCCACACACAACTCGAGCCCGCAACAGGTAAGGTATGGATTTTCGCGCACTGCTGAGAGAAACGTAAATAGAGGAATAAGTGAGGTGGGCAGACGTTATCATGCAATGAAATGTCTTGTTCGGTATTCTACGCTGGTAGGAAAGTACAGCGCACAACGAAACAGACAGAAATGATAGCAGATATAATGCAGGCATGCAAGAAAAACATCTAAGATGAACAACCAGAAAACTATGTTATAATTCTTAGACCACCTCCAGCTGTTTGTTGTGCACCTCATTCTTATTACGCAAGTTATTTTAGCGCTTCGTTGCCCTCTAATTCTAGTCGGGGTGGCCGCATGAACATCATACATGGTTGGCAAATACCTACACATTCAAACCATTCATAGGAAAATGCGCTGTATGAATGAGTCTGGTTTGTCTGACAAGCTGGTGCACAAAGAGGCCAGTCCACCCCACGTAATCTTATGTAGCTTGGACACATCTCTATCAGCGTGCATTATTGCACCCCAGCCACGTCATGCACAGCAACTACCTATGTGGCAGCTTGCTATACCCACTGCGTAGCGCAGGTGCCATAGCAACCATGGCGTGCCGTCAAGTGCAAGAATAACCACTCTTGCTGTCTAACGCCGACCACGTACCTAGATTGCTCTCTGAGTGAGACGCATCTTCAAGGCTCAAAGCGAAGCGAGGCAGTCTGAAGAACTCAATCATGCCCGGCACCGCACAAGCCTCAATCAGAACAAATGGCTGACGTATATTTAAAAGCAAGAAAAAAGTCACAGCTTCGCCGCAAAGGCGATGCAATGAACGCGATAGAAACAAATTGGAAAGTCACGCGCTGAATGGCAAGCCGATCGGAACGTGCACCGCGTTTCTCATGCACAAATGACGCACGAAACGCACTCACATGGACACATGAACGCGAATAAGCGTCTAAGTTGTTACGCCACTGTGTATGAAACGCGCGCCGTTTTCGCAAACAGAGGTCCTGAAACAATTTTGGTGAAATTCGGGCGCCCGATAAGTACAACAGAAACATTATAGTGAAAGCCCAACGCCAGCCAAGACGTACGATCGTCTCACCGTGAGACCAGGGCGCGTGAACGAGCATACACCTTCTCCACCACGTGTTCTCCCCTCTGAGAGGCAAAGTATGCACAGAGAACACTCACATACTACCATTCAGAGAAGGAAAACTATACCTTTGACACTGCAACAAAAATAAGAGTAGCGGTGGCGTTGTGAACTACTTTATCCAACATAGGGATGGTGCTGCTAAGACTATCATCATCATTGTGCTGGGCCATTATGGCGTCTGTTCTGGTGGCGAGTGTGGGTGGTCGCGGTGCGCGACAGCAGGTATATGGGCGTTTATTCGCTGCTGTTGCGGGTTGGCATTCGCGCGCACGGCAAACTCACTTTACTATAAATATTTCCACTATGTCACCAGGTGAGCAAGAAGCTTCAACTGGCAAAAATACACGCCAAGCAAGTAAGCTTACATTGTTTATTGGCAATCGTTTGATTGATTGATTTGTGGGATTTAACGTCCCAAAACCACCATATGAATATGAGAGACGCCGTAGTGGAAGGCTCCGGAAATTTTGACAACCTTGGGTTCTTTAACGTGCACGCAAATCTGAGCGCACGGGCCTACGACATTTCCGCCTCCATCGGAAATGCAGCCGCCGCAGCCGGGATTTCAACCCGCGACCTGCGGGTCAGCTGCCGAGTACCTTAGCCACTAGACCACCTGGGCAGGGCGTTTATTGGCAATCGTGAATGTAGCAATAGTAGCAGTGTACATGTAAACAAGAGACACCGTCACTAACAGAGTTGAACAATACATGCTAAAAAATAGGAATAGCCATGTGTTTGTTAAGATTACCAGCAGGAATTGGGCTACTTTGTCTCTTGTCTCGTTCATTCAGATAATATTATTTACACTGGACATCCATTGAACAGTAGCGGTAACTTTCTGTTTGTGTTCTTTCTCAGTACACATGCCTTCAAAAAGTGCAGTGTCAGTACGAGTAGCCTGAGCCACGATATGGTATTCGAAACACATTGTCCAGAGGCACGTCGCCTTAAAAAAACAAGAAATGACCCGAAGCTGTTGTGCTGCATATTTCTGCATAGATCATTGTTGCGATATTGTGTTTATTATTCTGTGTTCTTGCTTGTACGTCCAATATTTGTATGACTAACTAGACCAACTTCTCGTTGTGCTAAATAAATGTATCCTCGGATAACACCTTTACAGGATCATGTTCAAAAGGAAACTTAGTTTACGTTTCAAAAGTGATAAAAAATTGCAGGGGCATGGGTAGCAGTTGGTGAATAATGAAACCTTAAGCTAAATCAAACACTACAGCAAGTCAACATTCTTGTTAATTTTGTAACAGATAATAGGTTTAATGAATGAGCTACCCTTCCCTTGCTCGCCCACTAGTGATCAGCATACACACGAGATAGAAAATGCCTGTTGGTGTTCACAGAAGCATTCATTTGTGAAAAAGAAATTATACATCAGTGTACAGCACTCGAAATGAACTGCCCATCACATATACGTATACAATAGGGACATATGGTACTCCAATAGCACTAGGCAGCTAAGAAGTGCTGGAAGTCACGGTAGCAATGTTGGAAAAATAATCAGTGAGTAATCGTTGTAGTTAAATCTGTAGAGTGAAATTTTCTACGATAGTTATTCATAAAGCAAGGACTATTTTATAATCTTTCAAAATTCGCACATCAGACTGAAGAGTTATATGCACAGCACAATCTGATATATCTCCGCGAAAGATCTCCCGTGATTGTTCTGGATCAGTATTCATTTGCTTATCGGGTAACACAGACAACAATGTTGACAAATATTGTTGCTCGCACCTGTTTTGAGGTACTCACTGTAATTACATTATTTGCATGCAAAAGAATCACTGGCTTTTCCAATTTACCTGTAGTTGTGCCTAGTTCATAGACAAACTGCGAGGAACGAAACAAGTTTTGGAAAACGGTGTATAGACTTCCAAAATCACTGCACAATTGTGTACGACAAAGCATGAAGTGCCACGCCAAGCATCCAGACCAACCAGTGTTCAAGTGGACTGACTATTACAATTGATTGACGACTAAGAGTTAGTAGTCTGTAGGACAAAGTTCCCCTTGTTGTCCCCACTACAATTTGCACAATTGTAGCTGATATGGCTAGATATTACCAATCTTGTTAAACTGGGTTCCGAAAATGCTTACCGACCAATTCAAACGACAAAGTACGTCAAATGGACGAGCGTTTTTTGATTGCTACTAATAAGGCAAAGGTGACTTGTTTTCGCACACTGTTGCACAAGTGACGATGCTTGATTGTGTACGCAATTGCAAAAACAACACAGCGGTGCCGCCACTGCTTTTCACGAAAACCCAAAAATTCAAGCAATTAGCTTACTCCAGTCAGAAAATGAATTCTATCATTTCGCAAGATAAAACGGGCATTTTTAGCATTTGAATTCATGAAATGTGGGTCCGATTCTCAGCTGACGTATTCCCTGGAACGCCCACGAGAGCAGAAAGTACGATTATCATTGATGGCGTCGAAAATTCTCATCCGGAATCGTCCACCTCCATGACAACACACATCATTGCACCACAGTTGGAACCAATGGGAAGATCAAATGTTTTGATTCGGAGCACTGATTGCCCGCTCTATTGGCCTGAGCCAACAATGTGATCATTTCCTCTTGTTTCACTGGAAACAGTGCATCGAGGTATGATTTGAAGACAGTGAGAAATTCAAGATCACCTTTCTTAACAGGTTCGATTACCAGGTGGCGCTCTTTATTACAGTTTCACTAAAGAAACTATGCGGCTGTACGAAAAGTACTAAGCAGTTAGCATTGATTCTGTACACAAATTAAGTAGGTTTTCTCTAAACTACGCGCACAAATAAAAACTTTTGCTAGTAAATATTTACTTATTTGCAACCAAATCACACTGACTTTTCGAATGTATCTCAAAATTTTGCATTGACAGATAAATTAGTAAGTTTTTTGTGCCACTGGTTCATAGTCATCAAAGACACTGCTGAAACGATAGACGATGGCAGAAGCTGAATTCACACTTTAACTCTTCATTAATTCCTTACTGCCTGCCTCACTCTTAACATGGGTATCACACAAAACTTGTCGTTTGGCTTACATATTTCACAGCAATATAAAGAAAATATCTGTTGGTTCACAGTCATATTATCAACATGTACAAACACTGGCCAACTCTGAATATACTTAGTGAGTGCACGCAGACATTGTTCTGTTGAAAATAAACATACCTTTGAAGATTCTTTGTCAAGTGTCTCGTAATTTACGTAGAACAAATAATATCACAGCAAAAGGTCGTTATTTAAAGTCGCTTAAGTAAAACCACAAAGCCCTGTGTATTTTTAAGGGGGATATCTCTCGATAATTTGAAGATATTGGTATCCACCACGGTTATTTCAAACTTGGAGCCCTTTGTTTTTGTTGTTACTCGCAGAAGTCTACTCAGAGTGATCACAATAATTTGCAAAGTCGAACCAAACTATATTTACTTTTGGTAGAAAACCAAATAGCAGCATCTCTCTGCAGATGAAATTTCGGATGCTGAACTGGAGGCCTTGGGCAAGCTACAAATGCTAGTGATGGAGTCACAGCGGAAGAAATGCAATTGAATGCAAAAAAACTGATTACTTTTCATATTGATTGCGCTCAATCTGAAATGTAAAAAACATGTTTTAAAGCATAAATATAGACATACGTTTCAACATTAGGTCTCACTGCTTGCGTGAATGTCGGTACTTGTTTTTAGCGTATCATCATAATCAGCCTGGTCACAACCACAGCAGGGCAAAGGCCTTTCCCGTGATCCACCAATCAACTTAGTGCTGTGCTTTCTGCTCCCATGTTTTACCTGCAAACTTTTCAGTATCATCGGCTTACCTAACTTTGTCTCTCCTTTAAGCATTTACCTTCTCTAGGAATCCAGTCAGTTGCCCTTAACGACCAGTGATTATTCTTCCTAGGTGCTACTTGCCTAGCCCGTGTCAATTTCTTTTTTTTGATTTTAGCTATGATATACTTAACCCCAGTTTGTTCCTTGATCCACTATGCTCTCTTCTTGTCTCCTAAAGGCCATCTCTGGCGATTTTTTGAGGTCAATGAAACCAAATAAAATTCACTGGGCACATGCATTTGCACGTTTGTGCCATTCATTCCAAATTGTATGTTTGAAAGTTTTGCAGGTTTCTTTCAAATAAATTTTATAGCTTGCCTCGCAACCCTCACCTCGCTTGCCAGAATCAATGGCAACATTCTGTTTGTGACCTAGATTTTTCCTGGCGGAAGTGACGAGCTGATGTGCCACAGCAGCGTCTGCTTGTCTGCTATGACTTGTATGGGTTTAGCTGGCGCTTCCTTGATTGAGCGTGTGATTTCCTTTTTCATGTTGGTGTGCGTGCGATAGGTGCCAGGTGGTGTTGAGTTGTGAGTCACACGCGATTCGCATTTATTCACCATAACAGGGTAAGCGTTTTAGCCAATCACCGCGGACAGCGTGGACTTATAGTGGCACCTGGCGGGCACTGCGTGCAATCAGGCAGGTTTCGGCAACGGTCGGCAAATCTTTACGTCACATGTAGAAGCACACTCGGTTGGGTTTCGGTGTCAGTATCGCGGTTTTTCAGTAATTAAAATTATTTTCAAATTTATTGAACATTTCAGTTATCGGGCACGTCAGAAGAGTGTCTAAGGAACATTAAATCACCATTATCTTGACATAGTCAGGAAATCCCGAAGTTGGCCTTCAAGGTTATACCTATCATTTCCCTTTCTATTTCTCGCTGCGTCATCCTCAATTAAAGGTGAACCCTGTTTGTAAGCCTCCAGGTTTCTGCTTCGTAGGTCAGTACCGCCAAAATGCAGCTGTTATATACCTTCCTTTTGAAGGTAAGGGGCATATTATCACTTATGATGTGAGAGTGCTTCCCGAATGCGATTCATCCCATTCTTATTCTTCTAGTCAATTCACTCTCATTGTTCGGCTTCGTCGTTGCTACATCTGCAAAACATGTCTCCCTGAATTAAGGAATGAGTTCTCGCTCAGTTTCTTTTTTAGAGCTTTGACAGTGTCACTCCTATTATGCACACGGTATCAGTAACTTTGTTTTAGTGCCATACTGTAGCTGTACCGAAAACTGCGTTGCAACAGTCTTCACATTCACAGCAATCTATACTCAATGTGAAAAACAAGTGCTGCTAAGTTTGCACTACTACAGGCTCATTTGCTACCTAGTTATATGTGATACTTTATGCAAAGTTTGACACGTAGAGTGAAGTACAGAGTGTGCACCTAATCGCATGCACTGTTCAAGAAATTTGAGGCCTGCACATTTACTGTAAACTGAGTAATTCATAAAGCAAGGATCAGTGTTTTTTGTGAACCCAATTTCGTACAGCTTCAACATGCCATACACTATCCCTGCCGTTCAATATAAGGCTTACATTTTCAGCCTGGTATAATGGTCGCGCATGGAGTTGCCACTAAGGCAACTGTTCAGCTTCTTACGACTTGATGGAGGTAGCTTGAGAATCAATGGTCTCTCATTTGTCCAGAAACACAGTCATGAGGAAGGTAAGACAGAAATGGTTAACAAAAAAGTAGCTTCAATAATAAAGTGTCTTCAACCATACCTTGCGAGGGTTTTGGCCCATGAGCTTGCTTTCAGTGATGACACATTCTCCGCTGACTTCAGGTAGGTTCAGAGTGATGAGGCATCCAAGCGTAAACTGATATGAGCAGTTCCTTGGAGGCTGTGGTTGGGTTGTTAAAAGAAACAGTCCTGGTTACTTTAGTAGAAGCGTGAACAGATTGGTGACGCATGACTAAGAATAATGTATATGGGATATATGACAGGTGGTGTGGACATATTATTGCTGTTTTAGTAGAGTTCTCTTGTGGATGACATATAAAAGAATTTGTTTTAGTGACACTGTTCAGAGGACAAAGTTAGGTAAATGCCCAACTGGATGGACTACATGCTTCATGAAAAATGTAATATGCTGGATTGTAAACTTACCAAAAGTGTACAAACGCGTATATGCACTAAAGGTTCACGTGGCTCTACCATGCATTGAATTTATGAGCATATATCGCAGAAGACTCATTTAGAGCAGAAAGAGACGAAACTTATGCTGTGTTGATGTGATCTGTGTTACGAATTTTACCAGTAAAGATAAGTGAATGTGACAACAATGTGAACAATCTGATACATCAAATCTGTGAACAATCTGAAACATCAAATCGCACCACGGCTAACCGCGGTGCGATTTGATCAAACTGACCGACAGATACGCAATCGATGCTAATAGGCTGCTGCTTTTTTAGCACCGAGACAACCTTGATACTTGAAATCAAACATTCACCACTCTCGTAGTAATAATAAAAGTAATACAAAAATTGTTTCCTCGATTTTTATAAAAAACAATACCGTAATTACTTTTCCTACTGTCTTTCAATAGATCCTGAAATCAAAGTTTCAGCTGCGTTGAGCGCCCCCTAAAAGAGAGAATGCGCACTAACATATCCGACCGCTAAGATAGTATAGTACCATTATACGCGCACATGATGAAACTCGCCATGGTCGATTTTGTCGCCTTTTACGGCCATTGATAGAACCTGAGAGTTTCCGGGGCCTAGTATGTGTGGGGGAGGATAATGCAGCCGCCGCGTGCTCATTGCGACATCTTGCTGGTAATGCTGAAAACGCGATAGTTCGCACCGTGACCCAGGCCACCGCGTCCTCATATGCGCCATCTCACTCGTAATTCCGAAAACACTATAGCCCCACCCCCCCAATATGTCTACCACCAGTGGTAAGTGGTAGACATAAATAGCTTGCCGTTTGAACGTTCAAGCTCGTGCTTCTCGGTGGCTCAGCAGTTAACACCACGTATTCTCGACTCAGAGGTTTCACGTTCGATTCCGCGTGGCGAAGTCTTTTGCAGGATTTTTCCTCTTGCGTTTTCATATATATACATACCGTTACGACCGTCATCGTTATTGAAGTGTTTAGGCCTTTGTAAATGGAACGAAAATATTTCGATGCATTCCAAGGAAGGGTGTGCTGTCAAGACGGGTTGATTTCCTGTCAGCAAAACGTGAAAAGGGGCCAGGACCAGTCTGCGCAAGGAAGGCACACAAGCCAAGAAAGGCCATAGTGTTTGCTGCGAGCAAGGCTTTCGAAACAGACACGAAGGCAGCTGGGCCATTTTCGAGGCCACCGAGGATTTGGGAATCTCGGAACCAGCATGGTGTTTGCAGTTCAGGCTGCAAGCTAAAGCTAAATTGATTGTGGCTGCATCTTGCGAGGACAAGCGGAGCCCCGGGATATGCGCTGCTACGCCACAGCTTCTAGCAAACAACCAGGAATGGAATGTGGGGGTGAAGAAAAGGATAATGCACTATATGCTGTAGCCCTTGCCGGAGCCCGCCTCAGCGACAAGGGATTAGTTGACTATTCCTTTTCCCCTTTCTTCATAAGATCGGCTGAATGGGGTGGCATATTTTGAAGATATGCTGCCCACCACTACATTGTCCTACCCAAACAGTCAGGTAAGTTTGACACGTGTACTGGCAGCCGGTTTTTCGAACCTCACCCAGCTGCCAGAAGAATCTTCGAAGCCAATATCATCGGACGTGCGCGAAACTTAGTGACGTGTGCGAAAACGTCGGTGCAGTGCGTTTGTGACCATATTTGGGCATCGTGTAGACTGTGCCCTCTCCTCATGCATTGTGTGGTGTCTCTCCTCTCCTTCGTGGGTGGAGCACCTTGACAAGGAGCGCCCTATTGGCGGAAGCCGCGGACAATGTGCCCAGGGTTGGCAACGAGGCGCTATATAGGCCGAAGACTTTCGTGTATTTAAAGGTCTACAAGCTCTGCAGTTCAACAGTTCTCATGTACAGTTTTTGACGTCTCCTTTCAAACTCTCAGTTACTAACCTTGTAAATAAATTGTTGTCGTTTTTACGAGTGCCTCATTTGACTTGTTCGAGATGGGTCCTAGGACGGGCGCCCACTACCAAACTGAGACCCGCGAGACCCGGAGTCGCAACAATACGTATATCTATTCGGTGAGTGACGGCGTCGCCGACGTCAACGCCGACGCCGGCGGTAAAGTCCAGCGGAAAGTGTCCATATAATTGTTATCACAATAAAATTACGCTATCTCCCGCTAAAGGGAACCACGTGTAGATGCGAAGCAGCAGGCGCTAACGCTTGCTCTAGCGGTAACGTTGGCGCTGGCACTCATCGCGGCGTTGCGCAGGATAGAATCCTCGAGAGGTGCAATGCACGCAGTGATGGAGCGCTGTTTTATTGCGATAGCAATTTTATGCACACTCTCGGCTGGATTTGGCCGCCGGCGTCACCGTCACTCACCCTATATGTGTGCGTATATATATATATATATATATATATTAAAATGAAAGAAAGAAAAACGATCCGGAAAGAGACTCCGGCGCACTGTTTTGAACGTCGGACCTCTGAATGGACGGTGCGAGGCGTTGGCCACTGAGGCACGAAGGAGCACCACCTTCAATGTTCGAACGACAAGCTATTTATATATAAAACTTAACGCTGGTAAGGGGCATCTCGAGGGTAAACTATTGTGTTTCAGCATTACGAGCAAGATGGCGCAATGAGCGCTCGTTGACATATCGTCCCGAGCGGCGCCACGCGCTCTTATCTCCCACGCGTTCTTAGCCGCGTAAAGAGGGGGCAGGTTGCAAGTACATGCGTGCGCTTTCTTATCTCGCGGTGGGGAAGAGAACGCGCTTTTCAACTGCAGCGATGTAATAACCGAGACGCTTATTCACGTTTATCTGTACCTGTGAGTATGTTCTGTGCGTCATTTTGCAAAAGAAACCAGGAGAACGCCGCAATCTGCATGCCATTCTACGCATTGCCTTCCCATTTGTTGCTATGGCGTTAATTGCTTCACCTTTGCAGCGAAGCTGTGACTTTTTCTACTGGAGCAGGCCAATCACTCCTAATAGATCAATAAGAGACAAAAGACTCCAATTAGTAACAAGGAACTATTTTCCACATTAAATTACGCGCACACTGCGAATTTTTATGGTACAACTACGTACTGCTGAAATCCTACACCGGCACTATCTTGGCGGTGAAGATCCAATGTATATATACAGTGTGTTTCAAGAAATGTATCAATTATTCCTTAAAGATGGAAAAAGGAAGAATCTGCGTGCTATTTGCGGCATTTTCTTCATATGGCAGAATGCATGTTCAGATGGATACAAACATGATTTACGAAAGTTTTATAGAAATGAACACAATTAACTTTTTAACCACTTCTAATAGCCGGTCGAGTCAAATGAGTGAAGCAAAACTGTGATTTGGCCTTGTTGGAAAATATCCACCTTGAAATTTTTGCGCATGCACACAGGAACACAGAAAAGAAGACAAACGAGTGCGCTTGTCTTCCTTTCTGTGTCCCTGTGTGCTTGCACGAAAATTTCAAGATCAAATGGTGAATTCAAGACCATCATACAAATAGTTCATATCTAGTTTCAAATTTTGGAAAAAACGACCACTGGTGATTACCGCGGAGCCATGAGGTGACCGTAATTTAGCTGGTGAAACTGTACCGCCGCACCAAACAGTGCATCTACCATTCACTTCGACAACTTCCTCCATGGGTGCCCCGCCGCGGTGGTCTAGTGGCTAAGGTACTCGGCTGCTGACCCGCAGGGCGCGGGTTCGAATCCCGGCGGCGGCGGCTGCATTTCCGATGGAGGCGGAAATGTTGTAGGCCCGTGTGCTCAGATTTGGGTGCACGTTAAAGAACCCCAGGTGGTCTAAATTTCCGGAGCCCTCCACTACGGCGTCTCTCATAATTATATAGTGGTTTTGGGACGTTAAACCCCACGTATCAATCAACTTCCTCCATGGGGACACTGTTTCCCTCGCATTGGGGGAGAAGAACAAGCAAGCGTCGATAAGTGGCCTCGAAGCGATGCGTCTAACTTGACGGTTGATAACGGCGAGGGAAACAGTGTCGTCACTGAGGGCGTTGTCGAAGTGAATGGCAGATGCACTGTTTGGGGCGGTGGTTTCGGTTTCGCCAGCTAACTTAGGCTCGCTTCACCGCTTCTCTGTCATTACGAGTGGCCGCTTTTCCGAAAATTCAAAGTTGCTATTGACTTTTCTTAGGAACGGTTAATAATGCCATCACTTTTGTTCAACATGGCTACAAATTTGCTGCTGAAGTGCATTGACATGACTTCTTTTGATTGCACTTAGATTCACTGAATGCACTTTGTGTGCTTTTGAGTTTTTGGCCCAACCTCAACCCTTGTTACAACAACCGCTACAACTTTCGTCACGTTTTCGTACATATCCCTTGGTCCAAATATCAAAATTAACAGGAAGAAGACAAGTCCTAAGATGGGGAGAATGTCGGAGATTCAGTGGAAGCTGGCAAACAAACTCAGACCACAGCGAAGCGTGACGGCTTTCTAGGGTGAAATGACAACTTGCCAAAATAACATAACGCTTTTTAAAATAATAAACGTTCATTTCTCCCTTTCGCGTCATTGCCGCACTGCCCTGTAAAGCAGCGAGCGAAAGTTTAACGCAATGCTTCTTATCGCAAGAATCATGCAAGGTGCACCAAAGGATACATAATTTTAAAACAAATCGTTCAAGGTACAACGAACAAGTGCCTAAAAGTATAAAAGGAGCTGAGGCCGCTAAATGATAGGAAAGGGAATTACAGACTGAAAAAAAAAACAGTGAGCGAGATCATGCGGCAAATGTGAAAACAAGGTATGCGATGCCGGTGAGGAGCGCTCCTTAGAAGTACCTAACAAAGTGATACATGTTATCAAGTGGAGAGCAGGCCGAAGCATGCAATACTGCCAAAGCACGATAAAAAGTGGCCAAAAAGGCACGCACACTAGCTGAGCCACCCGGTTCGGTCCGTATACGTGAGAAAGTAGGAGTACGGGTAAGTTATCACCATACGAAAAATTTGAATTGGCACGTGGGGGCAAAAGTTAGTTCAGAGTGAGTTCAGCAGAAATTCTATCACATCGCTTTTCGGCATGCCTCTTTATATGGTAACACCCATTGTTTTCTTTTCTTATTTTTCTTTCTTTCTTTCTTTCTTCTTTCTTGCTTTCTTTTTTTTTCTTTCTTTCTTTCTTCTTTCTTTCTTGCTTTCTTTCTTTCTACAACGTTCATGAACGTATGGCATTATATATACGTCCAATAATGTACATGATTTTTATTGTTGTAGTTGGGTGGTACGTTTGAAGAGCATGGGACGATTATTCGTTAGTATAGAGTAGCGTTTCGTCGCACACACACGTAACGCTTTCTCGGTATATGACACAACTCCCGTGAGGTTTCAATTATTTTGTTTTAGTTTTTTTGCATTAAGACTGAACTGCTTATTAAATATATTTATGCTGTTGCAGAACGTTTGTTGTTTACGTGACTCGCTGCTTGCGTATTCATGCATGCTTCTATTAGAAAGCCACACTGGCGCTAGCTTCAAAGCGGTCAATTTGCGAGATGGAGCAAGGTATTGGTAAGAGATATTGTGGGTATTTCATAATAAACTGGCATGCAGTGCAGGAAGAGACGAAGGAACAACAAACTAACAAAGAACCATCCATTATCTCTTCCCGCACTGCACGCAAAAGAGAGAGAGAGAGAAGTATATGTTTGTTTAGAAACAGTGTTCCGAGCGAGGACAGTGTCACCCTAAGGTGGGAGGATTCTCTCGTCTAGGAACCCTCTGGCTTCGACTACCCTCTTGGCCCTGGTGACGAGTTGTCGCTGGTCTTCCACGTCTTCGACGACGAGCTTGGCCTCCCACGTTTCCGTTAGGTGGTTGTCGTTTATTCTTGGGGATTGGTCCCGTTCCAGTTGCAGGTCATGGTTTGCATGGCACTGGCATTCCATGAGCAAGTGTACAAGAGTGTCTGGTACGCTGCAGAGCGGGCACATGTAGCCATGTGTTGTTTGGTAGAGGCGGTGCATTAATATGTCATGTATGTAAGTGTTGCTTTGTAGGCGTCTGAAAATCACGCTCTCTTCTTTGGTTAGTCTTGGGTGGAATGGAGGGTACAGATGTCGCTCCAGTTTGTAGTGTTGAAGTAGCGACGAGAAGGTGTTTTCTACTACCTCCATCTCTACAGCCACAGATCGGGTATCGATTGGTCTCAGGGCAGCCCGGCTGACCTGCTCGCGGAAAGCGGCATGAGTGGCTTCATTTCCCTAGGGAGTAGGCCCTCGTGTCCAGGAACCGAGATTACGCAGGCATATGGAAGTGGAGAACTGCACGCGAGAAGACACCCAGTGACTGGGTGTCTCCTTAATTCACCCAGTCTCCTTTAACACCCTGCGATATTTTTCGTTGTGAGGACAGTGGAACATGGCATGGCCGAGAATTTCTATGCAATGGCAGCTATCACAGCTGGAGAGGTCACCCATACCAATAATGCGATAAGTGTATTAATTGGTAAAGGCAACGCCGACCCACAACCGACGCAGCATCGTGGCCTCACGTTGCGAAGTCTTTAATGGCAGCTTTAATTGGAATAATAAACCGCAGTTCTGGGGGTGTCAAGTGCAATTCAGCGAAACATTCCAATGCATAAGTGTGACACTATGCGCGATGTGGTGACGTTTTTTTGCAGCGTCGACTCATGGCAGTGGTATAAGCAGTGTGGCGCCCTGTCGTGCGGGCTGCGTTGTCGGCAAGGTGGTTACCACTGATCCCACGAAGACCCGGTAGCCATTGAAAGATAATGTCATGTCCTTGTTTAGGACGCGATGATAAATTTTTATTGATTTGAGACACCATCTGATAGTAGTTTCTGATTCATAGACATCGCAAGCATTGAGTGGCCGCCTCGGAGTCACAGATTACAGCCCACTTACCTGGAGATTGTCGCATTACAAATGTGATGGTGGCTAGAAGGACGGCGGGCTCGGAACCCAGAGGTGTTGTGTCGCGTGAAGGCTCTAACTTGACTGCAATTGATCAAGATGGAATCACAAAGGCACCCATCGAACTTCCCACAAGTGAACCATTCGCATATATCAATATATATATATATATATATATATATATATATATATATATATATATGATATAATATATATATGATATATATATAAGAGGGTCAATTAATCAGCTGCCCGCTCATAATAAGTTCACGTGCTACGTGACGCCAAACATGCGCATAAGAGTGTTTTCACACTCGCCATTTGGCTTATAGATGGCGCTGACTGTCACTCCTACTTCTAAATTCACAGATAAACCCAAAAAAGTGGATGGAGGGAGGGCCGCTGTGATAGCTCAGTGGTTAGAGCATCGAACGCGTAATTCGAAGGTCGTAGGTTCGATTCCTGCTCACAGTTGGTAATTTTTTCATCCACTTTTCTTTCTTCTTATTTACATTCCATTAGTTCTAATAACTTTCCCTGTACATTCCTTGGCATTACTGTCTGTTATATCTCATTAATATTGTGTTAAAACACGGAAAAACGAGCCCTTAGGTATACACTTATTTCCCTTATTTCATTGAACGAGGGTCTCGTACTGGCAGACTTGGTGTGTTTAGGTTGTATAAGAGGGTCAATTAATCAGCTGCCCGCTCATAATAAGTTCACGTGCTACGTGACGCCAAACATGCGCATAAGAGTGTTTTCACACTCGCCATTTGGCTTATAGATGGCGCTGACTGTCACTCCTACTTCTAAATTCACAGATAAACCCAAAAAAGTGGATGGAGGGAGGGCCGCTGTGATAGCTCAGTGGTTAGAGCATCGAATGCGTAATTCGAAGGTCGTAGGTTCGATTCCTGCTCACAGTTGGTAATTTTTTCATCCACTTTTCTTTCTTCTTATTTACATTCCATTAGTTCTAATAACTTCCCCTGTACATTCCTTGGCATTACTGTCTGTTATATCTCATTAATATTGTGTTAAAACACGGAAAAACGAGCCCTTAGGTATACACTTATTTCCCTTATTTCATTGAACGAGGGTCTCGTACTGGCAGACTTGGTGTGTTTAGGTTGTATAAGAGGGTCAATTAATCAGCTGCCCGCTCATAATAAGTTCACGTGCTACGTGACGCCAAACATGCGCATAAGAGTGTTTTCACACTCGCCATTTGGCTTATAGATGGCGCTGACTGTCACTCCTACTTCTAAATTCACAGATAAACCCAAAAAAGTGGATGGAGGGAGGGCCGCTGTGATAGCTCAGTGGTTAGAGCATCGAACGCGTAATTCGAAGGTCGTAGGTTCGATTCCTGCTCACAGTTGGTAATTTTTTCATCCACTTTTCTTTCTTCTTATTTACATTCCATTAGTTCTAATAACTTCCCCTGTACATTCCTTGGCATTACTGTCTGTTATATCTCATTAATATTGTGTTAAAACACGGAAAAACGAGCCCTTAGGTATACACTTATTTCCCTTATTATATATATATATATATATATATATAAGTTTGGCACATATCATATGATATCTGGAAAAGGGCCAATGAGATCTGCTTGAGAGCAGCAGATGATAGGCTAGCCTTTTTGTGTACCCCCACCACTTGAAGGTGTACATGGGGTCTCTGCAAGCACAACTCCAGGCATAGTGGTATGATTGCGGGTAAAAACCGTCAGGAAATGGAATGCTGGTTAGACTTAACCACTCTGGAGAACTCTAATTTCGGTCTTTCTAGTGGCAGGCTAGCAAGGAGGGGGGAGTTACGCAGTCCGTATATTTGGCGAATATGCGCCCAGAGTGTATCGACAGGGATGTATGTCGTAATTGGGTGCTCTTTGGCAGTGGCAGTGGTTGCGAGCGTGTTACTACAGCTAGATAATCACCCAAGCATGTGCCAAGAACTTTGCCTTGATTTCTTTGCAGAAACAAAATGTTAGTCTTTCCGGCATAAGAAAGCGCGGGTGTGCTATACCGCAAATATTTATTCCAAGAGGAGCGCTCTGTAGATCTCAAGCGTGGCTGACAGGAATGTTCCCCACGCTTTATCACGAGAAATTTCATTACGTGGGCGATAGCGGTCAGCTGAACTTCAAGTGCGAGATGTGAGCACTTCACGAAAGATCTCTGCCAATGATTATGCCCAGGAATCGACGACACGTATACAAAATTCTGCCATTCTTTATGGAAACCGGATACCAGTATATTGGCTTGTGGTTGACAGAGACTAAGGCGCATTTCTCGGTGGAAATTTTCAGCCCTTGAGCATGGAGACACTTTGACGTTGTTGTCCCTGCTTTCTTGAGCCTTGCCCATAATACCTGGGTTCACATCACTACCGAACCCCAGAAGCAGATGTCATCAGCGTGTACAGAAAAATTGACTGATCGAGGCAGAACCCTGGCAAGTTCAATAATCGTAAGGTTAAACAAAGTAGGGCTGAGAACTCTACCCTGTAGGACGCCACGAGAGGTACGTATGATGGTCCACAGTGCGGCCTTTTTCAATATTCAATATGCACGAAGAAGAGTCTCTTCAATAGGTAGTTCCGAATCTATTTAAATATTTTTCCACCCATTCCCACATTTTCTCAAACATCGAGAGTTACGTACTGCATTACTTTGACGTAGGCCTTTCGCACGTCGAGGGACATAGACAGATATGCGTTTGGAGGATTGCTATTGTTGCACAGAGGTTACAAGGTCGATGACAATGCCTATTGAAGAACGGCCTAGTCAAAAGCTAGTCACAGCCACTGGATATATGTCCAGTGGCTATGTAGTAAGTACTACTTGACACGTACGAGCAGCATTCTTTCCATTACATTCCCCACGAAACTGGACAGCGCAAGAGGTCGGTGTAATGTGAGGTCCAGCGGCGAATTTCCAGGCTTGATGATCGTTATCAAGAGGCTAGATTTTCACCTATAAGGAACGACGCCTTCAGTCCATGACTGATTGTACCATTCCAGTAGGAGGTCTCGGCCCCGTCCTCTAAGATTGCATAGAGCAGCATACGTGATGCCATCTAGCCCAGGTAACGATGAACGCCTGCAAGTGGCTAGAGCCGCGTCCTGTTCCTCGAGTGAGAAAAGCACATTAAATTTCCAGGACACGCGCTACAGGAGCATCACCGAGAACCGTGTCACTCATAATGACCACATTATCCACAATGCTCACGCAGAAATCATCGGCAATGTCAAGTTGCAGGCAGCCTTGTTGGACAGCCAGTGTGTGAACGAAGGTCGTTATTGTGTAGTCCAGCGAAGGCCACACGCCGTTCTCGATGTAAGGGTCATAGGTTTGTGAGAATCGAGGGATTCGCAAATATTTTCTCCACCATTGGCCCTCCAGTTTGTCCATTCGATGTTGGAAATATACATAAATATTACCAACACCAGAATTGGTAAGCAGATATGTAGCACTTGTGCGCACTTGCCAGGTTGTATCCATGGCTCGGCAGCATAGGCCGACTTTAGTTGACGGCGCCTGATTCGCAAGTACGCTTTTATGCACTTATCAATTGAAGAAGTAATTGTGGCAAGCAGAGACGCGGTACTAGGATGTGTTAGAGCTTGTCTGTTTTGAGTCTTTATACCAAGAGAAGCAACTCAAAATTTGCACAACATTGCGTGAGCAAAGCGCGCTTGAACAGGTTCCTTAGAAAAATCCTAATAATGAACTTATATAAAAAACCTCAAATATGACTACATCAGGAATTGGGCATATCTGGCTTTATATAGAATCCCCATATATGGACCTTATATAGGCTGATATGCCGGATTAAATGCAGCCATATATGGGCCTTACAGAACCTGATATACGTAATCCCACATATACCCATATATGGCTGTTGCTTTATAAGGCCATATATGACCGTCATCTATATGTGGCTATAGATAAAAGCATTCATATAAGGTTAAACATGGGCCCCGCCATGGTTGTCTAGTGGCTAAGGTACTCGGCTGCTGATCCGCAGGTCGCGCGATCAAATCCCGGCTGTGGCGGCTGCATTTCCGATGGAGGCCGAAACGTTGCAGGCCCGTGTACTCAGATATGGGTGCACGTTAAAGAACCCCAGGTGGCCAAAATTTCCGGAGTGCTTCACTATAGCGTCTATAATAGTCAAATAGTGGTTTTGGGATATTAAACCCCACAAATTAATCCAATCAAGGTAAACATGACCCTATGTGGATACGTTTATATGTAGCTATTCAGATGATTTATCTATACGAGTTCAGCTTGTGTTGCCGGCATAAATTATAGCCCCACAAATAATTCTTCAGCTAGAAATACATATGTTTGCTGAGAGTTCTGCATGTACACACCATCACCTCCAAAATAAAGGCAGTACATATCCCCTCAACAATCTTGTTCAAGTTATCCTTATTATATCTCGAGTTTTTTTAAGCAATAATTGCTAACAAATATAACTTGGCAACATATTTAGGGTTTCTGATGGGCACATGTCACTGTTAGTTCGCTTTCTCTGAAGACATCCATTCTTTGTGCTTAACCTTATTGCTTATTTATCGACACTTTGTTTTTTTATTGATTTATTTCCTTACCCCGACCAACAATCGGCATTACAGTGGTTGAGTGTTTACATAAAGTAGAATACGAAAAAGATACATAATCAGCCAAACAAATAATCAAAGTTGCCTCAATCACAATCTGCAACACAAATACATATATCAATAAAAACGTAACACACCCAAGAAAATTTCAACACATTAATTCTAACATCGGACAAACCAAATATTTTGGAATAGTAGAGGCAAGGCTAGAAGGCAGTTGGTTCCATTCTCGTATTCCTTTGGTGAAAAACCGATTTGATATACGTCAGTCTTGCATGCGATTTTTCTTATCTTGAACCTATGGTCAACACAGTCTGAGACATAGTACTTGGAAAGTGAATATTTTGCTTTATCGATTCCGACTTCATAATAATAAATAGCATAAAAGAGCACAATTTGAGTTTCGTAAAGAGATTTTCCACAGTGTGTTTAAATAAAGCTTTACTGGCGTGCCAATGGAGCATCCATATTGAGTCAAAACGAAATATTCACTTGCTGTTGACCGTACGAACTGCGTGTGATTTGAATAACCTAAATGAGCTGATAATTAACCTTTAAGGAGTTGGGTGAAAAGCAATTGGTATTCAAGCTTTTTACATACAAGTATTGTGACTAGGAATGGCCTATAGCGTGACTGCTAAAATTTGTGTTTATAGGTCTCTGTGCGCGTGGGAACGGAAGCTTTTAGCGATATTGCTTGCCAACAGGAAACTAAAAAAATGTCTTTTGTGAACGTAGCTTACATTTGGTTCTGCCAATAATGCATCATTGACGCAACAGCGGTAAAGAGCTCGTTCTGCCGAAATTCCGCCGTAGGCTTCGCTGCCTCTCAGTGAAAAATCGTCTTGTCCATGACCAAATATTGAGAGAATGCAAAAAAACAAATATTATAAATTTTTAGATTTGAGTGATGACCAAAATCATGCAGGCCATTTGCATGACAAGCAAATGGTCTACATCACAGCTATGCGTCTGCTTGGAAATAAAGCGTTAATAAGTTGCCCTGGTTGGAAATGCAAGCAAAGTAGCTGTCAAGCTTAACAAAAACACGCATCTTGTATGCAGGTTTGACAACACAACATGCAATATCGCAGCAATATTGCTTGACACAAGCGTGCATTATCATCGGGCATCACAAAACGTTATTACCAACGTGACTTCGCGGTCTGAAGACAGCCAACCATTACGAAAGGCACACACGTTACTGCGCATATTCTCTCACGACTGCGTAGTGGGTGCATATAATTCCAAAACATTTTACACACATAATATTGAGAAGCACAGTCTGCTGGGCGAGTTGTTTATTCATCTTAACCGAGTTGCGCGACAAAATTCGAAGTGTAAAAGGAAAAAAAAAACCTGGACACAGCACACACTAACAACTGAAACCTTATTAGAAAAAAACAGACATATATATGCAGTTACGAGAATACGTGAGGTGGAAAAAATGATTAGATGAGTAGAAATGTAATCATTTTCTTTCACCGTGTGGACATTGTGTGACGTACGGCACTGCGCTGTCGTGCGGGAAGTGTCATTTAAAATTCAATATTTTATTGTGCATCACAAAGCATCTTTAAAGGGACAATCATGCTCTAACTAATCATCACATTGTAGAGAGTGTGGCTGCGCGCCCTTGTTTGATGATACGGTAGTTAAAACTAGATTCATGGACACGGTAAACAAAGCTGGTGATTCATGTGCCACGTAACTCTCGGTTATGCTGCTTGCTACTGAGGTAGCTTTTCTGGAAGTGCATCTATAATACAACCAGTCTGTTCATCTAATAATTTTTTTTCACCACACGTGTTCTCGTAACCGCATATATATGTCTGTTTTCTCCAACAAAGTTTCAGTTGTCAGTGTGCGCTGTGTCCAGGTGTCTTCCATTTGTATATATTTTTTTGCGCAACACAGTAATAACGTAATATTGCTCGTGCTTTAAACTATGCTACCCCTTTTTACACAAATTGCAGCCATGTGCAAAACCTTCATTGAGACAAGACACTTTGAACTTTCTCAATTACGCAGTACCATTTCACAATTGTTCAAGTCGCATCATACGTAAAAAGTACACAATGAGTGGTTGAATCACGCACAAGAAACAGTATATTGCTATCGTGTTGAACTCTGAAAAATTGAAGCTTAATAGTTCCCCAGTTTTTTCACACAGTAGCAAGCCCTAAAGCATCAGACCAGTTTACTTGTCGGCTTGTGTAAAACTATCTACTGTGCTCACGGATTAAATTGTGACATCACAATATATTGTGTAACTATGTATGCGGGTATGTGGAGTCCCTCAAGATGACCACGCGATGTTGCGACCTCTGTAACGATAATGTAACAATAAGTAGGCATTCCAGTCAAACCTACACTTATACCACCCAACTTGTAGATAGTGGAAACAAAATTATGGGCTATTCCTAAGTTCTTCCGTTTCAATCCGTGAGCAGTGCACCCTGCTTTGAAGAACCAAACTAGCAAACAAAATTTCGCTGCGTGTCCCTATCAAAACACACGTAAATATAAAATCAAGGGGGAAATAGACGAAGAAAGGCAAACTGAAACGCAAGACAAATTTAAGCACGGGCTCAAAAATCTCATGACACTCTTGGAGTTGGAGCTATACAACTGTCTTTTATTTGTAATTGCGGAAGTTGTAATTTATTCTTGGTATTGCCTCAAGTGTGAAATTGAGAAAAATACAAGACAAGTATATATATATATATATATATGTATATATATATATATATATGTGAAAAGTAAACTAGCATGAAACCCATATTTTTCTGGTGTAGAGTTGTCCATTAAATAGAGCGCTGTCTGCAAGAATAAAAATAGAAATAAAAATGAAAGTGTTGTATCGCTGATACAAAACAGATTAATGGCGTAATCACGATTATTATAAAGTTCTTTACTCAGGAAGCATGCAATGCGCTATGTTTTCTGAGTTATCACAATATTTGCGAACGTGTGAAGGTAATGAGAATGATGAACTTACCTTAACATTTAACCGAGACTTGTCTTTCATGGAGCCCGTTAATCTTGAGAGCCTATTCACAGCTTAGAGTCACCACGTCTATTCGTACTGCTTTTGGGAGAAGTTGTGAAGGAACGCTTCTACGCAAGCATGGGTGTCCATTTTCTTTTGCACTAAAAGTTGACGATCGCCGATCCAGCGGCGTACACACGTGCGCGCACACAAAAACACTTCCACGTGCATCGTCAATTTCACCACGTACCACGAGGTAGATTCATGAGAGCTGCGTGATTATCTTGTATAAATTCAAGCAATAGTTCAACACGAAATAAGAGAAAGAGGAGTGAAATGTGACAAACTCGATCAGCACTGCACGCATCACTCCGGCGAGCGAAAAAGCAACAATTGCGCGGATGGATACAGTGCAGGCTTGACAATGAAACATACACCCCTTGAGATCAATGATTTACGCGCTTTTGACTGGAACTAAATTTTTCTGAGCTTATTGGCGAACTAAGTTTAATATCTTAACAATTATTGACGCAATATTGTTTCCATACAACTGAATATTTGCGCAAACTATTCTCTTCGGCGTTACTTGAAATGGACCGCGGCAGTGTCTTTCCTGCTGTGTCGACCGACTGCTGTAGGCCACTGCTGGTCTTGATGGTACCTACGTGCGCTTCTTCGAACAAAGTTCTCCGAACTTTCCACCCCTCGAACTGGCGCTCTTGTTTTGTATTTTTTACTGTGTGCATCCCTTGCAAACTTGCCAACAGCTGCAGTGCAGTCAGGCAAGTTTTTTCGGATAATGGACCTCAACTTCCACCGCGGGCCCAGAGAGCTGCACGTGCATTACCTTTGAGACAGGTATTCAGTGAAGCTGAAATGGCTGCTTCGTGTACGCTGGCTACCAAGACACGTTCTAGCCAGATTTTCATCTTAATCTCAAGCATTTATAATAATAATAATAATAATAATAATAATAATAATAATAATATTCAATCAACCAATCATCAATCATTCATTTTTAACGTATGCAGGAACAACCATAGGGTCCTTCATGCTGTCGCGAGCAAAAATAAAACAAAATTAAGAAACAATACATTACAGACTGTCCCCAGAAAAGCAAATCAATAAAAAAGAGCAAAAACGAACAGTCGAAAAAAAATCAACGCACAATGAGAACAACAGATAAAAGAGTAGATATTCATGGAATTAAACTTAAAAATAATGTGGAATATACACAACCATGCTGAAGGCTTCCTGAAAGAGGGAAAAGGGAAGAATCTGTGCATGTGCAAATCTACGTTAGGACAGGGCAGCCCTCACTGAGAAAAGATGACTGTAGAGTATGAAAAACATAACGAATCAAGAAAGTTGATGTTGGGGGGACTCGGTATTCTGTAAAGGATAGAGTGGTGGAAGAAGCTGGCAGGCACATGCAATGGTCGATTCTCTCTGGATAACTTTCGCGGAGTTTGAAAATTATTACAACTGAGAAGGGCAGAATATCCCACACCGAACTAGCTTGTAAAGAAATAACAGCTAAGCGCAATTTTGTCAGCCATTAAGTGATGGCAAAGATAATATTCTAGCAGTCTCGAAAAGATTTTAGTGAAACGATGGGGGTAAATGCTAATGAATTTTTTCTGGACTCACTCAGTGGCGTTACTGCTGGACTTGGCAAGGTCATTGCAGATCAGATATGCATATGTTCTCAAGTTGAGCGCGACAAATTGTGGTGTACAATTTCTAGAAGGCTGTAGGAGAACTGGATTCTCGAAAGATATTCTGCCAACAGGGAGAGAACGAAGGCCTCGCGTGGCAGCACATTTAATGCACGTAGAAAACGTTTAGCATGCTATCAAAAAAAAAACATTAAGATTACTGATCTCATCAATCTTACATACCACCAGTGTACTGACATAGCATGGAACCGACACGTTAGACGTTTTGCAAGATACAACAACAACAACAAAATAGTAATAATAATAATAGTAATAATATTATAATATTAATAATAATAATAATAATACACTCACATTATTCTCACATAACCGAGAATATCTGGGCACATTGAAGGAAATGATAGGGTGTGGGTGCCTATGAATCTGTGTACGTGAGTGTGTAATTGCGCATTTAGTGGGTATGTCTCGGCATACATATTTTATAGGTAAATAGACCACTGTGTTGTTGTTAAAAGGATATGTTCGCAAGCAGTTTTAATCATTATGCGCCTGCACAGTGAGGGGCTGTTTACAAAACGTAGAGTTAGGCTTAGGCATCACGCCAGCCCTTATTCACAAAAATGTGTCATACTAATTGTGTTCGGAAGGTAATGTTTAAGCTAATCCTGATGATGACACGTGTGTATTAGTGACCTTGACCAAGTAATGACACAGCCACAGAAAATAGAAGTCTTGTGAGTTTGGCAGCTTACGTTAAATGTTCCTATAATGCTTCATCAGCATTTCAATACATGGTCCATTAAATGTGTATCACGTGTGAGTCAGTTGCATCCTACTTAATTCCTTTGTGTATAACGTGACATGTATTTCATGCTTGCAAATTTTATATCAAATACTTATTATGTGTGCAATCATAAAAAGCTCAAAAAATTTACTATCTGTACAGCCAAGAACATTATATGTAGCCAAAAGAAACGCAACATGTATTTTTGCAATAAATCAGTACAAGTTCCATTTTGAATTTATACATAATAGTGCCTGCGAGCTGTATTCACATTTGTTCTTTTTGTTTTTGAAGATACTCCCTTAATCATTGCACTGCGCATGCAATTATGATAAATTGCCGCTGAAAGCGATCGTAGATTGGTGGTAAACCGGACTAACTGAAATCTTGTTATATGAAGGTAGCATACAGCCATCAACACCTTCAAATAATCAGCACTTTTGTCCACCAATGAGGAAGCTAAAATGTATTGAAATTACTATTTCCTGCTGCTACTCCGAACATTGCATTAATGGGAACCATATAAGTTGCTTGCATTTCTTTCTTACATATTACTATATGGGATTGCTCTATAATAATAACGAGGTTCGGGAGCTTCAATAAGTTTTGTGACCTGACACCATTCCTTCCTTGTAAACATGTCTGCTATTGTATACTTTATTTACGTCGTATTAACTGCGACCAACAGTTTCAAACCTAAATTCCATGGTAAGTTTGTACAACGTAAATTACACGAATGCATTATCGCGTTCACAAAGCTGACCTGAAATTTTTTGCATGGCAAAAGCATTATCTATTATTAATAATCTTGTTGTTGTACAAAATAAACAGGTCACCTTTGTGTGCGAATTGTTATATATTACAATCCGCATAAATTGTGCGATCATCGTGCTAAATATATACGTAGTTCATCCTCTATAAGGGAGCACTTCCACATATAAGGATCCACATATTTTATATATGGTGTGACCATGCCTTATAAGTCCGGATTTGGCTCCCTATATGGGCCAACTGCACCATAAAGGGCTGTATATAACCACATACATGAACCAACCCCGCCAGATATACATCCATGTATGGTGAATGGAAGCCATATATGCTGACATATATATTTATAAGTGGCCACATATAACGTATATAAGTGCCATATATGGCATTTCCGTAAGGGGTTATTTGCAATAAATGACAAGCCGGCATAAGGGTTTAAACTGCATAGCAGGAAAGCTAACTTCACAATTTTGAAAAGGGACTCTTTTCAAAACTCAACTAAGGCCACGTTTCCTCTTGACGCATCACATGTTCCGCCATTTGTTGTTAAATTAGGAAGTGCATAAAAGCGCACTTGCCAATTTTGAAAGCGGAGACTGCTGCATCGCGCGGCACACGAGCCACCTTCACACAAAAATGGCTGCTGCACCACACGGAAGTGACGCCGTGCACTGCTCTTGTAAGGCGCTTTGTTTCAATAGTTCGAATCAGACAGGACTCACCGAGTCCGCTTGCGATGAGCCCTCGACGCGACTATCAGTGTGCGTCCTCGTCGGCCTCTCGTCAGCCTGACTTGCTGCTGTTGCACTGCTGGTGGTGCTGTCTACAGGCTCTTGATGATCCTCGCAGAATTGGTTATATTATTATGATAAACTGTTTTGCGAAATAAACGTCCTCATCGGTGAGACGCAGGAAGACACGCTGATTATAAATGCGGCTGGCTGCATCAGTTTCTCCGGTACACGTGTCAGCAATGTTGATATGCACAGTTTTTCAAAATTCTGATGACCAGGGCGCATTGCACCGTAGCTACGCTGAATATGCAACAGGAAACCTATTTATGTCGCTCTACGTACCCTCCCCACCTCATGAGGTAATAATCAATCGGCACCTTAATGCTCTAGGCGATCAACACTTCATATACGATGCCCAATGGCAACTGCTGACTGCGTTAGGCCCTTTACCTACAAAGTCAGTGCCGAACAGTTTGTCTGCCTTGCTGAATACCTCGCACGGTCTCTGACACGACGGCCCCGCCTCGGTGGTCTAGTGGCTACGGTACTCGGCTGCTGACCCACAGGTCGCGGGTTCGATTCCCGGCTGCGGCGGCTGCATTTCCGATGGAGACGGAAATGTTGTAGGCCCGTGTGCTCAAATTTGGGCGCACGTTAAAGAACCCCAGGTGGTCGAAATTTTCGGAGCCCTCCACTACGGCGTCTCTCATAATCATATGGTGGTTTAGGGACGTTAAACCCCACAAATCAATCAATCAATCAATCTGACACGACGGCTGCATTTGCCTACCCAATGATGTGAGCAGCCATGTTTGTTCGCCCTTAACGGAAAGGCCTGCAATGCAGGAGTATTGGCTTTCAGAAATCCCAAGCTTCGTAATAACACTTTGCAGCCAAACTGGGGTTTCTCGTTTGTCCGGACATTCACATGTGAACTGTGCAAAATATTTATTGCATCATCGAACCTGCCGTTCACGACAAGCGAAATGATGTACTCGACTGCAAGCACACTTTCACCTATGACAACAACACTTTTTGACATTCCAATCTAGAAAATTCAAAACGTCCGATAGCAATAATTGGTACTCCATACTCAGAAACATCATGCGCACCTTAAATAAAACTGCGGTGCGGTGGAAGGCCGCGCTGAGCAGCTGCAACGTCCAGGATCAAATGTGGGCCATTCAGCAAGCCCATTATGCAGCGAGGAGACAAGGTCTTCGGTCATACAAAGGTGCCACATCGTCCCAGGCCGCAAATTTGGCAGTTTTCAATAAAGTTCTTATCACCACCACACATTTCAGCTACTGTATTTTGTACTGTTACCTTTCACAGCTGAAACGCCCCATGGCGCCCACTAGACTAAATGTGTTAGCGATATGCGTTTATTTAAGAAATAAACGTTGACTGACTCTTTATACACCTATTTATTAACATTTTTGTAGATTTAACGCATCACATACCATAATATACATATTTATATAGATTTTAGCTAATTTTTAAAAAGTGGTGTCACTTCCGTGCGCTACAGGAGCCACTTCTGTGTGGGACTGGCGGCTACGCATTGCGGCGCAGGTGACGCTGCCATTGTGAAAATGGTCCATTTACGTCAACTTGATGTCGCACCTGTGTCATAGGAGTACATATCTAGTGTATTGTAGGAGTACCTATGTGAATCAAGAAAGCCAGCACTGCAACCGCAATTGATTTTTCACCAGTATTACGTCTGCATAGCGCCCTTTTCCAAAGCAGTTTTGAGACATGGCGTGGCTGTGTAGTTGAATACTTGATCGCCATGAAGCAGGCTTTGGTTTAATTCTCGCTGGGACGTTGAGACACTGATATTTTTTTTTGCAATTGTAGGGTCAACAGTGCCGATGTCAATGCTCTTAACACTCTTTCGTTCAAATTACCAGTCTGTTTTTGTCGTTGCTGGATTTATATAAACTGGCAATAACCTGTGGCGCACACCCCCAACCGCGGCCCATGGTACACGGGTATGAGCCCCACGTGTCTGGAGGAAATTCGTTCACGACGTGTGCGGCGGGAATGTTATTCAAGTTATTCACGTGATTACGGGCTAGGCATATTCATCAAACTATCTCACAAAGGAAACGAGCACGAGACGGAGCACCCAGACATAGATAGATAGATAGATAATAGGTAGATAGATAGATAGATAGATACATAGATAGATAGATAGATAGATAGATAGATAGATAGATAGATAGATAGATAGATAGATAGATAGATAGATAGAAACGCCTAAAGTGCATGAACTTCGCTTAAGATCATTCGAATAAAAAGAACAAAGAAAAGCAGAAAAGACCAAAGTCGTTCGCACAGTGAACCAGTGACTTCAACGTCTTTTAGATTTCATACTTACAAGAAGCGATACTCTTCTTCACCGCTTGTGACTCAACACAGCGTGCGTAAGTACTCTCAGGTAAGTGTTCTGACAGGATGCCACTTGTCATGGAGACATAGACGGACTCAGTCTAGTACTTGAGTGGATCAAGAAACCAGCGTATAATGCGCCCGGAACAAGTGCACCATGCTCTTAAAGTTAAACGTTGTACGTAAACCCGCCTTGTTGGGATCGCACAGGGCTACAATATGAACGAATACCAACCAAGAAACTTTATATTAATAAAAGGCACTTCAGGTCCCGAGTGAAAGCCATGACACAATGAGTATGATGTTGGAAATTGTCCGGTTATGTTTGCTTGACGATGTGGCGTCGAAACACGCACGCGTGTGGGCATTCGCCGTCATTGCGATTCAGTGCGTGCTCAGTGGTATGGATTTTCAGAGATACGAGGGACAGCCGAAAGGTCCATTTTGTCTTTTTTCTTTACCTTCAAGTTATCGCAGACTCTTTGATAGCGAGTTACTTCTGCGAGTTCGACCTGAGCGTTCGGTGAGCTTTTGTTTTTTTTTTCTCTGCCCATCCACTGTTTGAGCTTTTGCTGGAAATTGCCTGCCCAGCCGAAAGCAACTTCGTTCGCTGCCAGAGCACAGAGCACGAGATGGTGTAAACAACAACTGTAAATGTTCTTTTTGGCACGCTTGTCTTTTAGGTGTAAAAGAGAGCACTTCACTAAAAAACACGCCCTACATGTACGTACATTGTGGGGACGCAGAACACGCGCCAAGCGCTCACTTATTCAAAGAACATCTGGTAAAGGAGCACAATTCCAGTACCAAGAGCACCATGCTTTTCATCTTAATAGGCCTTTCTCATTTACCGTAGTATAAAGGTTTGTTAGAACGCTCACAGCATATTGATTTGCAAGCACTAACCCGTCTGGAGAACTACAAAGTGAACCTCTAATATTGTATAGAAATATTCATGCCTTACTTGCTCAGGTTGGTTGGTTCCCTAGTTTCTTTTTATTTATTAAATGTTCTCACTCTCTCACCCAAGACACCGTATGAAAAAAAAAACTGTCGTCCTTAAGGGGTCGTACACACAACTGATCTTATTTGAAAAATCATTGCCGCACTTACTGCTGATCGACAGGTGCGACGCAAGTAGTCTAAGCGACGTTTTATGCCTTGATACTCACTCTATTAAGCCCTTCAACAAAGATATTTCAGGCAGTCAACTTGTGTTTATTCCAAATATATAAGCTGTTAAAAAACAAAGAAGTACATTTACCAGCAAAATAAAATCACATTCGATGCTTTACCTAGTTTAGGAGCACGAAATAACTAACGCGCCTGCTTTAAAAGAAACATTACTGCTTGAACACACAGTAGGCGGCTGGTCTGAGAACCGGCTCGCCTCCCTGTTCTTTTTCCTTCAATCCTTCTCCTCCTTACTGCTTGAAAACGAGTTTGGCGTACTGGTGTCGACTCGAGCAATTCCACTAACCGAGTTCGTGGCACTGACTTAGTAACATATAATAATGCCTCCCTGAGTTAATAATATATAATATATATTGTCACGACGTCGAAACAGAGGTCTTGCGGCAGAAACTGAGACGCCAGAAGCAGGTAGGTTCTTTTAATAGAACGCGCAAAACGAGTTCTTCTTTTTCATCCATTTCGTTGTACTTCATGGCACATGCACAACTGTTATTGTCTTTCTTTTCGAAAAGCACGTGACATTTGCCTCCCTCCGAAAGAGGCATCGTCCCGATGCGCAACCTAGGCGCTCTACCAGGCGTATGAAGTGGTCGCGTCAACTGGATAAATACGGTTTCATACGGACGACGTGTACGACTTCGGGTAAATGATTTCGACGCTTAGAACTACAGTCAGTGTCGGGAACAACTTCATAGTTCACGTCGTTCAAGCGTCGCGTGACGCTGTATGGGCCAAAGTATCGTCTTAGAAGTTTTTCCGACAGTCCACGTCGACGTATCGGAATCCAGACCCAGACCTTGTCGCCTGGTGTGTAGCTAATAAACTTGTGTCGGGGGTCGTACCGTTGTGCATCTTGATGCTGTTGATGACAGATGCGCACACGCGCGAGCTGTCTGGCTTCCTCGGCGCGCTGAGTGAACTCTTCGGCGTCCACATGGATGTCGTCACACTCATGCGGCAACATGGCGTCCAACGTTGTCGTGACTTCGCGACCATAGATCAGACTGAACGGCGTCATTCCAGTGGTTTCTTGTCGAGCGGTATTATAGGCAAAGGTCACGTACGGCAATATCTGATCCCAGTTTTTATGTTCCGTGTCAACGTACATGCTGATCATGTCTGTGAGGGTCCTATTGAGGCGCTCTGTCAGTCCGTTTGTCTGCGGATGGTAAGCAGTTGTTCTCCGGTGAGCTGTACCGCTGAGTCTGAGAACCGACTCCAAAAGTTCTGCGGTGAAGGCAGGTCCTCTGTCTGTGATCACTGCTGTCGGAGCGCCATGCCGAAGGACGATGTTTTCGATGAAGAACTGAGCGGCCTCTGCTGCTGTGCCGCGCTGCATAGCTTTAGTCTCCGCATAACGGGAGAGGTAATCGGTGGCCACGATTATCCATCTGTTACCTGTTGTGGAAGTTGGAAAGGGGCCCAGGAAATCCATTCCAATCTGGGTGAACGGCTTCGCTGGTGCTAGGACTGGATGTAAAAGACCGGCTGGCTTGCTAGGAGGTGCTTTGCGTCTTTGGCAGTCGGTGCAAGTTCGCACGTGATGGTTAACATCAGCGGGTAACTTTGGCCAGTAGTACTTGCATCGCAGTCGGCACAATGTTCGGGTGTAGCCTAGATGACCAGAAGTTGCTTCATCATGGCACGCTTCCATTATTTCTTTTCGAAGAGAGGCAGGCACGACGAGCAAGTGCGGGTTGCCGGTTGGTGAGAAGTTTTTTTTATAGAGAACATCGTTTCGCAAGCAAAAAGATGGCAGTCCTCTGGCAAATAACCGCGGCACATCTTTACGGCGTCCTTCTAAATATTCAATGAGTGGTAACAGCTCGGGGTCACTGCGCTGCTCCAGTGCAATAGTGGCCGTGTTGACGACTCCCAAGAATGCCGCGTCGATGTTTTCGTCATCACGAGCGACAGTCTCCACTGGCGACCGTGAGAGACAGTCGGCGTCGGTGTGCCGCTTCCCAGATTTATAGACGATGGTCATGTCGAACTCTTGAAGTCTTAGGCTCCAGCGCGCCAAACGGCCAGATGGATCTTTAAGGTTGGTGAGCCAGCACAAAGAGTGATGGTCGCTAACAACCTTGAAGGAGCGGCCGTACAAATATGGACGAAATTTGATGACTGCCCACACCACGGCGAGACACTCCTTCTCGGTAGTCGAGTAGTTCTCCTCCGTGCGAGAGAGAGTTCTGCTGGCGTAGGCTATTACTCTTTCACAGCCGTCTTGCCACTGCACCAGAACGGCACCCAGACCTACATTGCTGGCGTCAGTGTGAAGTGCTGTAGGGGCTTCCTGGTCGAAGTGCGCGAGGACTGGAGGTGTTTGCAGGCGTTGTCGTAGTTCATTGAACGCCATTTGCTGTTGTTCACCCCAAAAGAAGGGGACGTCCTCACGTGTGAGTCGTGTCAATGGCGCCGCAATAGACGAAAAGTCCTCAATAAATCGCCGGTAATAGGCACACAACCCTAAAAAGCGTCTCACGGCCTTTTTGTCGCATGGTGCAGGAAATTGCGCTACGGCGTCTAGTTTGGCCGGGTCAGGTCGAACACCCTCGTGACTGACGACGTGGCCTAGGAAGCTGAGTTCGTTAAAACCAAAATGACATTTTTGCGGTTTTAAAGTAAGGCCGGCCGAACGTATGGCTTGAAGGACGGTGAATAAACGGCTGAGATGTTCCTCGAATGTTGCTGAGAATACAATAACATCGTCCAGATAGACCAAGCATGTTTGCCACTTCAGGCCTGATAGTACGGTGTCCATGAGACGCTGAAAAGTGGCTGGCGCCGAGCACAAACCAAAAGGAAGCACCTTAAATTCGTATAGACCATCGGGCGTCACGAAGGCCGTTTTTTCACGATCTCTCTCGTCGACTTCTATCTGCCAGTAGCCGCTTCGGAGGTCCATTGAAGAGAAAATAGCGCGCATGACGCAGCCGATCGAGTGAATCGTCTATGCGGGGCAGTGGATAGACGTCTTTCTTCGTGACTTGGTTCAACTTGCGATAATCAATACAGAAGCGCAAGCTGCCGTCTTTTTTCTTGACCAAAACCACGGGGGACGCCCAAGGACTTTTCGAAGGTTGTATGACGTCATCCGCGAGCATCTTGTGTACTTGCTTCTGAATCTCCTCGCGCTCTTTCGGAGACACGCGGTAGGGGTTTTGCCGAATCGGGCGCGTGTTGTCTTCAGTAATGATGCGGTGCTTGGTCAATGGTGTTTGCTGTACCTTTGACGTACGCGAAAAGCAGTCTTCGAATTGTTGTATAAGTTCAAGCAGGCGCTTCCTATCAGAGGGCGGTAGCGTAGAGCAGATGTCCACCGACAAAGTTGTCGAGGCAGGGACAGCCGCGTCATCTGGTTGCAAGGTAAAACAATCCCCGGCTTGGTCTACATCGTCGTAGTAGGCAATTGCGGTACCCTTCTGGATTCGACGGCGCTCGTTGCTGAAGTTTGTGAGGAGCACTTCTGCCTGTCCACCAGTAAGCGCCAGGACGCCCTCGCGATGGAAATGCCTTGCGTGAACAAAAGAGTGACTATTTGCTCCGCTATCACATCTTTATAGCAAGGACACCCACTGGACACCGACACAAGGCAGCAGGATCTCGGTGGGAGTGTCACATCGTCGGCTATTCGCAAACGGCCGCGCGGGTTCTTCACTGCTGTTGTCGGCATAAGGATGAGCGCAAAACGTCACCATACGTTTAGGGATGTTGATAACAGCGCCATGATCTTGAAGAAAATCCATGCCCAAAATTAACTCTTTACAGCAGTCTGGCAACAGGACGAAAGTGGCCACGAAGCTAGAATCTCCGATGCGAAGTCTTGTGGTGCATTTACCCGTGGGTGTCATCAGCTGACCACCAGCACTCCTTATGTGCGGCCCTGTCCACGGAGTCTTGACCTTTCTGAGGCGGTCGGCGAGCTCTTGTCGCATGATGGAGAAGTCGGCGCCAGTGTCGACCAGTGCTGTAACGTGATGTCCGTCAATGAGAACGCTCAGATCGGCACGTACAACTTCATCAGCATTATTATTCGTCGTCGTATTCATCGTCGTTGTCGTCATACCTTCTTGCGATGATTGGGGGAACTTTTCAGTGTGTCGACGATTGGCAACCTTGCCCCCCGAGGTCGCATCAGTTAGTTTCCCCGGCGCGGGCTTGGCGAACGGCCTCTGGTGACGTCCGCGTAGCTCTGAGGGAAGTCACGGTGACGCGCAGGTGATGGAGATCGCCAGCGACGCGGTGGGGTTGCTTGAGCAGGCGATAGTTGATCGGCATCGTGGGCACGACGATCTTCGGAGCGGAAAGAAGCGGGACGAGAAAGTTCCGAACCCAGAATCGCCGTGACGGCAATAGCGGGCAATGTGACCAGGTTCTCCGCAGCGGTAGCAAATAGGTCGACGGTCGGCCATGCGCCACAAGTCAGTTCGGCGAACTGGTGGTCGTCTCGTAGAATCTCGTTGCCACCAGGTACGGCAGTGGGTCGTGGCTGGAAGGGCGTCGCCACAAATGTCGGTGGAGGACGACGGACCACATCAGCGTAGCTCGCTGGGTGTGGGCTCAGGATTGGCGCGGGTGGTGTAATGGCTTGGCCTCAACTCCTGGCGGACGATTTCGGCAACAGATGCGACTGGCGGTTGGGCAGGGGGCACGCAGAGGGCCCCGAAGTTCCTCACGCAGTATTTCTCTAATCATTTGTCGCAGGGAACTTTCGCATACGGCAGTGTTCTGAGCTGCAGCACTTACTGCCGTGTGGTTCTGCAGGCGGTCAAAGTGTCGGCGTCGTTGTTGCAGTGCAACGCTCGATGACTGTTGCCTCTTTATGAATTCATCTACAGTTGTAGGTGGAATTTCGTACGAGGCCCGCAAACACTTGTTCCTTAACACCCTGCATTAGGTGACGCACCTTCTTCGACTCGGGGCATTTCAGGGTCAGCTCGTCGAAACAGACGGATCATACCCTCTGCGTACATGGCGGCTGTTTCATTGGGTTTTTGCACACGTGCCTCAATCACTTGCTTGTGCGCGATCCCGTCGGTCCGAGTTCAAAAATGTAGCGAGGAGCTTTCGACGGAAGTCTTCCCAAGATTGGAATGTAGCCTCGCGGTTCTCATACCACGTGCGAGCGCTATCTTCCAGTGCGAAATATGCACGGCCAAGTTTGTGCTGTTCGCTCCAGTGGTGGATACAGCGACCCGTTCGAACTGTTCGAGCCAGTCCGTCGACATCCTCGTACTCTTCCCCACGGAAAACTTCAGGAACGCGAGGATGTTCAAGCGTTACCTGCGAGGGAAGAGCGGTCTGCGATGGCGGGATAACCGTGGATGTCGTAGGAGCTGCCATGCTGGAAAGAGGCGGAACAGTGCGGACTCTGGACTTAGCCTAGTAGGTTGCCGGCTGAATCGATGCACTGGAGTCGTGACGAGGGGCTGAGTTCTCTGGACTAGAATGAACGGGTCCCAGCAAGACTGTCCTGCATCAGGTTGTAGGCTCCAGCAGCTCCACCCGTGTCACGACGTCGAAACAGAGGTCTTGCGGCAGAAACTGAGACGCCAGAAGCAGGTAGGTTCTTTTAATAGAACGCGCAAACAGAGTTCTTCTTTTTCATCCATTTCGTTGTACTTCATGGCACATGCAAACTGTTATTGTCTTTCTTTCGAAAAGCACGTGACAATATTC
>WOVY01010610.1:25000-78003 GCA_013436015.1 Rhipicephalus annulatus | reverse complement strand
TGTAACGTGATTTCCGTCAATGAAGAGACGCTCAGATCGGCACGTACAACTTAATCAGCATATTATTCGTCGTCGTATTCATCGTCGTTGTCGTCATACCTTCTTGCGATGATTGGGGGAACTTTTCAGTGTGTCGACGATTGGCAACCTTGCCCCCGAGGTCGCATCAGTTAGTTCCCCGGCGCGGGCTTGGCGAACGGCCTCTGGTGCCGTCCGCGTAGCTCTGAGGGAAGTCACGGTGACGCGCAGGTGATGGAGATCCAGCGACGCGGTGGGGTTGCTTGAGCAGGCGATAGTTGATCGGCATCGTGGGCACGACGATCTTCGGAGCGGAAAGAAGTGGGACGAGAAAAGTTCCCGAACCCAGAATCGCCGTGACGGCAATAGCGGGCAATGTGACAGGTTCTCCGCAGCGGTAGCAAATAGGTCGACGGTCGGCCATGCGCCACAAGTCAGTTCGGCGAACTGGTGGTCGTCTCGTAGAATCTCGTTGCCACCAAGGTACGGCAGTGGGTCGTGGCTGGAAGGGCGTCGCCACAAAGTCGGTGAGGACGACGGACCAATCAGCGTAGCTCGCTGGGTGTGGCTCAGGATTTGGCGCGGGTGGTGTAATGGCTTGCCTCAACTCCTGGCGGACGATTTCGGCAACAGATGCGACTGGCGGTTGGCAGGGGGAACGCAGAGGGCCCGAAGTTCCTCACGCAGTATTTCTCTAATCATTTGTCGCAGGGAACTTTCGCATACGGCAGTGTTCTGAGCTGCAGCACTTGCTGCCGTGTGGTTTGCAGGCGGTCAAAGTTCGGCGTCATTGTTGCAGTGCGCGCTCGATGACTGTTGCCTCTTTTAGAATTCATCTACAGTTGTAGGTGGATTTCGTACGAGGCCCGCAAACACTTGTTCCTTAACACCCTGCATTAGGTGACGCACCTTCTTCGACTCGGGCATGTCAGGGTCAGCTCGTCGAAACAGACGGATCATACCCTCTGCGTACATGGCGGCTGTTTCATTTGTTTTTGCACACGTGCCTCAATCACTTGCTGTGCGCGATCCCGTCGGTCCGAGTTCAAAAATGTGTAGCGAGGAGCTTTCGACGGAAGTCTTCCCAAGATTGAAATGTAGCCTCGCGGTTCTCATACCACGTGCGAGCGCTATCTTCCAGTGCGAAATATGCACGGCCAAGTTTGTGCTGTTCGCTCCAGTGGTTGGATACAGCGACCGTTCGAACTGTTCGAGCCAGTCCTCGACATCCTCGTACTCTTCCCCACGAAAAACTTTGGAACGCGAGGATGTTCAAGCGTTACCGCGCGAGTGAGAGTGGTCTGTGCGATGGCGGGGATAACCGTAGATGTCGTAGGAGATCCATGGCTGGAAGAGGCGGAACAGGTGCGGACTCTGGACTTAGGCCTAGTAGGCGCCGACTGAATCGATGCACTGGAGTGTGACGAGGGGCTGAGTCCCGGACTAGATGAACGGGTCCGAGCAAGACTGTCCTGCATCAGGTTGTAGGCTCCAGCAGCTTCACCAGTGTCACGACGTCGAACATGAGGTCTTGCGGGCAAGAAACGAGACGCCAGAAGACAGGTAGGTTTTTTAATAGAACGCGCAAACGATTTCTTCTTTTCATCCATTTCGTTGTACTTCATGGCAATGCACAATGTCATTGTCTTTCTTTTCGAAAAGCACGTGACAATATTTACATGCAGGTAGACTTGGCATCTGCCTGCATGTAAAATATTGCTCACTGTGCTCTTCGACACAGAACGCTGTGATGCACATTTTGCTGTGGTTTGGAATGCGAAAATTTCTTGACAAACTTTGGTAACTTTGAGCGTATATATCATCTTTCTATCTATCCATCTATCTATCTATCTATCCACCTACACCTTTTAGCTCTCCTGGCCGTTTCGATAATGGTATCAATACCAAACTTGGTATGGCGTAACATGACTGCATGAAGCACGTATCTGACTAGTCATAACAGGAAAATCGTGACATGCATGTCATGAATGTCATGATTTACATTTGATAATACTGCAGCTCTTGCGGTGGTTTCGTTCACAAGTCATGTTGCAAAACTGATATGGTATAATATGATTGTATGACGAACAAAACGACGACAGACCCTAACATGAAAATCATGACATGCGTATCATGTAAAACATGACTACATTCTACACTCATGATGCGCTCGCGGCCGTTTTGCTAGCGTCACTTATACCGAATTTTGTATCATGGGACGTGAATGGAAGACGAAGGTATGATACTGGTGTGAACATGATAAACATGAGATGCGCGTCATGTAACAACATGACTACACGCTACGCTCATGATGCGCTCGTTGCCGTTTCGCTTGCTTCACATGTACCACACTTGGTATTACATGACGTGAACGGACGACATAGGTAAATGACACATCCAAACATGATAATCACAACATGCGTGTCATGTAACAACTTGACTAAATGCCACATGCTGATGCACTCGCGGCCGTTTCGCTAGCTTCACATATGCGAAATTTGGTATTACGTGACGTGAATGGATGACAAAGTATATGACTGGTGCAAAACATGGTAATCATGAGAAGTGTGCCATGTGAGAACTTGAATAAATGGCACAGTCAAGGTGCCAATACATTTTGATATGACGCGGTACGCATGCCCGCCGGCGTTCGTTTCGTCGCGTCACCCCGGTGTTGCCAAGCCAGGTGCCAGTCCTGCCATTTACTCGCAGGCGCGCGCCGCGCTGCGTTGATTTGACGCATACGCATTTCAGCGCGTCCGGCGTCTTTCCGACACAAAAAGAGGGAGATGCAGTGTTCTCTGGGTAACGCAACGGCGCGAAATGCAGCATGTTTTATTTCGCGCCGGTTACCGACGGACGCTAGTTGCACCTGACGTCAGACTATAGAATGCTCGCCTTTTGCTTAAGTAGCAGGCTGTGCTCAGCGTGCGCACGCGTCAACGCTACATTAGAGTATGTTGGGCCTCTTGTGATGCACTCGTGGTGTTTCGCTGCTCCATATTGTTACAGCGAAGACGATAAAACGACCGTGCTAGTGTTGTTGTTGCTGCTGTTCTTCCATCTTCGCTGCAGCCTGCCTCTGACTCTCCCTGTATATTTTGTAAATATATTTACTTCATTTGGTGGAGGTTCGGGGTACAACACGATATAACGGAGCTCCGCAGTGGCCGACGCTTGGATTTTTCCACCATGGCAAACCAGGGACCGGCTCCCACCGAGGCGACTTCAACAACAACTGTTGACCTTCCGCAGCTAAAAGATCCCGGCACGTTCTGGCACGGATGATGTCGACATCTAAGAATGGTTGCTGTTGTATGAACGTACAAGTAGGAATTCCCGCTTGGATGAATATCTCATGTTAGCTAATATCCTGATCTACTTGAAAGAAAGGTTTCCCCACTTTGGACGAACGCGATGCGTTAAAGTAGTGGTTTAAGTCGAAGACGTTACCCACATAAGTAAAAGTTGGGTACGTGAGGCACTCGGTACGTCCTTACGTACCAAAATATCTGCAATGCCATAAAATGCATGAAATTCTGCCACGTTAGAGGAATTTGCAAGGGTGCCGTGACCTGCAAGCATTGAGGTGGCCTTCATGATGGTGATAACTGCAATGCTGTTGCCAAATGCCCAAACTGCTCAGGCGCCACGACGCAACATCAAAGAAATGTTCCAAAATGAAACAAGAAATGAGTATCGTGAAAAAGATAGTTCGAGACCACTCCACTCGCAGAGAAGCTGCAAGGGGTATACGGCACCGTAAACATCATTCGCGACGCCGACGCAGACGAAGCAGCAATGCTCATAGTTCTCTTATCTGCACGAGTGAGAAGCATATATTGCACTCCATTCATTCTGACTCGGGTGTCTTTACTTTTTTCATTCTTTTTTCTGGTGGGTGGTTTCGATATATAAAAAAACTTACTATTAAGTCATCGATTCTTGGCCAATCCCCCTGAGTGGGTACGAGCCATGTCTGTGGATTCATCATCATCATCATATTTTAACGAATTCGACCCACAAAACTGTATCCTCAACACCTCCTCGCCTACTTTTGTCGGCAAAACAGAGAATGCAGATGCTCAAGTGCCAATACTGTCTACGCAAGTACAAGGCAACCAGTCATCGGCTCTCACCACGTCAGAGACTCAGTGGCCATCACTACCGTCAAGAGCCGCCGTAGCGCCATCATCACATAGTGCCCCTACCCCTAATTAGAAAACAAGAAGACGGACAACGCAGATGTCAAAAGCTATGCTAAAAATTTGGTGGGTTCAATGCGTAAGATCCTCGGCAGCCTAACATTCCCGCCGCTAAGGCGGGAATTTTAGGCTGCCGAGGTTTTGAGGTTTTGAGGTTTTTTTGATGTTTTGAGGGTTAGAGGTTTTTTGAGGTTCGAGGGTTTTTTTTTGAGGGTTTTGAGGTTTTTGAGGTTAGGCTGCCGAGGTTTTCAGGTTTTTTGAGGTTAGCTGCCGAGCTACTTGAGGTTTTGGAGCCTCTTCTACTGGTTCTGTATAAGTTAATATGGCACTGATGTTCGAAGAACGCATGCGCCAGTCACTTGTTATGCAATGGAATACTCGTGGTCTGCGTGACCATCTGTTCGACTTCAGACAATGGGTGTTTAAACATAAATTTTTTGTTATTGTTATATGTGAGTCGAAGATGGTTTCAACTTTCGTATATCTGGATATAGCCAGATTTGGTCTCGGAGTGATCAAATACGAGCAAAGTTTTTGTTTGTATACGCCATGATTTCAGGTTCTTGAGTCATGATGTCACGTCGCATACCAGCAATGATTACGTGAACCTGACTATAACACTAAAAAAGCGGGCATTCTCAGTAATAAGAGGATACATACACCCAAGCGCACATATAGAGTGCTTCTACCTGGCGACCATTCTTCGAACAGCACAAACGCCACACATTGTGATTGGCGATTTTAATGCACATCATCCTCTCTGGGGTAGCACTACAATGAATTATCGAGAAGGAATTTGGCGAATTGTATATGCAACTATGAACTAATTGCGCTCAACTACGGAATCACCTACATTTATTCGTGGCACGTCCTACGGTGGATGTCTCGACTCTGTTTCATTTCCATAAGACTCCTGTCTTCCACATGTTGGGCACAGATTCGGACACTCGTGGCAGTGAACCACCTTCCAACCAATGTTCGGTTCAGGTGGTTTTCGCCGCACACATGCAAACACTCCGAATCCGTCAAATCGACCTGGACACTGTTCAAGGCATCTGTCAAGTCCGGCTGTGAGCACACGACTGATCCATCCGAGGTAGAGGACATCGTTGCTTCTTCACTACGTGAGAGAAACCGAGCAGGTTAACCTACCGATGCAGAAAATCAGCAGCTGACTCCTTATACGAGGCCCTTCGTGCAATCCGTCGCCATGCGGAACGCCGACCCAGACGAACGAAGTCGCCATCAGACCTTTCCGCCTGTCGTCGAGTCAACGACATGTTCTTCTGCATCTTGACAAGATTGACAGGCAGCGTTGTAGAAAATTCTGTGGATCTCTGGACCCTAGGAAACCTCTATTTAAGATCTGGCGGGTGGTACAAAGTTTGCAACTTCCCAACAACGGCACCCATTTCAAGCTGTTGCTTTACATCAAGGACGGACTTAAGTTGAGATAGCCAGCGACTACTGTACCTTCATCGTGGACACCACTGATGATCTCGCCACTAATCAGCCTAATACTACTATTGCGCCTCCATCGTCTGACGAGCGCCTTGATGTGCGTTTACAATGCATCAGCTTGACGCTGCGATTTCTGCCTCCAGACACTCATCGACACCAGGACCTGACGGAATCACGTATGCTGCACTCCACCATCTTGGTACAGAAGCACGCGATATCCTGTTATCTCATTAAAACACCTCATGGGAGTCAGGAGAAGTCCCAGCTGAATGGAAATGCAGTCGTATTATTGCGTTGGTTAAGCCGGGGAAGTGTCCTTATGCACTTTCCTCCTACAGACCAATCGCCTTAGCCAGCTGCGTCGGGAAAGTAATGGAAAGAATGGTACTTTCAAAATTATATTGGCTTCTAGAAAGCAACAACTTCTTTCCTTCATTCATGAACGGCTTCAGGAGAGGCCGATCTGCCATTGACGATGTGGTCGACTTGATCACCAGCGTTGAAGAGGAAAGAAGCCGACGCAGCTAATGGCGGGGTCTTCCTAGACATCAAGGGTGACCTACGATAATGTGCTGCATTATGCGATCCTTGACGCACTCGAAGATTTCGACATCAGTGGACGACTGTATGCTTAGATTTTTAGCTACCTTAATGACGGCAACCATTTACATGAATACAGGGAGAAGGAAGACGAAGCGTTGCTGTAGCTGAGATTTTTGCCGTTCATCTTCAGACTTTCACCTATTTTCGCAATTATACTGGGAACATATTTCCGTTTTCGGCGGCGATGGAAGTGGACTCATCTGCACTTCCCTCCCGATTCACCGGCGACAGTGCCGGCAGCCTCAAGGAAGCAAAACCGCCTTTCCAGTGACAGCGAGGCTACGCTCATTGACACTGCCGAGAGCGCCGACAGCTCCCACGACGAATTCGTGGCCGTCATGAGCCAGAAAGCAAAGCGGAGGACTCTCAGGGCATCCATGGACGCATCTGCTGAGAGGGCCCCGCAAAGCCCGCCGAGGTACACCATCCTATTCTTGCCTACGCAACCATCCATCAACATGAGACAACTGAACAGGCAGGTTGTATCTTCAGAGCTCGAGGCACTGTTGCCGAACAGTATTAGGGATATCAGAGTAAATCTCCGGAAAAATGTTGTAGCAGTGGACGTCGCTCAAGCGTCAGCGTTAGATTCACTGAGCGAAGTCACCATCCTCGGCGGCATGAATGTTCACACACTATCATTCCAATAGGAAATCAGGCAACTACAGGCGTCATATATGACATCGATGTGACCATCTCGAACTAAGATCTGCCAATTCTTATTAAGCCTGCTATTGATAGGCACCAAGTACTGCAGGTGTGCCGTCTAGGAAAGTCGAGATGTGTGAAGATAGACTTTAAAAGTGATTGCCTGCCGACACATGTTAAGGTGGGTCATTCCCAACATGCTGTGCGGCAATTTGTCCCTAAGCCGCTCCGGTGCCGAAAATGTCAGAAATTTGGTCATGTGAGTGCAGTCTGTGGAAATCCAACATTATGTTCTCGCTGTGCTGCACCACGCTAACTGTAAGGCTAATTTCTATAATTGCCCGAATCACCAAGGGCCCCACGACGCCACATCAAATCAGTGTCTGAAAATAAGGCAGGAGATTTCGGTTTTGAAGAAAATGATGAAGGACCATTCGACTCACCGAGAAGCGGTTGCTGTCGTCAGGCGACATCGTTCTCGTCGCAGACGCTCATCTAGAAAGCCTGCCCACAGTATCAAGCCTCTGTAAAGCCTCCTTTTGTTGAATCGACCTCATCACCGCCGCCGGATAGAGGGAACACGTGCACTGAGAATGCTGCCCCTAAAAAGGAGGCTCTGGAAGCAGCATGGCCATCACTTCCGAGGATAACTCCTGCAGAAAAACTGGAACGTGCACCAATAGCACCACTTCCTAAATCTTGTCAAGATGAGGCGACATAGCGTGACCGTGAAACTTTGACGATGATGAAGTCTCTGATCAATGCCATTTGCACGCTTATAGGCAACACGAACACGCCTACAGCACGATGCGCAGTGCAAGTATTCAATGCCCTGAGTCCAGTGCTTGCCAACTTTGCATCGACAAAATGGCTCGTTCACTGCCTTCATTCCGAGACGAAGTACGTAGTGTGAGAGTTTTACAGTAGAATGCCAGAGGACTTACATCAGAAATCTCATGTTTTCGACAGTACGTTTTCCGCAACAGATTTCCTATATTAGTAATACGTGAACCAAATTTGTCAAAAGCGATAAAGCTTTCTGGCTACGAAGCCTTTACGTCATCGACTTCTGGTGAGCCCAGCAAAGTAATTATATATAGCCGCACAGATTTAACCTACATTCCACATTTCGTGCAACCCCATAACGAAAATCAATACGTATGCCTCCGCGTTGCAAAACAGAAGGCAGCCTTCACGCTTATCGGCGCATACATCTCACCATCTGGTCAGTTCTATGGTGAAAGACTACATGACATCTTGATTGCTACAACTGGACCCTGGATTGTTATTGGTGATTTTAATGCTCATCACTTGCTTTGGGGAAGCACAAGGTTGATTCCAGAGGCCGGAAACTTGCTGAATTTGGCTCACGCCACGAACACAACGTTATGAATGAGGGCAGTCCAAAGTATTTGCGTGGTTCGAGATATAGCAGTTGCTTGGATCTTGCATTGCTGTCACGATAATTCATCCCAAAATGCGATGGTTCACTGATATTGAGACTCACGGCAGTGATCATATTCCAACGTATCTGAAGGTCACAGGTTTTGCAACGTTCTCCTCATCAACTAACAGAAGAGTTAATTGGACAATGTACAAGACAAAGGTGGAAGAGGCATGTGATGATAGCGCGTGCGGCCTCGAGGAGGTAATGAAAAATGTGATGGAAGAAATTAAGTGCGCCTTGAAATACACATCAAAGCGTACAGAATTTGATATAGAACTTGAACGACTACGAACGATTCGTAGGCGGGCGGAGAGGGGGGTACAGGCGCACTAATCCGATTCATGACCTCAGAGACGCTCGACGTCTACAAAAGAAAATCCAATGTCGAATAGACAAGCTGAAGGACCAACGGTGGAAGAAATTTTGTGAATCACTCGATCCTAGCAAGCCTATGTCCCATATATGGAGGACGGTGCGTGGTCTTGGTTCGACTGCACAACAACGTCCGTTCATCACATTGGCTGTCCGTCAAGGCCGCCTGCAGGTTGACGTCGCTGAAGATTTCTGCGTGAGGATTGGGTGCAATGTGGTTACCATGAGTGACGAAGTTCTCGGGGATGTTCCTGTAGCACGAGTTTTTGAACTGAATATGCTTTTCTCACTCGAGGAACTGGATGCAGCTCTAGCCACCTGCAGACGTTCATCGTCACCTGGGCCGGACGGTATTGGATGGATGGATGGATATGGCTGTACCCTTTAGATCGGGCGGTGGCTAGCGCCACCAAGCCGTAATACCTAATGAACCAAAAACTATATTTATTTTTCTTTAAAAAGTGAGTTTGAGGATTCGTACTTTGCAGTGAAGAGTTTAATTTTCACTCGTGCCTTGACATTAGCCACCAATCAGATAACCTCCTTCTAGTTAAGTCTACCCGCTTAAAGTTTATTTTGCCCTCCCGGTCCCTAAACCCCAGTGTTTGAAAAACTCTGCGCCATCATCCTGAACTATAAGGTGAAGCCCTTTACAGAACCTTATCAAGTGTTCGGCAGTTTCTTCTTCCTCTTCGCAGTACTTCCGTCCTGGCCTCAAACAGTAGAGAACTACCCCGACTATTATCATAGAACCTTTCCTTGGCAATTTCCTGCTTAAATGTTCGATAGATCTCTAGTGCGGACTTCTTAATCATGCCCATTCTCCACATGTCAGTCTCCGTTTCCTTCACTTTCTTCTTAACCGATAGTTCTTTCGTTGTAGCAGCGTTGTAGCATACGCTTCTTTATGCCATCTTCGAAGACGCGGCCGAGACCAGCTACTAAAATGCTACAACCAGTCATGGAACGATGGCGTCGTTCCAGAAAGGTGGAAATCCAGCCGCTTGATACCAATCTTCAAAACTTGGGAAGTCGCCGCTTGATCTGGCATCATATCGACCCAAGGCGCTATCCAGCTGCGTAGGGAAAATAATGAAAAGATTGGTTCTGACACGCCTCAAGTGGTACTTTGAACGCTATAATATATACCCAGAGGCCATGGTTGGTTTTCGAAGAAGCCGCTCTTCTATTGATAATGTAATCGACCTCGCAAGCTCTGTGCAACAACAGAAATACCTCAAGCGCGTCTCGGTTGCAATGTTTCTAGATGTGAAAGGTGCATACGACAACGTAACGCACGATTCCATCCTAGATGCCTTGGCAAACATTGGAATCGGCGGAGAAATGTTTCGATGAATTCGGAGCTACCTACAGAGGAGATCCTTCTTCGTGCTTACTGCGGTAGGCCGCACCGTTTATCATTACACCGCTCGTGGTGTTCCACAAGGCGGGGTTCTCAACCCTATGCTTAACCTCACGATTGGCCCTGTACAAAGTCTACCTCGATCAGTCAGTCTCTCTACATACGCTGATGATATATGTATCTGGACTTCAGCAGTGACATGACCCCAGGTACGCGCACGGCTCCAAAAAGCAGCGAGAATAACTTCGACGTACCTCCATGCTCGAGGCCTCACAATTTCCACCGAGAAGTGCGCCTTAGTCCCTAATAACCACAAGCCCATGATATATTATCCGGTTTCCATCGACAGCGTGAACCTTTCGTATACGAGACGTCACCGATTCCTGGGCGTCATTATCGACAGGATTTCTCGTGGAGTGCTCACATCTCGCACTTGAAGAAGAGGCTCAGCTCTATCACACACGTGATGAGATTTCTCGCTGGTAAAACGTGTGGCACATCAGTGTCATCTATGCTTCAGCTGTACAGAGCGCTCTTCTTGGGATATTTGTGGTATAGCACGCCCGTGTTTTCCAACGCCGGAAAAACTAACATCAGGGTCCTGCAAAGCATTCAAGGCCAAGTCCTCCAAACATGCTTGGGGCTACCTCAGTGCGCTAATACGTTAGTAACAATTGGTATTGCTAAAGACCATCGGATAACGACATATATAACTGTCGACACACTCCGGACACATATCTGTCACATATCCAGAGTGCCTAACCACCACCTAGCTAGCTTGCCACTAGAAAGACCAAAGGCAGCGTTTTCCAAAGTTGTTGCGGCAAACCAGAATTCCATATCGTGGAGATTTTCGTTCGCAACCATACCACTATCTCCAGAGTGGTGTATGAAAAGGCCCACTGTGCACCTTGAAGTGCCGGGGATATCTAAAAAGGCAAGCCTGTCATCTGCAGCCCTGAAGCAGATCTCACTTGACCTTTAGCATGTGTCGTAGGCTAACCGAATACATGTTTACAAGGACGGTGTGGTCTCGGGAAGTTCGACAGGTGCTTTTGTCATACCATCTTGATCAATTAGCGTCAAATTCAAGACATTACACGTCACGACATCTACGGGATCCGAGCTCGCCGCTCTTCGAGCCGCTGTGAAGTATGTTACGCAAGAATCCTCTAGTAGATGGGCCATATTCTGCGACTGCAAGGCAGCCCTTCAATGCGTGCGAAAACTATGACGTGGAAACTACCACCAGATGGTGTATTGTATTAATAAAATTTGTCATCGCACGGCTGATCAAGGACATGACATTGTTTTACAAAGGTTGCCGGGCCACTGTGGCATCAGTGGTAACCACCTCGCCGACGACGCTGCCCGATGTGCCCATGATGTAGCGCCCACACTGTTAATACCCTTGTCAAGAGTAGCCGCAGCTAGAGAAATTCGTCGTATCGTGCATAATACCACGCTTGCGCACTGTAATTCTCCACTTAACTCCAATCATCGCCCTGTGAACCTTAAATTATTACTCCAGAAGCAACTGCCATCCAAGATCTCTCGACGTGACGCTACAATGCAGCTCCGACTGTGGACTGAGGTAGCGTTTACGAAGTCATTTAGCCGTCACATTGGCATGGCAGATTCATCCATATGTGAAAGCTACAACTGTATAGAGACTATTGAACGTCTCTTGTGCCACTGTGCCTAATTCGATGAAGATCGCCGGACTCTCCAGTGTGCCTTGAATAGACTCGATGACTGGCCATTTAATGAAGCAAATATCTTAGGAGCCTGGTCACGCAGCACATCAGCACAGAAAGCCACACGAGCCCTTCAGAGATACTTGACAGCAACTTCATTGAGGGACCGCCTGTGAAACTCGGCATTGTATGTGTGATGTAACATGTGCCTATCCTTCTCTCTCTTTTCTTACTCCTCTCTCCCCCTCCCCATGTGTAGGGTAGCAAACTGGACGCATAGTCTAGTTAACCTCCCTACCTTTCCTACACTCCTTCTCTCTCTCTCTCTACATGACGACAAGCAATGTAGACACCAATCAATATAAGGGTAATCGTGGTGTTACCCAAAGAGGAGTTCTCCGCCCGATTTTATTCTTTATTTATTTATTTATTTATTTATTTATTTATTTATTTATTTATTTATTTACATACCCTAAGGACCCGGGAGGGCATTACATAGGGGGGATTAGGAAGATTTTCAACATGTGTAAAATACTATAAATATTCAGAAGCACCATTATATAAAGCTTAAATGAAAAAAAATGAAAATAGGAGTACACACAACAGTGGTGATAAGGATAATAAAAACACATATATAAACTCAGCAGAAGAAAAGGTACGTTAACAAAATACAATTGGCTCCAGGTTACAAGTGTAGGTGCGAATAACACACACGAAATATTCAAGTTATTCACATAAACAACACCATCGCATAACTACATTAATCGATTCGAACTTCTAAAAACACTTTTACCGCTTTCAGAAAGGATGATGATTCTGTTAGAGTGGCTACATCAGCTGGCAAGGAACTCCAGTTGGTTATTGACAGAGCTAAGGGCCAGTTTTGCTATGTTTTTGTTCTCGGAAAGATGGCATTAACTTTGTTAGGGTGATCAACACGGGCTGAAATGTGTGATGGCGGGAGAACATGCTTGCGCGCAAACTGGGAGTCGCTGTGGAAGAGCGAGTGAAAATTAGATAGCCTTGCAAGTTTACGGCGCGTGGCAAGGGAGGGCAGAATAGGCAATTTCAGTATGAAACTTACGCTTTCATGCGGTGAGTATGACGACGTTATGAAGCGCACAGCTTTGTTTTGAACTGATTCAACCACGTAAGTTAAATTTTCAGTGTGAGGGTGCCATATTATTGAAGCATACTCCAGCGATGGTCTTATGAGGGAAACGTATGCATGCAGTATGGTTTCTTTGTTGGCAAGGTAAAATCGCCTTTTGAGGATGCCAAGTTTTTTTATTGCTTTAGTAGTGATATGTTCAATGTGAGTGGTCCAGTTTAGATTGGCTGTGAAAAATACACCAAGATATTTAAAGGATTGTACTGAATCAATTCGGATGTAATTTATGGTGTGACTTATGCAAAGGGATTAGAGCAGAACTAAATTCCAAGTGCTTAGTTTTCCCAATATTCTTTTCCATCTGCCACGTGTCGCACCATTCGGCCAGCCTATTGAGGTCAGATTGTAAAATGGTATTATCGGTAGGGCAAGTTATTTCTTTGTAAATAACGCAGTCATCTGCAAATAGCCGAATTTGCGAACTTATGTTACATGCTGTGTCATTAATGTAAATTAAGAATTAAGAGCAAAAGAGGACCAAGAACCGAGCCTTGTGGAACACCGGATAAAAAGCTAGTAGGGTTTGAGATGTAGCTATTTAGCTTTACAGATTTGGAGCGGTTAGTAAGAAATTCCAGTGTCCATTGTGTTGTATTGTTTTCAAGCTTCAGATTGCGAATTTTCAGTTCTAAACATTTGTAGGGGACCCTATCAAATGCCTTTGAGAAATCAATAAATATGGCATCGACATGACGGGACGAGTTAAGCGCCGAATGAAGGTCAGTAATTAATTCGAAAAGTTGCTATTGACATGAGAAATTCTGACGAAAACCGTGTTGGTTGTTTAGGAGCAAGTTATTTAAATTAAGATAAGCCATTATATTTGTGAATAGGACATGTTCGAGAAGTTTGCAACATATGGACGTCCAAGAGAATGGTCTGTAGTTATTGGGCTGAGTATTATCACCAGGTTTGAATATTGGGATTATGTAAGCAGATTTCCAGTCCTCTGGTAAGCAACCGGTATCTAAAGATTGTTGAAAAATTAACGCGAGCAAAGAGGCTGAGAAGTGGCTGGTTAGTTTTAAAAGCTTAACGCTAATATCATCAGGGCCGGGGCTGGTTTTAAGAGCTAAACGATCTATTGCACAACCTACACCGTGTGCAGTAATTGTGATCAGTGAAAATTTATTAGAGATTGCTGTGGCAAATTTAGGTTGTTATCGAGCGGTCTCTCGATTGTGTGAACTTCAGAAAAAAAAGGTTATGTTTTTCAGCACAGCCTGCTAAGCTCAAGGTGTTGCCATCCTCTCCACAGAGTGCTGGCACCGACTCTCTTTTCTTTGGATTTACAGTGCTCCAGAACTTCTTAGGGTCAGTTTTGAACATGTTAGGTAGCGTGTCATTGTAGTACTTATTTTTCGCTTCAGAAATGGCGGTTTCTGTTTGTTTGGAAACGTTTTTATATTTCTGCCAGTCCTCCGACGCGTTCGTTCTCGACGCTTCAGTGTACGCTCTCTTTTTTCTATTAAGCCATCTTTTAATTTCACGGGTGAACCATGGATCATCCGCTCTTTCAGTTATTGTAATCATCGGCACACAAAGACGTTCTATTTCTTTTAATTTGTCACGAAATCAGCACCAGTTTTGTTCAGTAGACTGAATGGAAAAGTTAGACATAAATTCATCCGAAAAAGACTCTAGCAATCTGTTAAGCTTATCAGTGTTTGCACGTGCGTAGTTGAGTATATTTTTTTGAACGTTTGTTTTCTTCGCATGCGGAAGAGGCAGAGAGCAGTGAACTGTCCTATGATCACTTATTTCTTCTAAGATACAACTTTAGTGCTGTCGGGATGATTGGTTATTATAAGGTCTAAAATACTGCTGTTACGTGTTGGTTCCTGCACAATTTGTTGTAGATTGTGATAATGGAGAAGGTGCAGAAAATTAAGCTGTTCATGGGATTAGGATGAGCTGGGAAAAATAAAGTGGACCAGTTGATTGAAGGATAGTTAAAGTCGCCACCAAGTATTAGAAAACAATTAGGAAACTTGAGGAGAATGGAATAAATGGCTTCCTGAATTGATTGTTGATTTGTGGGGTTTAACGTCCCAAAACCACTATATCATTATGAGAGACGCCGTAGTGGAGGGCTCCAGAAATTTCGACCACCTGGGGTTCTTTAACGTGCACCCAAATCTGAGTACACGGGCCTACATCATTTCCGCCTCCATCGGAACTGCAGCCGCCACAGCAGGGATTTGAACCCGCGACCTGTGGGTCAGCAGCCGAGTACCTTAGCCACTAGGCCACCGTGGCGGGACAATGGCTTCCTGAAGAAGCTCAACAAATTCCTGCCGGCAATCAGGGGGTCTGTAACAGGCACCAATTATGCAATGAATGTGATCAAAATATGATGAAACCCAGACAATTTCAAGGGGGGAATCTGAAGAAAGAAGCGATGGCTGATAGATTTCTTTTATGGCAATAATAACGCCACCACCTCGACAACCCATTCTATCTTTACGAAACGGAACAAACGATGATGGAAACAAAACTTCGCTGTTTTTTACGTCCTCGGTCAACCATGATTCCGTACCTATGACTATATCAGCTAAGCACGTGTACACGAGGGCGTTTACTGCATCAAGCTTTTTATAAACGCTGCGAAAATTTAAAAAAAAGTAGCGAGACCGATTTTGACACGTTTGACGTGTGGTGACGTGTTTTACAGGGTCATTCAGGAGGGCTTTGTTTATTTGTTGACACCATGACAACGCAATCATTTACCAAGTCGTTACAGAATGTAGAACCATGCATTTGAAGCTTGTTAAAACGCACCGTATATTTTTCATCGCCTTTACGTTGAGCCTTCGCGTAGTCGCGTAACTTCTTTCTGGCAAGTTGGACTTTTGGCGAGAAACCTTCCTCAAGCCAGACTTAGGGCTTTTGTAGGTCTTTCAACTTTGGGGCGCTAGACAGAGCTTCTAATTTTGATTATAAGGTCAAAAACTTCACTATGATAGGGCGGTTAAAGTCGGGTCGGGGTTTTCCTAATCTATGAGCACGTTCGATGTCACCGGCTTCAATTTTGAGATGTGTTGAAAAGAGTTTGTTGACTATTCTTTCAGACTCGGCATACCCTTCGTGCTCTTCTTCTGGAAGGCCTTTGATTATAAGGTTATTTCGCCTCATTCGATTGTTCATATCGTCCACGACGTCAGCAAGACCTTCGTTCGTCTTGCAAACATTTTCTTTTACTTCCTGAACAGTATCGATCACAGTTTCAACGTTTCCTGTCAGGTCCAATACATTGTGAACGGTGTTTTCTAGACTTGAGAGGCGGCACTCAATGCTTGTGATCTGCTGTTTGATTTCAGTTAAGCTGGACGTGGTTTTATCATGACACTTTTTTAGCAAGCTGAGAACATCCTCGATCATAGGACTGGGATTTGCCTCCACGTCGCCAGCACAAAGCAGTAGCAATGCAAGACATTGAAAGCAAGAGAGTCGAGGGCCTAGGGCTTAGTACACAGATAAGACCTGATCCGGCCGAGAAATGGCTGCTGAAGAAATATTTAGGCATTCGGCAAGCAAAGAACAAACCAATGCGAGCACGATAACTACACACATCAATACCCAAGTTCAAAAAGAGGGGTCTGCAGGCCACATAAAACTCAGTAGCAGCTATAACAATAAAAATTCATACCTAAAACGGTAGAAGGCAGTGGTTAGACAGTTGCCACTTGTCGCAAATCCCGGTGGTTTGTCGCTTCACTTCGATTTTATGGGTCTGAACGCGCTGTCGTCGCTGACATCATGTGGTTAGTCAGCGTCACGGAGATTGCACGGTCATGATCGCTTCGGTCTTCTATTTTCGATAAGCAGCCAGGCGGCAGTCAGCACGAGGCGAACTTTGCAATGCTAAAACGGTAGAAAGCAGTGGTTAGACAGTTGCCACTTGTGGCCGCAAATGCCAATGAATATCACAATGATCGGCCTAGCAGCAGAGCTTCCCAGCATGGTGAATATCAGTGCATATGCTGACGACATATGCATATAAGCATCCGGAGCTACACGTCCGCAATTGCGAGCTCGACTACAGCATGCAGTGACGATCACATACAAATAACTACGCCATCAGGGGCTCAATCTTTCAAACGACAAATGCGCAGTGCTTGCGTTAACGCGCAAGCATATGTCGCAATACCCGATATTTATTAATGAGACAGCGATACCTGCTTTAGCACACCACAAGTTTCTTGCTGTTGTCGTACACAGAGATCTATCGTCGACGAGACATGACGCAGTACTAAAATCTAAACTGAAGAACTTTGCTCTCGTCTTTCGCCACGTGTCAGGAGCAAGATGAAGCCCATCAGAATCATCGCTACTTCATTTGTACAATGCTCTATTTGTGGGATACATTCGATACAGCATGCCGGTGTTCTCTAATATGAGAACTAGTTGTGTGAAGACTCTAAAGAGTATTCAAGCTAAATGCTTAAGAAGATGTTTGGGTCTACCATGCTGTACTTCCACAAATGGGACAATCGCAGAGGCTCGGGCTTGTCCCATCAGTGTATACATGCTCTGCGAGCCACTTAGAGTTCACCTCCGATGGGTGAGCCGACACAGACAGCCCCCACATTCAGTAGTACCCGCCACTCACCCGAGGTGCAGTTTCTTAAGAGTGATATCAAGGCATGAGAATATTCTACGATCAAGGTTTTCCCCGCCGAATGTTCCTGCAGTGTCTCCATGGGTCCGGCCTAAACCAACTGTTTGTCTTACGATACCCGGAATTACAAAGAAGTCGCTCGTTTCTTCTGTTGGCCTCAGACAACTGACCTTACACCTCATTTATACAACGTACGGTGATTCTCTGCACGTGTACACCGACGGGTCCACCACACCAAACGCCTCCACCGCAGCCTTTGTCATCCCAGACATAGATATCGCTCGACAATTCAAAGTGGACCATAAAACCACACCAACTGCCGCAGAGCATGTCGCCATCCTGGAGGCAATAAGATTTATTCCCGGAGAGCGGCATCGAACCTGGACGATTTTCTGTGAAGCCAAACCCGCTTTGCAAACCACTAATTGCATAACGAGGCAGGGTCCATATTACATCTTGGTAATAGAAATTGCAGAACGTATTCAGGTTGCTTCAACAAATGACTAACCTCCCTGTCCTTCCTCTTGCAATGCTCCTCCTCCTTATCACTTTCCAGGGGATTCCCGTTCATTGCGGCATGGTGGGAAATGAAGAGGCAGACGCTGAAGCTAAAAATGCCTTAAGCAGGGTCCCTGAATTAAGCATGGCGTTTTCACGAGCTGACACGAACGCCCTGCTTCGCTGCGTGATGCGCAGCTACACACTTCAGCACTGGACCAAACCAGAACAGCAACACCGGCGGTTTCACAAATGGGACCCGGAAATCACATTCCGCGTGCTCCCTAAATTGAAACGGCAACTCACAAGTATGATCCACCGCATTCGTCTTGGTGTGGCGTACACTAGACGTTACGCATCGGTCGCAGTGACACCCGTTCTATTGTGAACACTGTGATGTGCCAGAAACACTTGAGCACATATTTTGTGTCCGCCCAGCATACGCACGTGATAGACAAACGCTGATTTCTACTGCACTATATTGCAGCAGGTCATTAACTGATGACACCGTGTTGGGCCCTTAGCCAGACACCAACAGTGCAACTGTGGTCATAAGAGCAGTTACAACCTTCTTGGAAGCCACTGAGCTATATGCGTGGCTATAAAATTTGTCTCAGCTAGAAAGAATTCTAAATACTCACCTCTCTATCTCACCATCGTCATACATTAGTCTTTCTTTTCCCCTTTCCCCTCCACCAGTGTGGAGTAGCAGGCTAGAGCAAGCAATTGCTCAGGCCAACCTCTCTGCCTTTCTGTAAATAAATTTTCTCTCTCTCTCATTTGCATTTAAAATATGAACGCTATTGTCAAATTGCACTCAGTGGCAGTTGGATCCACGCAATTTGATTCTGTAGCCTTCGTGTCAATACTAAGAAAAGTTGTCACAGTGCGTAGTATCGTCAGCTGTCCCGCTAAAAATCTGCACTTTACTAGATTCAGTTGCAGACCGGCGTTGTTCAAACACGCCAAAATCTGCCGTAGGTGCTAAAGATGCCTAGTAAAGTCCGGAGCGAAAACGACTACGTCATCGAGGCGGCACAGGTGCGAGTGCCAAGACACACGTGCTTTTGTACCTGCCAAGACACACGTGCTTGTGTACCTGTCAAGTTCCTACGGAGGGACGTGTGGACAGCTAGCGTATGTCCACGTCACGTTCTTACCGAAAAAGCCACCCGCATCTTCCCACGGGGGAACTCAAGTAAATGCAATTTTTTGTATTTATTGAATGAATGCAAAGCGTTGCCTTCAACGCTTCGCGTGAAGGCATGAGTGGGGGGATGCTTATGCAGGATTGTGCGACACTACTGGTTTTAAGTATTGCTATTTCCATCGCATCTGCTCGAATCAAGCAAAGCGTCAAGTGAAAGCTAAGATGCCTATGACTAAATTTGAAACGGGTGATCCACTGCCTACGTGTACGGAGTGGCCAGAGAAGGGTTATGCAGCGCAAACAGTCGCTTTTTGCAAGTACACTCTGCATGTTTCGGCCTTCAATGGTGCAATTTTATACGCGTTCCGAATCCCGACAGAGGTGTTTCGTTCGTCACGTCAAAGAGTGGATGGTGCGCATCGGTCGCGAGGACGAGGGGAAGTGAACGGCCAATGTGGGAAATGGAGGCCTGCGTCACATTTTGACGTCGGCTTGAGGACCGATTGAGCGCAATTGAAACTTGATGCGTCCAGTATCTTTGTGGGACGTGCCCCATATGAAAAGAGACGCGTCGAGCGTCTTTGTGGGTCGCGCGCTGTGTCTTCGACCTCCGAAAGACGCACCCAGTGTCCGTAACGGACTCACTCCATGTCTCTGCAAGAGACGCAGCACGCTCATAACACCACGGAGTAACACCACGAGAAAATTTTAGACCAGTGATAATAAAAACTCATATGTATGTCATGAATGTCATGATTTACATTTCATGGTCCTGCAGATGCGGTGGTTTCGTTCACATGGTATGTTGCAAAACTTGTGTAGTTTGGCATGATTGCATGGCGAACACAAGCGACACACCCTAACATGAAAATAATGACTCCGATACAAATTTTGTATTGGAGTACGTGAACGGATGACGAAGGTATGCGACTGGTGCAAACATAATAATCATGAGATGCGTGTCATGTATTAACATGACTGCATGCCAAGCCCATAAGGAGCTGGCGGCCGTTTCGCTAGCTTCACTTATACCGAATTTCATATTACGGAACGAGAATGGACGACAAAATTGTGTTACTGGTGCAAACATGATAACCACGACATGCGTGTCATGTAACAACATGACTACATGTCACACTGATGATGTGCTTGCGGCCGTTTCGCTAGCTTCACGTATGCCAAATTCGGTATTGCGTGATGCCATTGTAGGAAGAAGGTATGTGACTCACGCAAACATGATAATCATGAGATGCTTGTCATGTGATAACGTGACATGCCACGCTCATGATACGCCAGTGGCCATTTCGCTAGCTTCACCAATACCAAATATGGTATTACGTGGAAGGATGACAAAAATATGTTACTGGTGCAAACATGATAACCACGACATGCGTGTCATGTAGTAACATGACTACATGCTACATTGATGATGCGTTCGTGGCCGTTTCGCTAGCTTCACATATGCTAAGTTTGGTATTACGTGACGGCAATGGAGGAAGAAGGTATGTGACTGATGCAAACATAATCATGAGATGCGTGTCATGCGGGAACGAGAATATACGCCATAGTCAAGGTGCCGATAGATTTCGACGTGACGCTGTGCGCGTGCTCACCGGCATCCATTTCATCGCGTCACGCCAGCGTTGTCACGCCAGGCACCGGTCCTGCCACATACTCACAGACGCGCGCTGCGCTGCGTTGCTTTGACGCATGCGCGTTTCAGCGCGTCCGGCATCCATCCGCCATGAAAAGAGGGAGACGCAGTGTTGCCTGGGTAACGCATGGTGTGAAATGCAGCATGTCGCATTTCGCGCCAACTGCCGTTGCGCCGTGCCGATGGACGCTGGTCGCGCCGTTCGCGCCTTGCGCCAGACTATAGAGTACCCGCGTTTTGGTAATGTAGCGTCGCAGTGCCCAGCGTGCACGCGCTTCAACGCTACATTTGTGTATATTGGGTCCTTCATGATGCACTCGCGGGGGTTTTGCTAGCGCCACATAAAACAAATTTGGTGTTACGTAAATGTACGACTGTTACAAGCTGCCACTCTAGCGTCGCCAGCGTGAAGTCGGCGACGGGAATGACAGCAGGTTGGTTCGTTCTGTACGCAAGCAGAGACAGTGAAGAGATAGGAGACGTGATAAAACAAAACAAACTTTACTCTGGTGATATTGAAGCACACGGGATCTAGTACAACACTTCAATACAACTAACAAAATACATCAACGTTTGATACAACTAAAAATACATATAAAAACAATAAATCAGCTTACGCGAGAGAACTATTACAAACTACACAAGCTAACATAAAATAGACTACGGGGGAGAAAGTTCGAACATATAAACAGGTGAAGGCATACGTGTGATGACCGGCAGCGTTGCGTCCCCGACGATCGGATGCGAGAAGTCGAAGAGAGTTTTGGCACGACTGCGATGTCGGCGGTGTTGCAACGCTGGTGGCTCCGGGAGGCTAGTGCTTGCAGGTGACTTCGAGCAGGTTGAGCTAACTCGAGGCGAAGTCCCGATGTCTACGTTGCAGACGTTATTATCGCGTCACAACTAGACGAATGGCTTAGTTTAGGTGGCCAGCCGATACAAAGCCACACTAAAACTTCTAGAAGAGATGCTTGTTGATCTGTTTCTACACCATGTTGGTCAGCGACTAGTCTGCCTAGCAGGGCGAAATCCTGCGCTTAAATCCCCCTCGTGTCTCCTCGCTCTCTTCCTTGGGGACAGGACACCTCTACATGGGTCCAATCATGCGCGTTTCATTGATGGAAACTCCGCCCCAAAAAATATATTGACCCCACCCCTTTTTAATTAGGAGAGCGCCCTCAACTACCGCGAGTGAAAAACCTGTTGGGGTGTTGTCATACGACTTGGCCACCAGAGGTTTTCCCACGGGTTCCTCAATGAGAATGATCAGGCTGTTTGGCTCTCAGCCGGTGTGTCCCGTAGTCTAATCCTTGTTCGGGGTACATCGCGGCCTTCCACGACCCTGCAGACGCCGCCGCAGTTACAAAAGGGTCAAACGTCGGCAGTGGTGTTCGAAGAAGAGCACCCCATTCTGCACTTCTCGGCTCTCTTTCATGCGCCCGCCGTTCCCACGGTCAGTGGGGAAGTACGGCGCCCGTTAATTGCTATGACGCGGGGTTGCCAAAATTGGCCGTCCGTGACAACCCATAAAGGCCTTTTTTCCGTAAACAGACTGTCGTTCGGGGTTTCTTTAGCACCTTCCAATTTCCAAAGGATTATGCACACAATGTCTCGGTGGCAGTGCGGAACGACTAATTGGCGTACAAGCCGTCCGTTGGCCTCTGTGTACTGTCGGTACAGCAGTCCCTGTTCTTGTTTGTACTAGACTTTTCCCTTCGCATTTTGGCATGTTTGCTTCCTTCCGATCTTCTCAAAACGCTGTTTGAGTGTCGCATCTCCCCTCTGCTCGCAGCCATAGTTATCTCCCGGCAATCGCGCCGTGGTCCCAGGCGTACGAAGCTTGGCAAATTTTTCCGGCTGTGTACGTGCTTGGGAACAGGTGATAGCTGCTGCTACAGGCTCTTCCCTTAACTTCTTTGTCGAGACAGGTTTTTCAGTCTCCTTTCTGGATCATTAGGAGGTCTTACGCCATCGATATTGCCCAGAATGAGGTCATACAGTGGATCTTACAGGCATAGTGCTGTCAGATTGCCAGTAAAGTAGGGCGTGTCAACCTCAATCCGTGCTTCGGACAGCATCCTCGCTGTTCCGTCAACCAAGTAGACGAGTCTGCTTGTACCTGTCAGCTCGTCTTCCTTCACCAACTTCCTCCGCACGATTACTCTGTTGCATTCCGTATCCCGCAACACTGATATGTCTGTGCCTCGGAGGGTCCCTGGGGCCACTGGTAGGTTCTCGGCCAAATTTTTCGGTGGTGTCACCCTTACGGCGTTGACGACGGGGACTTTTCGCCATTCCTAATCTCAATATACCCGTCGCATATGGGATCCTCGCGCGTTTTCCTTGGTGCATAGAGGCAGGACGCCTGTAGTGAGTTATTTGCTCCTGACCGACAGTCGTTTGCCCTATGTCCTTTTTTTTCCACACTTGAAGCACACGATGGCTACATCAGCGGCAGGCCTGTTGCGACACAAGTTGGGCGGATGATTCCCACGATTGCAAGTATAGCACTGTGGTAGTGGTGCATGACTGTTGCCTCTTTTCTCGTATTTCCCCTTCTCGTCTGTTATGGGACAATCTTTCTTTGTTTTCGCTAGGCTCGCTCCACCCTGAGCTTCCAAAAACTGGTCTGCCAGCTCAAGCATGTCTTCCAGGGATTCCGCCCTCCTTTTTTTCAAATATAACGCCAGGTTCGAACCACATCTACGCAAAAACCTCTCTCTAATCAACAATGCGCGGAGAGACTCTAATTCGGTCTCAGTTTTGAACAGCTCAATCCATCTATCGAAGTAATGTCTTAAGCGAGCCGCGTACTGTGTTGCTGTTTCACCCCCTACTGGCCTCTCCTTATTAAACTTGTTTCGGAACCCATCCGCCGTGAAGCGAAACGGCTTAAGGAGGGCTGTTTTAACCTTGGTGTAGTCCGCTGCGTCTGTAGGTGGTAGCCTGCCATAAACACTTAGCGCCTCTCCTGTAAGACATGTCGAAAGCGCCGTCGCCCATTGGCTTTCAGGCCACTTTTGCCCTCTGGCGATGCTCTCAAACCGGCGTATAAACGCATCTAAATTGTCCCTTCCTTCGTCAAAGGTGACGAGCAGTCTACCTGCGTGTATCCTCAAACTCGACTCCTACGCGGCATCGCCGTGCTTTCTGCTCGATCGGCTCACACTGCTACTCTCACTGAGGCGAATCTTTGATTGCAGTAACTGCACTTCCCGTTCTCCGGCTCCCCTAGCCGCTTCCCTTGCCGCTTCTCGTTCTTTCTCCCTTTCTTCGCGTTCTCTCTCCTTTTCTTCGCGTTCTCTCTCCCTGTCTTTTTTCTTTTCTTCCCGGGCCAGTGCCCGCTCTTCTCTGGCTAACGCCTGAGCCTGTTCCTGCTGCTCCTTAACGCATTGTCTCAGTTCGCCGCCCTCGAGGCCTAATTGTTTACTGTGCGCGATCTAATTATCAAAATCCATACACACCATACTGCAAACTGTCACTATAATGCCACTAAAAAACCAGCGCAATCATATGCAGGATGCAACTGCTTCAACTATGCGGCTTTATCACCACGCTTTCCGCACGGTTCTCGTTCACCCCTCACTGTCTTACTCTTGTACGGAACGTTCTGTCGTAGACGCCAGTTTTGTTACAAGCTGCCACTCTAGCGTCGCCAGCGTGAAGTCGGCGACGGGAATGACAGCAGGTTGGTTTGTTCTGTACGCAAGCAGAGACAGTGAAGAGATCAGAGACGTGATCAAACAAAACAAACTTTACTCTGGCGATATTGAAGCACACGGGATCTAGTACAACACTTCAATACAACTAACAAAATACATCAACGTTTGATACAACTAAAAATACATATAAAAACAATAAATCAGCTTACGCGAGAGAACTATTACAAACTACACAAGCTAACATAAAATAGACTACGGGGGAGAAAGTTCGAACATATAAACAGGTGAAGGCATACGTGTGATGACCGGCAGCGTTGCGTCCGCGACGATCGGATGCGAGAAGTCGAAGAGAGTTCTGGCACGACTGCGATGTCGGCGGTGTTGCAACGCTGGTGGCTCCGGGAGGCTAGTGCTTGCAGGTGACTTCGAGCAGGTTGAGCTAACTCGAGGCGAAGTCCCGATGTCTACGTTGCAGACGTTATTATCGCATCACAACTAGACGAATGGCTTAGTTTAGGTGGCCAGCCGATACAAAGCCACACTAAAACTTCTAGAAGAGATGCTTCTTGATCTGTTTCTACACCATGTTGGTCAGCGACTAGTCTGCCTAGCAGGGCGAAATCCTGCGCTTAAATCCCCCTCGTGTCTCCTCGCTCTCTTCCTTGGAGACAAGACACCTCTAGATGGGTCCAATCATGCGCGTTTCATTGATGGAAACTCCGCCCCAAAAAATATATTGACCCCACCCCTTTTTAATTAGGAGAGCGCCCTCAACTACCGCGAGTGAAAACTTGTTGGGGTGTTGTCATACGACTTGGCCACCAGAGGTTTTCCCACGGGTTCCTCAATGGGAACGATCAGGCTGTTTGGCTCTCAGCTGGTGTGTCCCGTAGTCTAATCTTTGCTCGGGGTACATCGCGGCCTTCCACGACCCTGCAGACGCCGCCGCAGTTACAAAAGGGTCAAACGTCGGCGGCGGTGTTCGAAGAAGAGCACCCCATTCTGCACTTCTCGGCTCTCTTTCATGCGCCCGCCGTTCCCATGGTCAGTGGGGAAGTACGGCGCCCATTAATTGCCATGACACGGGGTTGCCAAAATTGGCCGTCCATGACAACCCATAAAGGCCTTTTTTCCGTAAACAGACTGTCGTTCGGGGTTTCTTTAGCACCTTCCAATTTCCAAAGGATTATGCACACATTGTTGAAGGACCTAAAGGTGTCAGCTGCTATTTGGATGACGTTCTCATTACCTGCAAGGCACCGGATGAACGTTTTGCAAACCTCGAAGCGGTGGTGAAGCGGTCGAATGACGTGTTCCAATAAAGAAAGAAAATGTTCATTTTTCTAAACAGAAGTACAGTATCTGGGTCATGTTATCTGTGCAGAAGGAGTCGGTACATTACGAAACAAGATAGAAGCGCTCATGAAAGCTTCTGCACTCGCAAGCAAGCAGCAACTGCAATCTTTTCTGGGGATCGTAAATTACTATGGGAAGTTTGTGCCTCGTTTGTCTACTCTGGCGAGTTCACTTTACAAGCTTCTGCGTCGCGACCAGTCATGGCTCTGGAACTAATCGTGTCAAGTGGCGTTAGAGGAAATCCAGAATGCGTTGGCGTCATTCTCGATTTTGGCGCATTACGACCCAGATAAACATTTGCAAGTGGCATGTGACGCTTCACAGTACGGTGTGGGCGCAATACTTTTGCATGTAAATGAAGATGGAACTCTCGCCCTGTGTTTTATGTGGCGCGCACATCAACTGACGCCGAAAAAAAGAGTACAGTGAGCTAGAAAAACAAGCGTTGGCCATTATCTTTGCCATCAAAAAGTTTCATTTTTTCATCAATGGAAGATGTTTCACGTTGATCACGAATCACAAGCCGTTGCAAACCATCTTGGGACAAAAAACAGACATTCCACCCACTGCAGCAGCATGTTTACAGCAATGGGCCATCACGTTGCCAGCTTACAAGTACTCGCTCATGTACAAACAATCCAATGACAACGCAGAAGCAGACATTTTATCAAGGTTCCCGCTCCAGGGACCTCAAGACAGCCCATCCAAAGGGAAGGAATCGTTTTATGTCTTGCGCCTAGACTCATGCCAGTATTCGCCAAAGAAATTGCAGATGCTACAGCACGTGATCCGGTGCTCAGTAAGGTGCTCCAGCTTAAAGCATAGGCTCGCCATAGCACTTGCGCGACGTGAGCTTAAAACCATTTTTCGACTGAAGTTTGCGGATCAGCATGCATCAAGGGTGCTTCATGTATGGTTTCAGGGTTGTTATCCCGTCCCCCCTTCAGGAATCAGTGCTCGAAGAACTGCACATATATAGGCCATCCCGGCATGTGCTGGGCAAGGAGTTAGCTCGCAGCTACGTGTGGTGGCCGTCAATTGATGCAGGTTTACAGACAAAGGTACGGAGTTGTCAAGCTTGCCAGGAACAACGGACTCATCTATGTAAGGCAACTCGGCATCCCTGGGCTTGGCCGTCCGCATTATGGAGGCGAATTCACTTGGATTTTGTGCAGCCAGGCAACTTCGGAAAAGCCTGTGCTAAGGAGGCTGGCTCTCCAGCGCCCGCTCTTCCATTGGAGACACCCGTATCAGAACGGTGCTACTCGTCAAGACAACGCCGTCCACCTGATTGATACGAAGTCCGTTTTTAAATATTGTATAAGGATAGAAATTCACCTTCTAAACAAAAGGGGAACAGTGTTACGTTATCATCGCCTATAGGGCGATGGCAGCGGCTCGACTATCACGACCGTCGACTACATAAACTGAGACATGTGGCCGCGCAGCCGTTGTCCACTGCGTGCTGGCATGGAATAAACCACGTTCAGTACTGCTCCCATAGTCTTCTTTCGGCGGTGGTTTCCAACCCCGACAGAACAAGACAAAGGCGATTTCAGTCATACCTAATGTACATTCTTGTGTGTTTGTACGTGTGCACATAGGTATGCACTTGCATAACTAAGAAAATCACAGCATACCTACGAAGTGAATTATGTGGGGCAAAGCTTCGGAGGCTTTTATCGTAAAACCGTGAATCCGTCTGGCTGTCTGTCACTCACACTCGCACTAGCGCCTTATGCTGAGCCATCGATAAACCAGGTGGTCAGGAACCGGTCACAGTAGAAGGACAAGCCACGGCTTTAGGGTAAAAAAATGCCTGGACTGTACTGGGGGGGGGGGGAGTTAAGTATTTCCTCCTGCTTTCCTTGCTACGCCACTGGTGATGACTCCCAGATGAGCCATCAAACCATTAAAAAGTATACAGTACACAATTATCCCTTACGCACAACATAAACGAGACTATCGTCTTGGCAACCAGTTCTTAATTTAAAGTTTTTTTTGCTTTTGTATTCATATTGTCACAGGGTCGTGACGTGGCCGAAGACAGGAGACATAATGTTGGGATTTAACTGTTTATTTGGGCGAACCTGTGCCCGGTAAACGGAAAGTTCGATTACAGTAGCAGTCTTGACCAGATAGCGTTTAAAAGAATTTCATTTCCCGATATATCTTACACAGCTTATGTGCACACATAAAAATGGACAATGGTGAACAATGCGTATGTACAATGCAAGCTGTTATATACAGCGAAAGAACTTATAGCGTATGTAGTGACGTACAATGCAAAAATTGTACAACAAAGTCAGGACATTCATGACATCGAGATGATTAAACTTAAATGAACAGTAAGGCTATATGAACAAACAAGGGGAGGACATTCACAGTGTCGCGTGATATTTTGTATTCACCTGTGAGGACAATTTCCTCTCGCGCTCAAGTACAATATTGCACAAAAATACATGTTTCTAAAGAAGACAAGAAAAATACACACTGTAATGTCACAGTGGTACAAGCTCTAGCCCACCTCCTCATTGAGGGAGGAAAGGCATGGACACTCCGTTGTTTTTTGCTATAATAAATCGCGTAGACCACCGTCGAAGGAAAGCCCCCTCTCCCAGCATGACTAGTTCTGCGTTAAGATGCATAAGCATTATGTTTCTTAGCCGATGTAGTGAAGGAAACATGGCTCTGTGGGGGCGTCCCGTCAGGCCGGCCAGTCCCCTTCGTTTCTCTAAGACGAAGGCTCCGATAGCCATTAACAGTACGACAAAGTTATCCCTGTGGCTAGACTTCCACTGCATACTTGTTTGGAACATCTTGGTAGCCATGCGCCAAAAGGTGCGCGCTACTATACATTCATGGAACACATGGTTAAGTGTTTCCACGCGACCGCATTGCGGGCATGTGGCGGAGGGCGCCACGCCCCACGCCGCAAGGCAGTCGGCCGTTGGTAAAGCCCCCCCTTTCCCTGAGCCAGTTTAGGTCACGGACCTCGGAGGGGAGAGACGTGTTTGTAAGAGTCCAGCGTCTTTTCGCCCGGCATTTCCGGCGTTGTTCTTCGGATATGCTTTTAATTGCTATTAATTTGATCACGTCGGTGGGGGGCATTTCCATAAGTTCTTGAACAGGAAAATCGTTTCGCCATTGTTGCAAAGATTTTATAACATGTGTGTAATACGCTGGTGGCTGCTCAGCCGCTGGTCCCGTATCGTTTGCTAAAATAAAAAGTCTTCTTGAGGTTCCTAGCAGATACACTACAAGTTGCCTGCCTCGATACGATGAGTTCTTTAAGAGTGCCCAGGTGTTTTTGGGAGCCAACATGCGGCACATTACATCAAGGTTGGGTACACTGAGCCCTCCCCATTTTACTGGTAGGCAGACCAAGGCTCTGGCAACAGCTTCAGCGTGGCCATCCCAAAAAAGGGAGCCGCATGCAGTAGCCACTCTTAGCAAAACCCGTCGAGGTGGTCGTGCAATTCTGGCTACATAAAGCAGTGGCGCTGTTATGCTGGATTTAATTAGATAAGCTCTTTCAGTAAAAGGTAGTTGAAACGTTCTGGTGACTTCAATGCGTCTGTCCACTTTGTGTTGGATTTCTTTTCATGTGGTGCGGGCTACCTCACCAGTCGAAAAGAAAGTTACACCTAAGACTTTAACGCCTTGGACAATTTGGACGCCATCAGGGAACTCTTCAATGTGTATCCCAAAGCACAGTGCCTTGCTTTTTCCGGGATTAAGAGGTGCTCCCTAACGGTAACTGTACGTGTGGAATATTCGCAGAAAGGCTCTGTAGCTATCTATGTTCTGAATAAACGAGATGTCATCGGCGTATGCCGCTACTTTCACTTCGCCCAAGCCTGGAAGAGGGAAACCACGTATCGAAGTACATTTCTATATTTGTTCCAATAATGGATCCATGCATAATACAAATAATTTTGGAGAGGGGACAGTCTTGTCGAATGCCCCAACTTACTGCAATAGGTTCAGATGTATAGCCATTCACTACCAATGACGTTTCTAAGTCTGTGTAGAGTAAACGGAGGGTGTCGGTTAAATGTGCTGGGAAGCCATAACACTCAAGCACAGCGAAAAGATAGTTCCGTTCTACGCGAACAAAAGCTTTTTTCTTATCCAAGAAAACAAAAACGCCAGATATTTGTGTTCTTGTAGCGTACGTAAATAAATCACGAGTCAGCGCAAGCGAGGTATAGATCGTACGAACTGGGACACAGAATGTTTGTATGTCGCTTACTATTCCGGTAGAATGATTGTTATGCGGTTTGCAAAGATGGCTGTCAATATCTTATAATCCGAGTTAGGTAGGGAAATGGGCCTCCACGCCCTTGGGTCGGACGGCTTTCCCTCACTTTTAAGCAAAAGTATAACTCTGCTTTCACGAAACGTATTCGGTCTGATTTTGTCAGCAAGAAGCCCATTTAGCACTGTCAAAAGGTGGTCTTGTATTGTTTCAAGGAAGGTTTTGTAGAAACTCAAAGATATCCCGTCAGGTCCGGTGGCGGCGGTTGTGTTCATGCGCTGAAGCACGATGCGTAATTCATCCAGCGTCACTGGGCTGCACAGATCATCGCGGAGCTCCTCCAGTACGCGGGAAATTCCCTCGCAAAACTCATTAACTATGGTGGTATAGTTCACGTCGTTTGCGTTCTCCGCTCTGAAAAGATTCAAAAAATGTGTTTCAAAGACCCTCACTATGCCTTCTGCTCGTGTAGACTGTTCGCCGTTCGGCAACTAAACGAAAGGGACATGCATTTGTTCACCCAAGGAGCCGTTGCGAACACTTTGAAGAACAGCTGGATCTGAAACTGGTCATCCATTGATAAAAGACTGCGCAGCCGTGCGCGAACTAAGACGTAGCAAAAGCTCCTACCGCGCCTTTAACTGATCGAGATAGTCGTGCATTGCGAACGTCAGCGGCTCGCTGCTGCGTACAATGCTCGCTTTTCGTAGCGTGTCGTCTATCTCTGTCGTCAGGCGCGCTTTCCTTTCGCGCCCCGCTTTCATAAGCTCGACGTGCCGACTGTGTTTCAATGCGTCCCAGTTACGCGGTTCAGGCGGCCTTTTGCATGTTTGCTCTAGTGCATTGCGCAGTAATGCTACGCTTTCTGGGTCGTTCACGAGTGTGGTGTGCATTTTCCAATGGTTTCTAAATGTAGTGGATTGTTCAAAGAAAAGTTTTACAGACACTGGACAGTGGTCTGTAATGCATGGAACGTCCGGTCTCGCAACTAAGGACATGAGTGGCTAGCACTTCTGGAAAATAGTAACGGTCTAGCCGGGTCATGTTGGGACCCCGTTGCCAGGTTGCAACGAAGTCATTCCCGTGAGTGTCGACCCACGCATCCCTAAGCTTGAAATTGCGGATGAGTTGTCGCAATGCGCTAACTCCGCTATATTGTCTGCTTTGTCTGCGTCCGCGCGCATCTCTGTCGGTGTCCTCAACACAGTTGAAATCTCCAACTAAGAAAGTGGGGTAACTGTCAAACATAAATGAGTCGAGTGACTTGAAAACGTCGGCCGTGCCCCCACGTTGAGCTGGAGCATATATTACGAGCACCCTTACTCGTCTGCCGTGAAGGTCAAAGTCTACTGCTAGTGTGCGGCCGTCAAAACCATAAACACAGTGTGCTCTTCGAGGTAACGCTGGTGTCAAGAAAAAAAACAACTCCGACTCCGCACATCTTTGAATCAGTCAGCGAAAAAAAGGCCTCGACTCCAAAATGTGAACAAAAGGATTGCACATCAAAAGGCGTTCTAAAATTACATTACTGTAAGAAAAGGATATCGACATGACGTGACCTTGCGAAGTGCATGACTTCTCTCTGCTTATCTCAGCGTCTGAAACCCCTGATGTTTAAGGAGAGAAAATGCACCGTAGCCATTTTGAAAATAGGGGGAGTGCGTGCAAACTTCAGAGAAACCCCTTGCGGGGGGTAGGGCGAGCGCTCAACGAGTGAACAAAACTAAAGAAAGAAATGCTCTGACGTCGCCAGAGCATTAGCGAACCTTTGGGGCTTACTACTGTCCGTAGAGCCCTCAGAGTCTGTGGTCGGTGGGTGGGCTCGTTTGGTGGCTGGACGCTCTATTCCATGGCGCTGGTACCGACAATCGCACCGGCGGCCGCACCTGTAATCTGGTAAATGGGGTTTGACAAGCTCAGTTGTCTGGTCTGAGCCGCGTACTTGCTGGCGCGGGCGCTCGTCGTTGTCCGTGGCATAATCACTGTTGTGGTCTTGTCTGGGTCGATGATCAGAGCGTCTGCACGTCCCGTCCTTCGGGTGCTGCGTCCCATCGAAGCTCTCGGCGCCTCGGAGCTACTGGTGGTGCCAAATGTGTCAGAGCTGTAGCTCTCGTGGTCTCTGCTAAGTACGGGCACTCGGGCTTCGGCTTTGGATGAACTGTGTTCTTCATAGGCGTCCGGCGAGAAGTCGCTGGTCTCGGACGAGGTGTGAAGGGTTGACGAGGCTTTCACAGACAGGGGAGGCAGGTTTCCTGCGTCTTGTGGTTCAGCATGGGCGTCAGTGTCGCTTGTGTCAGTGTCGCTCGCAGGCTCGAGCACTGGATAATCGTCTTGCAATGCGGGCGTGAGGTCGTTGCACGCTTGTTCTTCGGTTGCCGCTGCTGCAGCCGCTGCGAAGGACTTCGGACGTACGCAATCAGCTGTTTCATGGCTGCCCGAGCACTTGCAGCACGGTTCTGCGAATCGCTCTGTGGCATGTCCAAACACGTTGCAGCGCGTGCAACGGGGCGTGGCACAATCTTTGACGATGTGGCCAGCATTCCTGCACTTAGAGCAAACTTTCTTGACACCCCGGTAGTCACACATGACATTGTAGCTTTGGGCTGTCAGAAAGTTTGGTGTTTTGCTTTTCATTTCCACTCGCGCCACACGGACACCTTTGCCAACCCCAGCACGGCCCTTGAACACTGGCTCGTGGATATGTTGCCGTAGGCGGAGAGAGCAATCGCTAGGGCTGCGTCGCTTACCCACAGCGGTACCCGGAAGACTGTGACGTGGACTATTTCAGGACCTACGCCGACTAGTGGAACTGATTCGCCGTTCAAGAGAATGGCGCCCCGGCTCTTCAGCTTGGTGGCTGCATGGACGTTTGCGGCTGCGGTGTCGAACTTTGCACCTTCCATGTGCTGGAGGGACTTGATACCGGCTGGGCCGGTTACTTCTTCAAGAGCATCTATGATGTCGTCGACGGTGCTCCCCTCTGGAGCACTGAAGCTAAAGCAATGAGCTTTCGGCGGTGGCGCTGCGAAAGCCATCACACTTCCGTCCTGGCCCTGGCTCCCACGGCTTGCGCTGTAGTGCCCGGGTGTTGGCTCACAATGAAGGCCTGGACAGAGCCGGGGGGTTGTCCAGCGATACGTTTGATGCTCGATGAGATGGGGTCGACGACTGGTAGCATGCCTGGTCGCGGGAATCCCGGCACCAGGTAAACGGTGAACGGGGCGTCGGCCGTCGATCAACTACTGACAATCGGCGAAGTGCGTCGGCATTTGCACTCTTGCCATCAAATGTTCTAGCGTTATCGCTGGCAGTGACGAGTGTTCCAGAATAATCTGTACAGTTCGCGGAGTGGGCGTGATCTATCGAAATGATCTACTGCAGTCCGGAAGCTTCTTGAAAACTGCAGGCATGGTTTGCGCTGAGAATCGTGCAGCGTTTTGGGACGATAACAAAACTTGGGAAATGGAACGTGGCAATATGACAGGCTTTGTGTCTCAGGGAGCAGGGTGCTTTCCTGAAAGCCAGAAAAATAAACTGTTGTTTTACGATAGCATTTATCAGTTTACTGCATCAGTGCTACTGGCATTCTATAAGACCTATGTACTGAATACGACTGAATATTTTATTAAGTGTATAGTACACACCTACTGCATTTGCGAAACTCCCCAAGAAAGAATGATGCCTGACTTTTCATTTATAAAGCTGCATGGCTCACCTGGAAGTCACCACAATGAACCCAGTGCTTGTAGCACCCCTCCATTGGCAATGGAATGCAGATGATAACCGTATTCCCGTTTCATTTACTCTATAGAGAGCACCAAACTTGCGCTCTGCATTCCAGTTCAGTGGGATTATGCTGAAGATTGCCCTTGCGAGTGTGTCATGTTGCTTGAGTTACGTAGGCGAAAAGCTGGTGCAGATACTTATTTCAAAACAAGTATTTTTCGAATTTAAAAATAATACCCTCCAGTAATTCCTCCTATACTTAGATTGACCTTAGAGCTTCAAAATGAAATTTTGTGCATATTTATAGTCCGTCCACCAAGGCAAGTTTTTGATGCTCAATACCGAGGTTATCCCAAACAAATAGGTACTCACAATTCTTTCCAGAGTATCTGCTATATCTTCAGTGCCCAAGTTATTTTTCATTTGTAACAAGTTGACAGGCCACCAGCACATATTTTGTTGGGTCCTTGGAACTTACTGTGTTCCCGGAAATAAATCCCAAATGTGCCATTTTTATTCAAGATTGCTCGTGTGAAAAGCGCTCAAAAAATTTATATGCATAATTAAGTCATTATTTTAAAGTTGGATAACTTCATTACCTTGCCAGAAATGTCTTTTATCGGGTGGATTCCAAAAACTTCTTTGGAAAAAAATGTTGTTTGGCACCTTTTACCTTACTTCGCGCCAAACAATAGGATCTCCTAAATAGGAAGGAAAATTTTTGGGAACAAAAATTAATGAACAGATCGAGTTTCGCACTTTGAGAAATATGTGGAAATTTTATCAGCCGTGTTCGTGATGGTCGGAGAAACGTTGGATGATTTAGCATGGTATGACTTATTAGAGAAAACATCAACAGCTCATTCAAGAAATATGTCAAATAATTTTAAAAATAAGAGGAAAAGAGGCATTTGCGTGCTGCATGCAGCGTTGCCTTCCTGTGGCAGAAGACATCTTCAGATAGATACAAACATTAGTTACGGCAGTATTTGTAGAAATTACCACAATTATCTATTTAACCAGTGGTGATAGTCGGTCGGGTCGAATGGGCGAATTGAACCTCTTCCTACAAATAGTCCATTGCTAGTTTAAATTTTAGCAAGTGCGGCCACTGGTAATCACCGCATAGCGATGCATTCTGCTTAATTTAGCTGGAGAAACAGGAAACAACGCACCAAACAGTGCATCTGCCATTCACTTTGACAATGCCCTTCATGGCAATACTGTTACTCTTGCATTGGGAAGAAGATTAAGTGAGCGTCGATAAGCAGGCACAAAGCAAAGTGTCTAAATTGACGGTTGATAACGACTAGAGAAACAGTGTCGTACTTCAGGGCGTTGTCAAAATGAATGGTAGATGTGCTGTCTAGTGCATCGGTTTTCGTTTCGACAGCTAAATCAGGCAGATTGCATCATTTCACAGTAACTATCAGTGGCTGCTTTTCCAAAATCTCAAAGTGGCTATAGAATTCTCGTAGAAAGGAGTTGAATATGCCCATTATACTCGACCAGCTACTACCACTGGTACAAAAGGTAATTGTCTGAATTGCTATAATTACTGCCGCAATTAATGTTTGTGGCTCTCTGAAGATTTCTTTTGTCACAGGAAAGGGAATGCCGCAACTAGCACGCAAGTGTTTCCTTTATCTCATTTTTAAAGATTAATGGACCCATTTCTTGAAACACCCTGTATTTAATACATACGCAGACAATGCTAGGTGAAAACAAATAATGAAGAACAAGTAAGAAGAAATAACGAGCTCATAAAAAGACAGCCCCGTAGCCAGGAATGTTTCTCGGAGGGGGGAGGGCACATGTCGATGGCCACTTTCTCCATCACTTTTGCTCAGTAGGACAGCCCGCAACATGTGGATTCGAGGGGGGAGGAGGGAAACTACTGGCGCACCCCTCAGGCTTCAGGCCTCCACTGAGCACACTTCCTTGGAATACAGCAGATGTCACATGAGCAGAAAAAAATGTGTCAGTATTAACAGATTTAAACGGAGGTCTGCACAAAAGAAAGTCTTTAACCCAAGTGAGCACATTTAGAGAAATGTTTCTTGTGTTAGTAAAATATGTAGCGAGAAACTCTATCGAGAGTTGTAGAAAAATATGCAAACAATGCGTCCACCTGAGAGCCCATGTCAAGTAACAAATGTATACAACCAAAAAGGCCAGCAAGTCTAGTGTTACATGAAAATACTTACGAAAGCCGCACTCATATTTGAAAATCATGTTAAAAATTTCCAGCTTGAGGCCTTGCCTTGCAACAGGAAAGCTGCTACTCATTACAAAATAAACTACTTAATTGTTATACAAGGGGGCAATGATGGGTCCGATCTTACTAGTTGAAAAGTGGCCTAAGCATGCGCTCTCAAAATGAAGGATAGTTGCTGTCTTTCCATACAAACTTCTTTATGGCACCGACACTCATCCCATTAAAGCAATGTAAAATTATTAACGAAAGTTTGGATGCCCTATTGGGTGCTATTTTGACTTTTTGTGCTCTAGCTGACTGATTTGGTATGCTGTCAAACAAAGTAACAATGTGCCAGTGATGTTTACAATACTCTTGTTAGGTTGCCAGCTACAAATGTTCGCACTCACTACGGCTCACGGTTGCCAGGGGAAAATTCAACGCAGAAATTACCCCTACGTGTCTTGAAGGTCACATTTCCAAGGCTATGTTTTAGTGTGCAATATCGAAAGGGAATTTCAACCTGGATAATGACAACAAAGTAAACATTATCTACATGGTACAGGTTTGTTTCATACTCACTTGCATGGAAGAACATTAACAGTGAGTATGAAATTATGACTGTAGTGCTATAGCTTCATGCAACGAAGATATGAGTGTGCTTATGAGCTGCTTGATCACCTATCACTGTTCCATGCTGCTAGACTGAACGCTAAACCATCCAGAATTGGCGGTTCAGCAAAAATGATTGCATTGATAATTTGCTTGTGATGCGGTGACACAAATTCCTGCAACATCAAGTCACCAAGTTACTTGTGGCGCGAACCGTCATAGTGGCACTGGCATGAAAGGCGACAGCTGGCCCAAGAACAATAGAAGCAGCACCTGGAAGAGAATAAATAGTGAGTGTGACATTTAAACTGCTGTGTCATGACCCCGTGACATGAATAATGTGACATGCTTGCCTAACACGATGTGAAACCTTTTTTATCAGCCACATGTGTGCATACCTGCACACTACTGTCTGTGGGATGTGGGTATGACCCACATGTGATTTACTGCCTATGCTAACTCAGAAACAGCAAAAAGACACTTTGGAAATCTCTGAGTAAGCATTAAAAAGACAGTACAACAGTGCATCTGTTGCCAATATTAGCAGCTTCACAACGAGTGAAAAATTTCATTGAAAAGATGCAGTATATATCAGTTGTGGCTGCATTTGAACCTTGGAATTCCAGGGTATGTACATAGCCACACTGGTGGTTGTAAATGCTCCAGAAATGACTAATAAGGCATGGTATTGAAGCAATGTCAAGCGTGTTTGCAATGTTGGCTATCCTTGTTTAAAACAATATAATAATAAATATGTACTCATATATGACTCACCAAGCTACAATGAAGCGCTGTTTTACCTGGCAGAATTTATGATATGCACATCATGGCACTGTGGATGCACCTGATTTTGATAAACCTGAAGTCTGTGCTCTTAAAGGCACAGATGTGAGTGCCGGCATATTTTTCTGCCATTACCTACTCCTGAGGCATCAGTGCTATTGACATACCTGGTAAGCCCTTAATATGCTGAAAGCTCCTAAGTTTACACAACAATATACATCAACTTAGTAACAATTGACTCAGAGTAAAAAAATGCAGCCAAGACAGCTTGCCATCAAATCTTTCACATGAAATCGAGCTTCACAAATCATGAGATTCACTGTATTGTAATAGATTTAGTCCATGAGAATGTTTGAAAACCACTCTTTTTAAAGTTACTTTTGTGTCCTCTGCTGCACTGAATAATAATTATATCCCAGATATAACACTAACAGAACTTTAAAAACAATATGTTTATAACGAGTGTGTTAAATCAATTATATGTAACAAATAATAAAAGGTAGTGTATATGGGCTTCAAAAACATCTTGACGCCAATCACCTAAGCCAATTACTTACCCTGTATTATTTCACTTCTCTCTGAAAAGAATAAGAGTTTTCAAACTAGTATACAAAAGTTGACACTACTGCAACCCATCATGTAAACCATTTTACTGTTTACAAGCTAGTGATGACCACAGCACATAGACTTGAGAGTGTGCAAGGAAGGCATATCTTTTGTGAATGTGAAAGCTCTTGCTGAAATAAATTGTAAGGTTTGTTTGCAATTGAAAAATAATTGATTCTGTTTCAGCACAATATTAAGGAATCAACTCTGTTAAGCGAAAAAATGAATTGATTCTATACCATTACCAACATTAGGGTATAAACTCTGTTATTTTTATGGTGGAAGTGACATCAAAGATATTAAGTAGCTCTCACCCTGCAAACTTCAAACAGAACTGAAGAGAAATAACACAACTTTATAATGAAGCTTCACCTTAAAGTAATCAACTACCCTAATGAGAAGTGCACCACTATGTTTTAACTGTTTTTAAACTTTTCCAATCTTTAAGCAGCAGTCTTTGACAGGAGATAATAAGCCATATCTTCTGCAGAGGCTCTAATAAATGCCAGCAGTTAGCAGTGTCTTCGTATTCCTTTTTTTTCATCCGTGCGTCTAAACTTTGCTGCAAATACTCAACGGCAGGTAGCACTGCATTGTCAGTTTAATAGCAGGCATTGTCACTTTATTAGAGCTGTATTGGTACATGACAAAAACATAACCTTTTTTCTGATTTCTATAGATCGTTTCCTTAATTGTGGTGTTCTTGCCACTTCCAAATCTTATCGCACAGGTAATATCTTGCATGTATCGGTGTCACTTACCAGTGTTGCATAAACACACTATACGAACTATCAGAAGATAGCTGCATGTGGTGGAATTCAACCTAGTACAATTTGGATCTCTCGTTTACTCACACAGGCTAGTACTAGATAGCAAACTATTACAATAGGCATGGACGAAATTGGTATCTTGTCTAAACGTTCCTCATGCCTGTGCAGGTAGTACTCACCACTAGGATGCATTGCTTAGAGGTATAAACACAGGCAAGGACATAGTCCAGCAACCACATCAAAAAAGTTTTTATCACTTAAAATAAAAAGCGATTTGATGACTTTCTTTCACAGTAACCACTGAAGGTTAATACTAAATGGGTTATTTACCATAGTTTGTTACTAGAGCCACCTATGTGCTAAATTTACAACCAAACATGTACAAAAACCCACCACTTTCTAATTTTTTCACCAGCTATAAAAATTATTTCACGCTTACCTATATTATTTCGCGCTTAAATTATATCAAATTACTCTTTTCCTACATGAAGACAACTCTGATAATGAGCTAATACGAACTAGCATATTTCACTAAATGTTATTTCTTTATGAAGAAAAACGCAAACATGGACCATATTTTTCATATACTGAAAATTCTATGATTGTTCTTCACAGAAAACTTTGTACTAAACAAATTGGAGATTAACAGATTTTAAAATTAATCCTGGGGTGTTACGTCCCAAAATCACGATATCACTGTAAAAGAAGCCGTTGTGGAAAGGCCCGGAAAATTTTACCATGTGGTCATCTTTATAGTGCACTGACATTGCACAGTACACCGGCCTCTATCACTACACGTCCATCAACACGCGACTACCATGGCCGGCATCGAACACTTGGCCTTTTGGTCAGCAGCCTACCACCGTAACCGCTATACCACCACAGAAGACGAAGCACAGATTCCTTTTATTATTTTTAGCACGCGTTTTCCGAGTCGTGGTTTCCAGCATTCGGGATGAATTCGCATGCTGTTATAGATTTCTTGAGTTAAAAGTTCTCTCTGGCTGTTAGCACCTTGGTGCTACCTGCCGCCAGCCACCTTTTATTAGGCGACGCGGAGGAGGTGAACTTCACCCAACGGGGAGAACACGCCGGTAGGCTGCAGCGCGTCAAGATTTCAAGGTATATATCGTCTCGTCTTACGGCGCAGCGGCGTACCGGCACCGTAAACAGAGGCTTACCTAACGCCGCCACCATAAAGGCAGGCGCACACATTACACGGCTGCACTACGGTTCAGACAAGCCCGAACACTGTCGGCATAGAGCAATGCGACTCCTGTGAACAAGTAATCAGAGCGCCATAAAAATGTCGCGCTCGAAATGTAAAGACGACCAACACAACCAATCCGCGATTTCCGTAAATGCTGTATTTTCTGCTCTGAGTACGCACTCCACCTCAGAAAAAGCATGCATGATACAAGCCGCGCAAAAACGACGTCGACAAAGGAGCACTGCGTTTATGGCCGCGACTTTACTCGAAGTGGCCTAGTCTGAGATATTGCGTAGGTACTACTTGACACAGATCATCAGTGGCACGAGCTGTAAACCAAACGGCGAGTAAATGAAAAGTTAGGCACTCATCTCCAAAATGCAGACCAGACTAGAAAGCAGCGCCAGCTGGATCCCGTTTCATGTGTGCGTCCTGGTATTAGAGGAGGGTAGTCGGGCTAGTGACTAGTGACTGCCGACGGATGAGGGACGATGGCGGTGCGCCTGCCGCGGTCAGATGGTTCCTCTTTCCACGAGGTCCACCTAAACCACAGGAACAAATACTGTTCCGTAAAATAAAAGCGGTGCAGAACACGTTGCGGCGATGGATGCAACGATGGTATGCGACGGCCATATTAGTATAAATTTCTGGAGGTCATCCGTATTGAAAATGATTACTTTTGTCTAAGTTTTTGTTGACGGAGGAGACACTTGTTTTTTGCTCAAAACAGTGAAACATCATTGGTAAACGTGCGCTGTATCCGTAATATTCAAGAAGTTGTGATGTCTGTGATTCTTAAACGTGTGCTGCATCCTTGATGTTGGCGAAGGGGTAGAGTGTGTTTATTTCCTGGACACTATGTCCGCTTTTCTGTCCGTAAATACGCGCAATTTTTTGCAGTGTACAGTGCATGATGGTCCGTGGTGGCGCCTTATCGGCAACCATACAAAGAAGATCAGAACTTCGTAGGAGCCCACGTGATCTCCAAGCGTTCTTTTTCAGAGACGGCGCAATGGGCTTCAGCGTTATTAAGCGTACAATTTGTATATGCCACGACACAAGCAGCAAACATTGGTTCGCTCTGCGCAAGTACAACACCGAGGCCAAGAGCACCAATGCGTTCGTATGAACCTCTGTAGGGCCGTAAGGTCGTAGTGGCGTAGTTTAATAAGAGACGTCTACAAATCACGAAGCTTTGTGAAGGCGTCGTCGCACTCTGACGACAACGAACTAAGGGACTCGTTATATTTAAGGAGCTTCGTAAGTGGTGACGTGATAATGGCGAAATTTGTAAACACAGTCCTACGAAACTGTGCCGTCCATTCACATACGTAGGTTTCTAAAACTTAGCCATCACCCGAAGCCTCGCCAGATCCGAGAGAATTCAGTCTTTGGGCACGATGATTATGATGATATGTGGGGTTTAACGTCCCAAAACCACCATATGATTATGAAAGACGCCGTAGTGAAGGGCTTCGGAAATTTCGACCACCTGGGGTTCTTTAACGTGCAACCAAATTTGAGCACACGGGCCTACAACATTTCCGCCTCAATCGGAAATGCAGCCGCCGCAGCCGGGATTCAATCGCACGACCTGCGGGTCAGCAGCCAAGTACCTTAGCCAGTATACCACCGTGGCGGAGCGTCTTTGGGCACGACGTAGCCTACACTGGCTACAAAAGAAATTCATTCGCATTAAGGGGAAGAAAAAGTGGTCATAGAGAACAGCCTCTACTTCGAGCTCTGTGAGTGTTCTAATTCTCTTGCCAAGATTTTTCAATAATCGACACACCTCGGAAGGACGTTCTCCTTTAGAATGGGCGATCAAAACCCCATCCAGCAACCGGAACCGGGCCGACCACATCAGAGTGCGTCCGACGCAAGTTCTCACCCCGGCCCAAGCGTGGTCCACGTTGACCATTTTCACGACTCCTCCGTTGAAGATATGGCTTCGGACGGCGACTACGTGGTCGTACCAAGGCGACGCCTGAAGAAGAAAATCAGCCGGACATCGCCGACTGGCCGGCAAGCACAAACAAAGGCGAGTAGCATGCGGTCGTACACTATTTCATATGTGCCGACATTGAAAGCAGGCATCTTTAACTCTCCGAACAGGCAGAGCCTGTCGGAGTACTTTGAGCTCATCGCCCCAGGGAAAGTCATAGAAGTACGCATGAATACTCGAAAGAACATCCTGTCCATGGAGATCACTACGAAGGCCTTATTAACACGCTGAAATCGATAGTTCAATTAGTAAATAATACAGATCACGCATTCGCTGCATACGACGAAGTAACGACAACAGGAGTTATACACCATATGGATGAGGATATAACAGACTCAAGTTTCGAGAAACTGCTGTCATCGTCGGCTCCCGTGTTCGATTTCCACCGCTTTGGACGAAAGCGATGTGTTAAAGTAGTGTTTCAGTGAAAGACGTTACCCACACATGTAAAAGTTGGGTACGTGAGGCACTCGGTACGTCCTTACGTACCAAAACCTCTGTAATGTCATAAATGCATGAAATTCGGGCACGTTAAAGCAGTTTGCAAGGGTGCTGTAACCTGCAAGCATTACGGTGGCCTTCATGATGGTGATAACAGCAATGCTGTGGCCAAATTCCCAAACTGCTCAGGCGCCCACGACGCAACATCAAAGGAATGTGCCGAATTGAGGAATGAAATGAGTATCCTAAAGAAGATGGTCCGAGACCATTCCACTCGCAGAGAAGCTGCGAAAGCTATACTGCACCGTAAACATTGCTCGCGACACCGACGCAAACGAAGCAGCAGTGCTCATAGCTTATCAAATTCGACCCACAAAACTGTACCCGCAACACCTCCTAGCCTACTTTTGTCAGCCATAAAAGAGGACACAGATGCTCAAGTGCCAATACAGTCCACGCAAGTACAAGGCAACCAGTCAAAGGCTTTCACCACGTCAGAGACTTAGTGGCCTTCACTACCATCAAGAGCCGACGTAGCACTATTATCACATAGTGCCTCTACCCCCGATAAAAAAAACAAGAAGACGGACAACGCAGACGTCAAGGCAAGGCTTAAAAATTTGATAGGTTCGATGCGTAAGATCCTCAGCAGCCTAAACACTCCCGCTGCTAAGGTGGTTGTGCAGCTACTTGAGGTTTTGGAGCCTCTTCTACTGGTTCTTCTATAAGTGAATATGGCATTGATGTTCGAAGAACGCTTGCGCCAGTCGCTTGTTATCTAATGGAATGCTCGTGGTCTACGTGGCCATCTGTCGGACTTCAGACAATGTGTTTTTAAATGTAAATTTCCTGTTATTATTATATGTGAACCTAATATGGTTTCAACTTTCCGTATATCTGGATATAGGCAGATTAGGTCCCGCAGTGATCAACGTACGACCAAAGTTCTCGTTTGTACACGCCGTGATTTGACGCTCTTGAGGCATGATGTCACGTCGCATACCAGCAATGATTACGTGAGCCTGGCTATAACATATGTGATGACGTTTATTGAACCGGAGAAGTCGCAACGATGTCGCAACGAGAAATGGCCGTACGACAAGTCTCGCAAAGGCGGCTCAGGTTCTCGTGCAATCAGAGCACGGGGTTTTTCCTTCTCTTTGTAAGGCGCATACACGTTAGTGCGTATGCTCCACTACAATACCCCCCGGGTTGAAGAGTAGCCATCCTGGCGACTCAGGGAGTAGGCACAATGAGTGGGTCGTAGTAGGGCTTGAGACGGTCGACGTGTACGGTCTCGCGTCCTCGACGGCGCAAATCTGGCGATTGTGTTAGGGGCTCGATGATGTAATTCACCGGCGAGGTTGCGTCAATGACACGGTATGGACCATGGTACCGGGCCAGAAGTTTAGAAGACAGGCCAGGAACGTGTGGGGGCACCCAAAGCCACACGAGGGAGCCAGTACGAAACGTAGGCGCTATGTGATGAGCGTCATCATGTCGGGTTTTTTGTAGACCTCGAGCCTCACTTGTCATAGACCGAGCCAACTGACGGCAGTCTTCAGCGTATCTGGCGACTTCCGAAAGCGGGGAGCACTCCGATGCATCAGGGCGGTACGGGAGTATGGTGTCGAGTGGGTGGGATGGTTCGCGGCCGTACAACAGAAAGAACGGGGAAAAACCGGTAGTCGCTTGCGTCGCGGTGTTGTAAGCGAAGGTAACAAAAGGCAAGACAGCGTCCCAGTTAGTGTGGTCGGAGCAGGTGTACATCCTCAGCATGTCGCCAAGTGTGCGGTTGAACCGTTCAGTAAGACCATTCGTCTGTGGATGGTATGCGGTAGATTTCCGGTGGATGATGTTGCATTCAGCGAGAATAGCTTGGATGACCTCCGACAGGAACACTCGACCCCTATCACTGAGTAATTCCCGTGGAGCCCCATGGCGGAGAATGAAGCTGCGCAGAATGAAGAGTGCAACTTCGTGGGCGGTCGCTGCCGGTAGAGCTGCAGTCTCAGCGTAGCGTGTCAGATGATCGACGCCGACAATAATCCACCGGTTTCCAGAGCGACTGTATGGGAGGGGGCCATAGAGATCGATACCCACGCGGTCGAATGGGCGAGCCGGGCATGGGAGCGGCTGTAACATGCCAGTAAGTTGCCGCGGAGGTGTCTTGTTCTGTTGGCAAGTGGTGCAAGACTGAACGTATTTTTGCACAAAGCGATACATTCCTCGCCAGTAATATCGTTGGCGCAGCCTTTCATAGGTTTTCAGGACACCTGCGTGAGCACTTTGAGGGTCTGCATGGAAATTCATGCAGATGTCAGAGCGCATATGAGTTGGGACAGCAAGGAGCCACTTCCGACCTCCAGGCATGTAGTTGCGGCGGTACAGAATGCTGTCTCGCACGGAAAAGTGGGCTGCTTGTCGGCGTAGCGCTCTCGTGGAAGGGACAGCAGACGGATCGGTAAGGTAGTCGAGTAACAATGCAAGGTATGGATCTTTACGCTGCTCCGAAAGCATGTCAGTGGTGTCTGTTGGTGACAAGGTGGTAAAAAGTGGTAACAGAGAAGCCACATCTGGGGTTAATGGTGATCGCGAAAGTGCATCGGCATCCGCATGCTTGCGACCGGAACGATATACTACACGGATGTCGTATTCTTGCAATCGAAGTGCCCAACGTCCCAGGCGTCCGGACGGGTCTTTCAATGTGGAGAGCCAACATAGAGCGTGGTGGTCTGTGACCACGTCGGAAGGGCGGCCGTAAAGGTACGGGCGAAACTTTGTCAAGGCCCAGATTATGGCCAAACACTCCTTCTCTGTCACAGAGTAATTCAATTCAGCCTTCTTGAGAGCGCGACTTGCATAGGCGACTACGTATTCGGCTTGGGTGCCTTTCCGTTGTGCCAAAACTGCACCAAGACCGATGCCACTTGCATCGGTGTGAATTTCTGTGGCAGCAGCGGGGTCGTAGTGACGAAGAATGGGTGGTGAGGTCAGCAGGCGGCACAGCTGGCGAAATGCGTCGTCACATGCAGGTGACCATGCAGATATACCTTTGCTGTTGGAAAGCAGACTCGTGAGAGGTGCGATGATGGACGCGAAGTTGCGCACGAAGCGACGAAAGTAGGAGCAGAGACCGACGAAACTTCTTAGGGCTTTCAGTGATGTGGGCAACGGGAAGTCAGCGACAGCCCGAAGCTTTTCGGGATCCGGAAGAACACCGTCTCTTGTGATGACATGTCCCAAGATGGTTAGTTTTCGTGCTGCGAAATGGCACTTCTTGGAGTTAAGTTGTAGGCCCGCAGAAGTTAGACACGTCAGAATCTCGTGGAGGCGAACAAGATGTGTCGGGAAATCAGACGAAAAGACTACGATGTCGTCCAGGTAACACAAGCAAGTTTTCCACTTATGGGCACGCAAGATGGTATCGATCATGCGCTCAAATGTGGCAGGTACGTTGCAGAGCCCAAATGGCATCACTTTGAACTCATATAGGCCATCTGGCGTTACAAAGGCTGTTTTAGGGCGATCACATTCAGCCATTGGCACCTGCCAATACCCAGAACGCAGATCCAAGGATGTAAAGTACTCGGCGCCTTGTAAACAGTCAAGAGCATCGTCTATTCGTGGTAGCGGGTAGACATCTTTCTTCGTAATCTTGTTTAAGCGGCGATAGTCCACGCAAAATCGAACGGTGCCATCTTTTTTCTTTACGAGAACCACAGGTGATGACCAAGCGCTTTGAGAAGGCTGTATCACTCCACGTTTAAGCATGTCGTCTACTTGCTCCGTAATGACGCGGCGCTCTTCGGCGGAAACGCGGTAAGGACGCTGTCGCAGAGGCGAATGTGAGCCGGTGTCAATAGTATGAGTGATAGTCGTGGTGCGGCCCAAAGCAGGTTCTTGAAAGTCGAAAGAAGAGCGAAACTTGTTAAGGAGAGCAACAAGTTGGCGGCGATGCGAGAGGGGAAGGTCTGCGTCAATAGCATTGTCGAAGGGTGACAAACTTGATGGCTCAGACGCATCAGTTATTGCGGCAATGTGACATGGCGTTTCGTCGGGAAGAATAATATCATCGATATGGTCGACAGGTTGCACATATCCCAACTTTTCACCACGAAGTAAGCCAATAGGGTAGTTGCAGTGGTTGGTAACCAGCATTACGGTTAAACCAGACGCAATTGTAAGAACGGCAAATGGGAGAACGATGCCCTTGCGTTCAGTAAAAACAGGAGATGGCGTAAACACCACCGTGGCGTCAGGTTGCGCCACACATGAAAGGCTTATAGGGACCGAAGCTTCCGGGGGCAAGGTGATGTCGTCGTCAGCGATGAGTTTGCAGAGCCGAGGCGACCGCTCGGGTGGTGGAAATTCATATGTTGGCACAAGGGACACTTCGGCACGGGAACAATCGATGATAGCTTCATGACGTGATAAGAAATCCCAACCGAGGGTAAGGTCATGAGAGCAAGATGGCAGAACAAAAAACTGTACGACGTACAAAACATCTTGGATGACGACGCGCGCCGTACACAGAGCCGAGGGATGAATGCGTTGCGCGCTAGCCGTGGACAGCACCATGCCACAGAGAGATGTGGTCACTTTCTTCAGTTTCCGACAAAATTTGGCGTCCATCACAGAAACGGCGGCCCCGGTATCAATTAACGCTAATGTGGCGACTCCCTCAACATCGACATCAACAACATTTTGTGGCGGAAACGGAGGCCTTGGGAATTGCGCACAAGTTGCAGTTCTTGCCTCCGGAACTGCACTGATTAGTTTCCCTCCTCAGGAGGTGGTCGACGACGCATAGGCGATGGCGATCGGCGACGAGGGGATGGGAAACGAGCAGTCGATGGGCGGCGATCCGAGTCTGAGTGCCTCTGTTCATATGCAGATGCGGTGGCCTGCTGCGGCGCGTAGGTAGCAGTTCCGAAGTATGCGTTTACAGGTGTGGGGCGACGGCGGCAGAAGCGTGCAATGTGGCCAGCGATGCCACAGGCGAAGCAGATAGGACGGTTGTCATGGGTGCGCCACTCATTAGATCGACGGAAAAAGCGAGGTGAGGGCCTGTAAACTGGAGGCGAGGCCGGAGGAGGTGGAGCTAATAAGGCGACTGGACGCGGTGGGGGCCGCGCGACCACAGCTGCGTAGCTGAGAGGTGAAGGTGGTGCAGGTGGTGCGTAGCCGACAGCTGAGAGATTAGGTGCTGCTGAAGTGCATGCGTAAGGGGCCTGCACTGTAGGGAGGACATCACAAATTTCAGTGCGTATGGCCTGCTGCAGTGTCGAAGGCAGGCTTGCGGTGGGCGCGTCGCTATGCGGCAGCAGGGAGAGCTGTCGGGCGACTTCCTCCCTGATGAAGTCTTTGATCTGGTGTGACAAACTTTCTTGGCAACCGTTGGCATTTGTGAGTGCGACGGCCGAGATCGAATCCGGCGGTGGGACACTCTGTCGGGCGATGGAACGCTGACGGCGCAATTCATCAAAGCTCTGGCAGAGGCTTACGAGGATGGCCACCGTGTTCGGGCTTTTCGCTAGCAGCATCTGGAATGCGCAATCCTCGATGCCCTTGAGAATCTGCCGAATTTTCTCTTCTTCGGGCATAGATGGATTCACACGCCTGCAGAGGTCGAGCACGTCCTCTATGTAACTGGTAAATGTCTCGCCAGGCTGCTGGGCTCGGTGGCGCAGGCGCTGGTCAGCGCGGAGCTTGCGGACCTCTGGTCGGCCGAACGCTTCAGTGACGAGTGTCTTAAAGGAGGACCAGTTGGTGATGGCAGTTTCGCGGTTCGTAAACCAAAGTTTAGCTACGTCTGCCAAGTAAAAGATAACGTAGGCGAGTTTAGAATCGTTGTCCCACTTGTTGCTGGCGCTTACGCGTTCGTACAAGGAGAGCCAGTCTTCGACGTCTTGCTCACCACTGCCGCTGAAGATTGGTGGGTCCCGTTGGCGAGTAGCGCCGGGGCAGGTAGACGGGACAGCCGGTGGTGCTGGCTGGGCTGGGATGGGCTGGTTGGCGACTGCGTCAGTCATGTTTTGCAGTGTTCTCTCGGGCAACTTGCGAGAGCGGAGCTCCAGGTCTGCTTGGGGATCTCAGCAGCCTCCACCAAATGTGATGACGTTTATTGAACCGGAGAAGTCGCAACGATGTCGCAACGAGAAATGGCCGTACGACAAGTCTCGCAAAGGCGGCTCAGGTTCTCGTGCAATCAGAGCACGGGGTTTTCCCTTCTCTTTGGAAGGCGCATACACGTTAGTGCGTATGCTCCACTACACATATAAAAAGCGGACATTCGCAGTTATAAAAGAATACATAAAACCAAGCGCACAGATAGACTGCTTCCACCTGGCGACCATTCTTCAATGAGCACAAAGGCCACACATTGTGATTGGTGATTTTATTGCACATCATTCTCTCTCGGGTAGCACTACAATGAATTATCGCGGAAGAGATTTGGCCAATTTTATACCCAACTGTAGACTAAGTGTGCTCAACGACAGATCACCTACATTTATACGTGACACGTCCTACAGCAGCTGTTTCGACCTCTGTTTCATTTCCAGAAACCTTCTGCCTTCCGCATGTTTGTGCACAGATGTGGACACTCGTGGCAGTAACCACCTTCGAACCAATGTTCCGTTCAGGTAGTTTCGCCGCACACACACACGCTACATCCGTCAAACTGACTAAACGCTGTTCAAAGCATATGTCAAGTCCGGCTGTGAGCACACGACTGATCCATCCGAGGAAGAGGACATCATTGCTTCTTCACTGCGTGAGACAGCCGAACAGGTTAACCAACGATGCAGAGATCAGCAGTTGACTCCCAATACGAGGCCCTTCGTGCAATATGTCGCCGTGCAGAACGCCGACACAGACGAACGAAGTCGCCTTCAGACATTTCCGTCTGTCGTCGAGCTCAACGACATGTTCTTCGGCATCTTGACAAGATTGACAGGCAGCGTTGTAGAAAAATGTGTGGATCTCTGGACCCTAGGCTACCTCTAGGATCTGGCGGGTGTTACGAAGTTTGCAGACAAATCCCCGACAATGTCACCCATTTAAAGCTGTTGCTTTACATCAAGGGCGGACTGAAGTTCAGATAGCCAGCGACTACTGTATACTATGGCCTTATCGTGGACCCCACTGATGGTCTTGCCACGAAAGAGCCTCTTACTACTATTGCGCCTTCATCGTCTTACGAGCGCCTTGATGTGCGTTTTACAATGCATGAGCTTGACGCTGCGATTTCTGCCTCCTGACGCTCATCGGCACCAGTACCTGACGGAATCACGAATACTGCACTCAACCATCTTGGTACAGAAGCACGACGTATCCTGTTATCTCATTATAACACCTCATAGGAGTCCCAGCTAATTAGAAATGCAGTAGCATTATTGCATTGCTTAAGCCGGGGAAGTGTCCTTATGCACATTCCTCCTACTGACCAATCGGCTTAGCCAGCTGCGTCGGGAAAGTAATGAAAAGAATGGTACTGTCAAGATCAGAGCGGCTTCTAGAGAGCAACAACTCCTTCCCTGCATTTATGAACGGCTTCAAAAGAGGCCGATCTGCCATTGACGGTGGGGTCGACTTGATCACCAGCGTTGAAGAGGAAAGAAGCCGACGCAGACTAGTGGCGGTGGTCTTCCTAGACATCAAGCGTGCCTACGATAATGTGCTGCTTTATGCGATCCTTGACGCACTGGAAGATTTCAAGATCGGTGGACGACTGTATGCTTGGATTCTAAGCTATCTTGATGACCGCGCCATTTACATGACGACAAATAACGGAGACACCAATTGATATAGGATTCATAGTGGTGTTCCCCAAAGGGGAGTTCTCAGCCCGGTTTTATTCAATATCACAGTGATCGGCCTAGCAGCAGAACTTCCCAGCACGGTAAAGATCAGTGCATATGCTGACGACATAAGCATATGGGCATCCTAACTACTTGTACGCAATTGCGAGCTCGAGTACAGCGTGCAGTGACGATCACATACAAAGATATACGACATCAGGGGCTCACTCTTTCAATCGACAAATGCACAGTGCCTGCGTTCACGCGCAAGCATATGTCGCAATACCTGATATTAATAATGGGACAGCGATACCTGCTGTAACGCACCACAAATTTCTTGGGGTTGTCGTACACAGAGATATATCGTGGATGAGACATGTCGCAGTACTTGATTCTAAATTGAAGAGCTTTGCTCTGGTTCTTCGCTACGTGGCAGGAGCAAGTTGGGGTCCATCAGAATCATCGCTACTTCAATTGTACAATGCTCTATTTGTGGGATGCATTCGATACAGCATGCCGGCTCTCTCCAATATGAGACCTAGTTGTGTGAAGACGCTAGCGAGTGTTCAAGCTTAGTGCTCAAGCATATGCTCGGATCTACCGCACTATACTTCAACAAATGGGACAATCGCAGAGGACTCGGGCTTGTTTATTGAGTGTATACATGCTCTGCGAGCCACTTAGAGTTCACCTTAGATTGCTGAGCCGACACAGACAGCACCGACTACCAGTACTACCCGCCACTCACCCAGAGTGCAGTTTTTTAAGAGTGGTATTGCGACATGAGAATATTCTACCATCAAGGTTTCCCCGCCGATTGTTCCTGCAGTGCCTCCATGGGTCCTGCTTAAACCACCTGTTTGCCTTATGATACCTGGAATTACGAAGAAGTCACTCGTTTCTTCTGTTGTCCTCAGACAACTGACCTTACACCCCATTTACACAACGTACGCTGACTCTACGCACTTGTACACCGACGGGTCCACCACACTAAACGCCTCCGCCGCAGCCTTTGTCATCCTAGACATAGATATCGCTCGACGATTCAAAGTGGACCATCAAACAACACCAACTGCCGCAGAGCATTTCGCTATCCGGGAGGCAATAAGATTTATTTCCGGAGAGCGACCTCGAACCTGTACGACTTTTTGTGATGCCAAACCCGCTTTGCAAACCCCTAATTGCATCGTGAGGCAAGGTTCGTATTACATTTTGGCAATAGAAATTGCAGAACTTACTCAGGTTGCTTCATCAAATGGCCGTCTGATCACTTTCTAGTGGATTCCCGCGCATTGCAGCGTGATGCGAAACGAAGAGGTAGACGCCGAAGCTAAAAATGCCTTAAGCAGTGCCCCTGAAGTACACATTGCGTTTTCACGAGCTGACACGAACGCCCTGCTTCGCTGCGTGATGCGCAGCTACACACTTCACAACTGGACCAAACCGGAACGGCAACAACGGCGACTTCACAAATGGGACCCGGAAATCATATTCCGCGTTCCCCCTAAATTGAAACGACAACTCACAAGTATGATCCTCCGCATTCGTCTTGGTGTGGCGTGCACCAGACGTTACGCACATATCATCGGTCACAGTGACACCGGTCCTAATAGCGAACACTGTGATGTGCCAGAAACACTTGAGCACATATTTTGTGTCGGCCCAGCATATGTACGTAAACGACAAACGCTGATTTCTTCTACTGAACGATATCGCAGTAGGTCATTAACTGATGAGACCGCGTTGGGCCCTTGGCCAGACACCAACAGTGCAACTGTGGTCATAAGAACGGTTATAACTTTTTTGGAACCAAGTGGACTATATGCGCGGCTATAAAATTTGTCTCAGCTAGAAAGAATTCCACATACTTACCTCTCTATCTCACCATCGTCATACATTAGTCTTTCTTCTCCCATTTCACCTCCCCCAGTGTAGAGTAGCAGGCTAGAGCAAGCTATCGCTTAGGCCAACCTCTCTACCTTTCTGTAAATAAATTTTGTCTCTCTCTCTCATTCGAATTTAAAATATGGACTATATTGTGCATTTGCACTCAATGGCAGTTGGATCCACGCAAATTCGCTCTGTAGCCTTAGCGTCAATACTAAGAAAAGTTGTCACCGAGTGTAGTATTGTCAGCTGCCCCGCTAAAAATTGGCACTTTACAAGATTCAGTTGCAGACCGGCGTTGTACAAACGCGCCAAAATCTGCGGTAGGTGCTAAAGATGCCTAGTAATGTCCGGAGTGAAAACGACCACGTCGTCGAGGTGGCACAGGCACAAGTGCCAAGACACACATGCTTGTGTACATGTCACGTTCCTACGAAGAGACGTGTAGACACCTAGCGTAGGTCCACGTCACGTTCTAACAAAAAAGCCACCCGCATCTTCCCGCGAAGAACTCGAGCAAATGCATTTTTTGTATTTATTGAATGAAGGCAAAGCGTTGCCTTCAACGCTTCGCGTGAAGGCATGAGTGGGGGGATGCTGATACCGGATTATGCCACACTACTGGTTTTAAGTATTGCTATTTCTATCGAAACTGCTCGAATCAAGCAAAGCGTCAAGTCAAGTGAAAACTAAGATGCCCATGACTAAATTTCGATTGACTGATCCACTGCCTGCGTATACGGGCTGGCCAGTCAACGGTTACGCAGCGCATAC
>WOVY01010610.1:0-22500 GCA_013436015.1 Rhipicephalus annulatus | reverse complement strand
ACGTGGTTTATTTCAACGTTTCGGCCTAGAGTCTGGCCTTCATCAGGATCAAAGGTACATTTTGTTGGTGGTCAGCTTTATAGAATCTCAAATCAGAGGGAAAGGAAAGAGGAAAAAGACAGAAAAAAAGAAGGAAAAAGAAAGAAAAGGAAAAAGAGAAAAAATATAAGGTGGACTCCCTTCGGGCGCCCCCCTTCCACTCTTCCTTCCACTTCCCCCTCATCTCTCTCCCCTTACTCTCCCTTCACGTTTATGATGTCAGTGGTCTGTGTATGCTTCCTTTCACTAACGCATTCTTCCCGACCAGACGGCGCCTCCTGGCTCTGGCGGTTCGGTGTGGGGCAAAAAAGAGCTTTTTTAGGAATTTCTAAGCCATTAACTACTCGGAGCCCCATCAACATTTCGTCATAAAAAGAGGGGTGCCGCGTACTGTGGCAGAGGCTGGTAAGCGGGCATTTTAGGAAGTTTTAAGCCTTTAACTACTCGGGGTCCCGTCAACATTTCGTCGTAGAAATAGGGGTTCCGCGTATTGCGGCAGAGGCTGGCAAGCGGGCGCAATGCGAATTCCTTGCCCGCTTCTGGATTACGCGTGCAGTGGGGGCCTCCCGGCTGTGCACAGGGTTGCTGTTGGGCACGTCATGCATGGCACAATTGATTGGGTAGTAAAATAAAACGGAAAACAGACAACAGCTGCACTTAGGAAGAGTAATTACACTTGGAATTGTTTTGAGTTGTCCAGTGCCCTTCGCAGCTGCAGTGCCGTGAACTCGGTTACTATTTTCATTATTGCCGTTATTGTTTTCTAATGCTTTAATTGCTGCAAGTGTTCCAAAATTCTCATTTATTCCTAGGGTGTTAAATCGGTGGATAAGGTATGACTCTCGTTGTTCACGTTCTCGATTTGATTTAAATCCCGTCTCTAAGAGCGTTACTGATAGTTTGTTGAATGCATGGTCGAGCAGATTAAGATGTTTTGATAGAGGTAGACTTGGGGCTGATTTCGCATGGGCTCTGTGATTATTGAAGCGAATCCTAAACGATGTTTCTGTTTGTTCGATGTACTGCACACCACACACGTTGCATTCGAGCATAACTACTCGCTGCATTCGAGTATACCTACTCAAATGCAACGTTTGTGGTATGCAGTACATCGGACAAACAGAAACACCATTTAGGATTCACTTCATTAATCACAGAGCCCATGCGAAATTAGCCACAAGTCTACCTCTATCAAAACATCTCAGTCTTCCTGACCATGCATTCGACAAATTGAGAACGTGAACAACGAGAGTCATACCTTATCCACCGATTTAACACCCTCGATAGAGGAATAAATGAGAATCCTGGTACACTTGCACCAGTTAAAGCATTAGAAAACAATAACGGCAATAATGAAAATAGTAACTGAGTTCACGGCACTGCAGCTGCGAAGGGCACTGGACAACTCAAAACAATTCCAGGTGTAACTAATCTTCCTAAGTGCAGCTGTTGTCTGTTTTTTGTTTTATTTTACTACCCAATCAATTGTGCCATGCATGACGTGCCCAACAGCAACCCTGTGCACAGCCGGGAGGCCCCCACTAGACGCGTAATCCAGAAGCGGGCAAGGAATTCGCATTGCGCCCGCTTAGAAGCCTCTGCCGCAATACGCGGAACCCCTCTTTCTACGACGAAATGTTGACGAGACCCCGAGTAGTTAAAGGCTTAAAACTTCCTAAAATGCCCGCTTACCAGCCTCTGCCACAGTACGCGGCACCCCTCTTTCTACGACGAAGTGTTTATGGGGCTCCGAGTAGTTAATGGCTTAGAAATTCCTAAAAAAGCTCTTTTTTGCCCCACACCGAACCGCCAGAGCCAGGAGGCGCCGTCTGGTCGGGAAGAATGCGTTAGTGAAAGGAAGCATACACAGACCACTGACATCAGAAAGGTGAAGGGGAGAAAGGAGAGAGAGATGAAGGGGGAAGTGGAAGGAAGAGTGAAAGGGGGGCCCGAAGGCAGTCCACCTTATATTTTTTTCTTTTCTCCTTTTTTTCTTTTTCTTTCTTTTTTTCGTCTTTTTCCTCTTTCCTTTCCCTCTGATTTGAGATTCTATATAACTGAGCACCAACAAACTGTACCTTTAATCCTGATGAAGGCCAGACTCTAGGCTGAAACGTCGAAATAAACCATGTTGTGACCACTCACGGAGGATCTACTGGACTATATATATATATATATATATATATATATATATATATATATATATATATATATATATATATATATATATATATATTGAAAAAAGGGTTTATTGGCGACTGTTGCGACGGTGATCCTATGACGAAATACGATCGGACAAGAGCAACGGTCAAGCAGATGCCAGCGATGATCAGCACGAGCCGAGCGAGCGAAGCCCAGCACCCAGTACCTAAGCGGTGGCGTGTTGCTTGCCAACAATGCGTTTTCTTCTTCACAATTTGCCCCCGCCAAAAAAGAGCCATCCTGGCGACCTAAGAGTCTGGAGGCAGAGGGCTATGATATGGCTTAAGGCAGGCGACCTGGACGATGTCACGTCCACTCCGGCGCATGTCGTCAGATGGGGAAAGTGGCTCGATGAGAAAATTCACCTTCGAGGTTTGCTCCAAAACGCGGTATGGGCCCTCGTACTTTGGAACGAGTTTTGAGGAAATGCCGGGGGTTTGGTAAGGAACAGCCAGCCATACAAGTGATCCCGGGGAATAGCTGGGGCTTTGTGAAGAGTCGGCGTTGTTTTCTTTCTGGCGCTGTTGTTCTTGTGACGCAAAGGTGCGTGCGAGTTCACGGCACTCTTCCACATTTCGGGCAGCTTCGGACACAGATGGGCATTCGGATGCGTCAGGACGGTATGGAAGGAGAGTGTCGATGGTGTGAGATGGTTCGCGTCCATAAAGAAGAAAGAAAGGTGAAAATCCAGTGGTAGACTGTGTCGCAGTGTTATATGCGAACGTGATGAATGGAAGAATGTGATCCCAGTTAGTATGATCGGATGTCACATACATGGCGAGCATATCGCCAAGGGTGCGGTTAAATCTTTCCGTGAGCCCGTTAGTCTGTGGGTAGTATGCCGTGGTCTTGCGATGAACAACATGGCATTCAGAAAGCAGAGACGTGGCGACTTCTGATAGGAAGGCTCGACCTCGGTCGCTTAGTAGTTCTCGAGGTGCACCATGTCGTAGTATGAAGCGCGTTGAAGGATGAAGGATGCTACGTCCCGCGCAGTGGCACTTGGAAGGGCGGCGGTCTCAGCGTAGCGTGTTAGATGGTCTACAGCGACTATGATCCACCGATTTTCATCTGATGTTGTCGGTAGAGGGCCATAGAGATCGATTCCGATCCGATCGAAAGGTTTGGCAGGGCACGGAAGCGGTTGAAGCGCACCGGACAAGTGGAAAAGCGGTGATTTCCGGCGTTGACAGTCAGGGCAGCTCATAACGAATTTTCGAACGAAATTATACATTCCGCGCCAGTAGAAGCGATGGCGAATGCGTTCGTAAGTTTTGAAAACTTCGGCATGACGACATTGGGGATCGTCGTGAAAGGAGGCGCATATTTGTGATCGCAAGCTGCGCGGGACAACGAAGAGCCACTTGCGACCTTCGGGGGCGAAGTTGCGTCGGTGTAGCAGCCGATCACGAATGGCGAAATGTGCAGCTTGACGTCGGAGAGATTGTGGTACCGCAGTGGTTGACAATCCAGAGAGACAGTTAAAAAGAGAAGCGATCCACGGGTCCTTGTGTTGTTCACTGGTAAAGGAGTCGAGGTCCAGAGATGCGACGGAGTTGGTACCAGTGGTTCCGCAGGCCGAGTCGGGAGGTAAAGGCGAACGCGACAGTGCGTCGGCGTCAGAATGCTTGCGTCCGCTGCGATAGACGACACGAATGTCGTACTCCTGGATTTGCAGTGCCCACCAAGCTAGGCGGCCAGAAGGATCTTTCAATGTGGCGAGCCAACAAAGTGCATGGTGGTCCGTTACCAAGTCGAATGGGCGACCGTACAAATAAGGGCGGAACTTGCGAAGCGCCCACACTAGCGCCAAGCACTCTTTTTCAGTGACGCTGTAATTGGCCTCAGCTTTAGTAAGTGTGCGACTCGCATAAGCGACGACGTATTCGGAGTAGCCCGGCTTGCGTTGGGCGAGGACGGCGCCTAGAGCAACCCCACTAGCGTCTGTGTGAACTTCCGTTGCAGCTGTTGGGTCGAAATGCCGAAGAATTGGAGGAGATGTTCGCAGACTACGGAGAGTGGCAAACGCGACGTCGTAGTCAGAAGACCAGGATGAAAGGTCTGCATCACCGCGTAGGAGGTTGGTCAGTGGTGACATGATCGACGCAAAATTTCGCACGAAGCGCCGGAAGTACGAGCATTGTCCGACAAAACTGCGTAATTCTTTCAGTGTAGTAGGTTTCGGGAACTCAGCGACTGCTCGCAATTTTGCAGGGTCGGGTCGAACACCATGCTTGGACACGATGTGCCCTAAGATGGACAGCTCTCGTGCGGCGAAGCGGCACTTTTTATGGTTCAGTTGGAGCCCAGCGTTGGTTAAACACGTCAGAACCAGTTGGAGCCGACGCAGATGTGTAAGAAAATCGGGAGAGAAAACGACAATTTTGTCGAGGTAGCATAGACACACAGACCACTTCAGTCCATGCAGTGTGTTGTCCATGAGTCGTTAAAACGTGGCAGGAGCATTACAAAGACCAAATGGCATTACGTTAAATTCGTACAGGCCATCTGGTGTAATGAACGCAGTTTTCTGGCGATCAGCTTTTGCCATAGGAACCTGCAAGTATCCAGATCGTAAGTCTAAGGAGGAAATGAATTCGGCTCCTTGGAGGCTGTCAAGGGCGTCATCGATGCGCGGTAGTGGATAGACGTCTTTCCGCGTCACCTTGTTTAATCGCCAGTAGTCGACGCAAAATCGAATTGATCCATCCTTCTTTCGAACTAGAACGACAGTAGATGCCCAAGGACTGTGCGATGGTTCAATAACGCGACGGCGTAGCATCTCTTCGACCTGGTCGTTGATGACGTGACGTTCTGCAGCAGAGACACGGTACGGTCTTTGACGCAATGGCTGGTGTGAACCGGTGTCAATGTAGTGGTGCACTGCGGAAGTCCGACCCAATTGCGGCTGAGAAACGTCCAATGAATTCGCGAAGTGCTGGAGGAGATTAAGAAGCTCGGCGCGTTCATGGGCACTTAAGGTGTCGGCGATGGAACTCGAGAAAGTGTCACTCGATGAGCTCGGTGGGCATTCCAGTTGGGAAAGGGCATGAAGTTGCGTTGAGGCGCTACTGCACAATTCGTCTGGCATGTTAAGGAATAAAGAAGAATCGAGGTACTCCACTCGACCGAGACATTCGCCGGCAAGTAGCGTAAGCGGTGCAGAAAGGGGGTTGTGGACGAAAATATTGCTTCGGCCCGCAGTGACGTCGAGTGTAGCGAAAGGCAAGGAAACGGCTCTGTGGCTCATGAAAATGTCAGAAGGTGTAAACATTACTGTAGCGTCGTTATGGTCATCGCATCAAACAGGGACAACGACAAGAGAGGCTGGCGGAATTTCAGTGTCTACACGTACGACGAGTTCTGCGGACCGCTCAAGAGTTTCGTGCAAAGGTTCATCAGACAGGTGCGAAAATTGAACTTCAGCGCGTGCGCAGTCGATGACGGCATGATGATGTGACAGGAAGTCCCACCCGAGGATAACGTCATGCGAGCACACCGAAAGGACGATGAACTCGACAACGTACATAGAGCCTTGGATGAAAATGCGGGCTGTACAGGTGCCGAGAGGTCAAACTGGTTGTGCGCTAGCCGTGCGAAGCGATAGTCCAGAGAGCGGCATGGTCACTTTGCGTAGGAAGCGGCAGAGCTGGGCGGCTATAACAGAAACGGCAGCACCTGTGTCGATGAGGGCAAAGGTAGAAACACCATCGACACATATGGCGACGACGTTAGCAGGTGAAGTTCGATGACTTGGGCATTTCGATGACGGCACAGTTCTTGCCTCTGGAACTGCGGCGTTCAGTTTTCCCGGTTGAAGGAAGCGGGTCGGGGACGCATTGGGGACAGAGATCGCTTGCGAGGAGACGGCGAGCGGGGAGAGTGAGTCAGAGCTGGGGGCCGGGGTGACTGAGACTCGGGAAGATTAGTGTAGCCATACTGCGGTGAAGGATAGGGAGCAGGTAGGTGCGTGGGCTGCGGGTCATACGGTAACGGCCAAGTAGTGTTGTGTTGCGATTGGAAGCGACGATGACAATATCGTGCCACGTGTCCTGGAGTACCGCAGGCGTAGCAGATCGGTCGATTGTCAGCCGTGCGCCAGGAATTGCTGACTCGCGGTGCGGCCAAAGGCATGGGTGGCAAAAGCTGCTGGCTAGGTCTGCTGCGTACCACCTGGGCATAAGTAAGAGGCGCGGCCACGGGCTGCATAGCCGGCGCATGGGGAACAGGCATGGCCACGGGCTGCTGGTGGGCAGCGACGGGAACAGCCTGAGCTACCTCTTCAGCAATAACGTCGCGGAGTGGGGAGGGCAGACGAGAGGAAGGCGGCTGCTGCATGAAGGGAATCAACGACAGCTGCCGAGCTACTTCTTCACGTACAAAGTCTTTGATCTCATTCAGGGTTGTTGAGTAATCAGGAACAGAAGTAAGACTTGATAGTGAGTCAGCGTGTGAGGAAAATGGCCGAGTCAGGGCGCGCTGCTTCCTCAACTCGTCGAAGCTTTGACATAACGTCACAAGTTCCGCAACGGTGGAAGGATTGCGCGCCAGGAGCATCTGAAATGCGCCGTCATTTATCCCTTTGAGGATGCGTTGAATCTTCTCCGACTCGGGCATGGCGTTGTTCACGCGGTTGCAAAGACCAATAATGTCTTCGATATAACTGGTGAACGATTCAGATGGCTTCTGTGCGCGAGTCCGCAAGCGTTGTTCGGCTCTGAACTTGCGGACAGCGGGTCGGCCGAAAACGTCAGCAAACGACGTTTTGAAGATGGACCACGTCGTAATGTCGTTTTTGTGGTTGTTATACCACATTTCGGCCACGTCAGTGAGATAAAAGATGACGTTAGTCAGTTTGTCCGCGTCATCCCACTTGTTGTTTGCGCTCACCAGTTCGTAGTTAGCGAACCAGTCTTCCACGTCGGTCTTGACAGCTCCGCTAAAGACTTTGGGCTCTCGCGAACGAAGAACGCCGGGGTTGCTGGGGGATGGAGTGGAAGAGCCAGGTTGCGCGTTGTTGGTAGCCATGATGGGAGGTAGCGTTCGGTTGCGCAGCTCCAGGTTTAGGCCACGGCGAATGGCAGCACCCAGGTTCAGGCGACGGGGAATGTCAGCACCCTCCACCAATTGAAAAAAGGGTTTATTGGCGACTGTTGCGACGGTGGTCCTACGACGAAACACGATCGGACAAGAGCAACGGTCAAGCAGATGCCAGCGATGATCAGCACGAGCCGAGCGAGCGAAGCCCAGCACCCAGTACCCAAGCGGTGGCGATGTTGCTTGCCAACAATGCGTTTCCTTCTTCACAATATATATATATATATATATATATATATATATATATATACATATATATATATATATATATATATATATTATATAAAGATTTAAATGCGAAGCATTTCTCAGCAAACTTCGGCGACTTTGAGCGTATCTATCTATCTATTTAGCTAGCTAGCAGCCTATGACTTTTAGCTCTCCGGGCCGTTCCAATAATGATATCGATACCAAACTTGGTATGGCACAACATAACTGTTTGAACAACATTTTTGACGAGTGAAAATAAAAACATCATGGCATGTGCGCGATGAATGTAATCATTTACATTCCATGGTCCCGCAGATCTTGCGGTGGTTTCGTTCACAAGGCATGTTGTAAAACTGGTGTCCTATGGCATGATTGCATGACCAACACAAGCGACAGACCCTAACATGAAAATAATGATAACAGTGTCATGTAACAACATCACTACGTGCCACGCTCATGATGCGTTCGCGGCCGTTTCGCTAACGTCAGACATACCAAATTTGGTTCATGATGATAAGGGGCGCGAAAAAAAAACGACACACAACAGAGAAGAAGTACACGGGACGACGCGCTTCGTCCCGCGTCGTCCCGTGTTAGCGCGTCGTCCCGTGTACTTCTTCTCTGTTGTGTGTCGTTTTTTTTTTCGCGCCCCTTATCATCATGAACCAACACCAACTCGCCCAACTTTTTACTTTACTGACCAAATTTGGTATTACAGTACGTTAATGGATGACGAAGGTATGCGACTGGTGCAAACATAATAGTCATGAGATGCCTGTCATGTAACAGCATGACTACATGTCACACTGATGATGCGCTCGCGGTCATTTCGCTAGCTTCACATATGACAAATTTGGTATTACGTGACAGCAATGGAAGAAGAAGGTACGTGACTGATGCAAACATAATCATGAAATGCGTGTCATGTGAGAACGTGACTACATGCCACAGTCAATGCGTGAATACATTTCGACGTGACGCGGTACGCGTGCTCGCCGGCGTTCATTTCATCGCGTCACGCCGGCGTTGTCACGCCAGGCACCGGTCCTGCTACATACTCACAGACGCGCGCTGCGCTGCATTGCTTTGACGCATGCGCGTTTCAGCGCGTCCGGCATCCATCCGTCACGAAAAGAGGGAGACGCAGCGTTGTCCGGGAAACACATTGGCGAGAAATACAGCATGTAGTGTTTCGCGCCGTTTGCCGTTGGGCCGCGCCGATTGACGCTTGTCGCGCCGGTTGCGCCTGGCGCCAGACTATACGGTACCCGCGTTTTGCTAACGTAGCATCGCTGTGCCCAGCGTGCGCGCGCTTCAATGCTACATTGGAGTATATTGGGCCCTTCCTGATGCACTCGCGGGGGTTTTGCTAGCTCCACATATAACAAAGTTGGTGTTACGTCAATGGATGAGAAAATAAATGACTGGTGGAAACATAATCCTCGCACGCGTTAACGTAAGCACATGACCACATACCACGCTCATAGCGTGCTCGCGACCGTTTCGCTAGCTCCACGTATACCAAATTCGGCATCACGTGAAGTTATTAGATGATGAAGGTAAACGGAACATCCAAACAATCATGACACGGAAGTCATGTACGCCATATTTTACCTCCACCTCGTAACATTCTGGTGACTTTAAACTGACATATTAACCTTTCTTATTCGTGCTTTGCGTGTCAACGATTCCCACTGTACGTGGGATCTGCCCATTTTTCTCTCTTTCTATCGCTAGGGGAGAGCCCTGTAACGCATCATCATGATCATCATCATCATCGTCGTCGTCGTCGTCATCGTCCTAATAATCATCATAATCATTCTCTAGACCATTGCGCAGCGCCTCTCACGTAGCTGATGCCTGCGCTGCGCGAGTACAGAACGAGTGCACGCAGCTGGCTTGAGAGACGCTGGCAGCCGGCGCCGCTCCACTTTCAGCCAACGAATAAAGCAGTGAGAACGGCACGGCCCCGTCGGCTGCCTTCCCGACGTCGTCTCACGTCTCTCTCCTCCACTCGCCCACTACAACTGGCTGCCTTGCGAGGCAAAACGGAAAGGAGGTAAAGCAACAGTTGGAACGAGACGCGAGCAGGCACAGGGGGGGGGGGGGGTGTAGGCTACATCATCGAAGCCGGAATTGCGAGTAGATGCGACTATAAAATGCTCCGAATTTAAAGGAGAGGAAGGCGCCGCTAACGTGTAGCTGCAAGTAGACTTTCCATGGGAAGGCATGACGACGCTAAGTCTTAAAGCCATCCGCCGACGCCGCTTTAATGCGTCCATGTGGTTAGCGCTTTAGTCTACCAAAGTCGCGATGCGTGGTAGTCATTTGCATGGGGGAAACTCCCGACACCTCTCCGTGGCATCGGCGATCATCTGTTGCGTGAATCACCGAGGCCACGCTCCCTTATTGCACTGTGCTCTTCTATTCTCCTCAGTATAGCACGAAGCCCTTTCCCTATTTAGAGGCAATAGAAAACACGAAGAAACCGTGATTTGTAGGAAGCCACGGGAAACTTACCAAAAACTGTGCAATGTTATTCCCTTCCTTAAATACAGATGGCGCTGCATTAGCAATACCTACCGCTTCCGCCCATTCTTCTCAAGGGCGTGAGTACCCTCGATCGTGTCCACTAGAAAAAGCCAGCTGAGCTAGCACGAGGCGTTCCTGTTCCTGGTGACAAGTAGGTGCGGATAATTGCTCTCAAGAAGGAGGACGCGTCCGAAGGCAACCTTCCTCGACAAGATCATGAATACGTCTTCAAGAGAAAGTCGCAGTCAATGCTGGACGAGCGACAAGGAGACGCGGCTGATCGCGCTCTACGAACGACACCAGCTGCTGTGGGATAGCCGCCACCCGCACTACCGCGACAGGGACAGACGTGAACGCGCCATCAGCAACATTGCGCAGGGTCTACAGGATGAATTCGATGGTGAGCTTCTTCGAATCGATTTGCGGGATAGTTGTGGCTGTAGCGTACTACGCATTACTTACATGACATTATCGTCATGATTTTCACGTTAGGGTTTGTCACTTACGTTCACCGTGCAGTCATGTGATACCATACCAGTTTTACAATATGTCATGAACGCGAGACCACCGCAAGAGCAGCAAGACCATGCAATGTAAATAATTTCATACATATAATGATTTTCATGTTATGACTTGTCACTTGTGCTCGACATACAGTCATGTTAGGCAACCAATTATTGGTATCGATACCATTAACGAAACTGCCAGGGAGCTAAAAGTCGTAGGCGGCTAGATAGATAGATAGATAGATAGATAGATAGATAGATAGATAGATAGATAGATAGATAGATAGATAGATAGATAGATAGATAGATAATAGATAATAGATAGATAGATAGATAGATAGATAGATAGATAGATAGATAGATAGATAGATAGATAGATAGATAGATAGATAGATAGATAGATAGATAGATAGATACGCTGAAGGTGGCCGAAGTTTGCTAAGAAATGCTTCGAATTTAAAAAACGCCGCAAATAGAGGCACTTGATCTTGACCTCCGAGATGTTTCCACTGGGAGATATCTCTTGTGCGTTGTTTAAGAAATAGTCAGTCAGTCAGTCAATGAACTTTATTTACAAATTGTCCTGAGGAGCCGATTCCCCTCAAGAGGGAGGGTCGGCTGCGGGCCGCACCCACGTGGGGACAGGAAGAGCGAGCCCCTCCGTCAAATTGCGGGCCCTCTGGACAGCCCGGATTCGGACCTCTCGGTCCGAGCTGGTAATTGCCGTCCTCCAGGCAGCTTCTGTGCTGAGAGGCTCGCCATCGCGCAGCGCCGCGCATTGCCAGAGCATGTGGGGTAACGTGCAACGTCTCTCTTCGCAATGAGGGCATTGCGGCTTTATGCTGTCGATAAACTTGCTGTACACTAAAGGCGACGGGTAAGTACCCGTTTGCAGCATTCTTAAAGTGACTGACTGGGCCCTGGAGAGTTGCGGGTGCGGGAGCGGAAAGCTACGCCTGGCCAATTGAAAAGTTTTGCAAATTTCGTTAAAGTAGAGGAGCGAATCAAGCTGCTGGATGCCATCCCCAAATTAGATGCCGATTGCCCGTCACGGTGGGACAGTTCGCGTGCTCGGGCATGGGCAAGCTCATTGGCATTGGGGATAACAGCGTGGACATCCTTGCCCATGTGGGCAGGAAACCAGGTGATGTGGCTGTCGATTTCCGTGCAATGTGGTCTTTTGGTAAGAAGATGGGCCGCCTGCTCACAGACTGGCCCGGTCATGAACGCTCGTGCAGCAGCTCGAGAATCAGTGAAAATGCGCGTGCGCATGGGAATCGCCACGGCCATTGCTATAGCAGCCTGCTCTGCCCTAGCCGGCGTGGTATCTCGAAGAGATGCTGCTGTGAGGTTTTTACCGTGATGTTCAGTGACCACAGCCACGAAATTGGATGTGCCGGGATACTGTGCTGCGTCAACGAGCGCCACAAGTTCAGGGGTGGCAGCGGCGGAACTGAGGAGCGACCTAGCCCTAGCGGCCCGGTGGCCGACATTGTAGAGAGGGTGAAAATTTCTAGGAATTTGTGAGACCGTAATCTGCTCCCTCAATTTGGGTGGAAGCTGTATCTTTTTGTCTGCTACCATAGTTGGTTCGCAGCCCAGAAACTCCAGGATGCGTCTCCCAGCTTTGGAAGAGGACAGTCGTGCAGCTTGTGCTGTTTGTTGCGCTTCTGCAATCTCACTAAATGTATTATGCATACCAAGAGCCTTGAGCCTTTCCTCATTTGTGTTGTTTGGAAGGCCCAAGACCCTCTTAATGCACTTTCGAATAATCGCATCCAGTTTCCCTTGTTCTTTCCTTTCCCACCTATGCGCTGCGGCAATGTAATTAATGTGACTCATAAGAAAGGCATGGAAAAGCCTCATGAGGTTGGCCTCACAAAGCCCTCCACGCCTGTTAGACACCCGAAGTATAAGCTTGACCATGCTCTCCGCCTTTGCCGCAATACGAGTCAGAGTATGAGAGTTACTTCCGTGCTCCTCCAGGAACATGCCTAATATCCGAATTTTATCGACACGGGGGATGGCCTGCTCTGACCGTGTGTGAATTTCGATCCTGATCTCTTCCGGCGGAAATGGAATAGTGGTGAACTTGCGTTTCTCCGGCTGTGTGTAAAGGAGGAGCTCCGACTTGGCGGTCGACAAGTGCAGCCCCGTGCTATCCAAAAACTCCTCCGTGCACCTGAGGGCCTGCTGGAAGGACTCCTCAACGTCTCCGTCCCTACCCCCAGTGCACCATATAGTAATATCGTCCGCATACAGCGCATGTCCGATGCGGTCGATACGAGAGAGTTCGAGCGAGAGTTTCCTCATCGCGATATTAAAGATTAGCGGCGAAATGACCGATCCTTGAGAGGTTCCCCTAGGTCCAAGGTGAAATTCCTTGGAGCAGAGGTCCCCGAGCCGAATGGTGGCAACGCGATCCCTGAGAAAAGAGCGGACGAACCCGTGAAAGCGGGCCCCCAATCCCAACTCAGAGATCGAATCCAGTATGTGAGGATGTGAGATATTATCGAAAGCTTTCTCCAGATCGAGTGCAAAAATCCCTCGGACATCTCTGGTGTCTATGTCGAGAATTTGATGTTTAATCATTTTCATAACGTCCTGCGTAGAGAGCGCGGGACGAAAGCCAATGAGATTGAAAGGGAAGAGCTCGTTTTGTTCAATGTGATGGGAGATTCGGTTAAGGATTGCATGTTCCGCGACCTTACCCACGCAAGACGTGAGCGAGATCGGTCGGAGCGTGCCGAGCCCGAGAGGTTTACCAGGCTTGGGAATGAGGACGACAGAGGCCGTTCGCCACTTCTTCGGCACCTGCCCCGACTCCCAAACCAGGTTGGCCTCGTCAGTTAGTAGCTCAATGGATCTATCATCCAGATTTTTAAGTAGCCTGTTAGTGATACCATCCGGCCAGGGAGCCGATTTTTCATTGAGATCAAAAAGGACCGCCCTGATCTCTGCCGTGTTGAAGGGGGAGTCCAGCTCCGGATCCTCCAGACCAGAGAAATCCGGGTAGTCTGCATCCGTGGTAGCCCCCAGGGGGAGGTACCTATCCGCTAGCTGTTGTAAGATTTGATCATTCGAGAGCCGAGCAGACCTCTCCTTGTGAATGAGCCGATCAACAGTGTGTTTCTGATTAGCTTTAGTTTGCTTATCTTCCAGGAGGTGCTTGAGAATGTTCCATTTCGCCCCTGACCGCATCTGCCCATCGACAACGTTACAGACCTCATCCCATTGTTGTCTGGCCAGGGTTTGGCTGTACGATTCAATCTCCTGTTTGAGCAGAGCAATTTTCTTTCTGAGCCGCCTGTTGAGTCGCTGCGTACGCCATCTGTTAAGTAAGGAGTTTTTGGCTTCAAGGAGCCTCGCTAGGCGGCTGTCCATGCGTTCCGTTTTAAGATCCGTCTCCACCACCTTAGTGGCAGTTTTAACATCTGCCTTAAGACGCTCAAGTAGCTGGCCAAGGTCATCGTACTCTTTTTCATCGCTTTGTCTGAGTTCCCGAAAGGCATCCCAATCAACAATTTTGAAAACCCGCGGCGGCGGTGCTTTAACATCGACGGAGATAGACGCAATGAAATGGTCGCTCCCCAAGTTCTCATGCAAGTTCTGCCAGAAAGGGCACTCGACGTTCCTGACAAAAGCCAGGTCCGGCGTGGTGTCCCTTGCTACAGAATTGCCGAGACGTGTGGGAAAGTTGTGATCAGTAACTAGTAACATATTAAGATTGGTAGTATGCTGCAGAAGCGCCCGCCCCTTAGCCGTATTATTGATATAGCCCCATGTCTGATGTTGCGCATTGAAGTCGCCAGCAACTGTCAACGGAGCCGAGCCCGCGATTTTGGAGGCTTTGCAGAGAAGCGCATTAAAAGTCTCCCGAGTATCAGATGGTGAGCTATAAACGTTGAGAATGAATAGGTGCTCCTTAAGCCGAGAGTTTGGGATTAACTCAATGAGTATGTGTTCCACCTTTAGGTCTGGACGTACATCGCGAACCTCAAAGGAGAACTCTTTGGATATGAGGGTGGCGACCCCGCGTTTTCCTTCCCCCCAGCAGGCCACGGAGCGATAACCCCGGAGGGCCACCTCTCCTTTAAGGGTCTCCTGGAGGAGTATTACGGCTGGCTTATTCTCCTGTGAGCTGACGAACTGCTGCAAGACTGCCTTCTTCCTGTGGAAGCTCGCGCAATTCCATTGCCAAATGACAAATGTTTCATTTAGCTTCGCACTTGATTGCTACTTAGGTTTTGCTCCACCACCACCACCCTTGCAGAAAGGGACTGGATGACAGAGCTGACACCAGCGATGGCCTCCTTAATTTCATGGACCACTCCCATAATTTCCTGTTTAAAGTCACTGAACTTCTTCTCGATATCTACCGGAGGGTCAGCGGCTTTTCGCTTACCGCCTCTAGGTTGTGCCTCGGCCTTCTGCACTTTCACCGCCCCTTCCGGCGTGCGTTCGCGCTGCCTCAGCTCCTCAACTAATGCTTTAATCTCCTGAAGCTCACTCCTCAGAGTTTGCATTCTCACGCTCTAGCTGCTGTATTCTAGCCGTAGCTTCCTCTGGCAACTGGCGCTGCACGATAGTGCGAGACTCACGTTTTGGGCCCACTCGTTCAGCCCAGGTAGGTTCCTGCTGAATCCGGGCACAGGAGGCAGACCTATCCCTCGAGCGAGAGCGGTGACCCGCACCCCGCCCAGGGTTATCAAGGCCACCCCCCTGGTTGAACCCAAACCCGGGAGTTTGCTGTGGCACGAACTCCGCGCGCTGCTTGTTTGCTTTTCTCCGTCGTCGCCTTCTACGCCGAACGATGTAGGGAACCTGGTACCTGCTTTTGCAGGCCCGATCCGCCATCGGATGCGCTCCTCCACAGATGGAGCACTTCGGCTGGCACGTATGATTCTCAGGGGGCGATGAGACCCCACAGTCCGGGCAGGTGATGACTGTAGGAGTGGGACAAACGTCCGAGCGATGTCCCAGCTTTCCGCAGGTTCGACAGGCGTCGATTTGTCGTCGGTAGAGCGTGCACCAGATCAGGTTCGTCCCACACATGACGTAGTTTGGAACTTTCATACCGTCAAACAGGACGATCACCGTGGGCGTTTTCTTGATGCGCCGTACTCCAAGAACCTTCGGATTTCTTGCGTGCACGAAGAGCTCACCAAGCCGGTCATCAGAGAGCTCAGGGTCGATACCGCGAACAACTCCTCTGCACTTATCCCCGGGTGGCGTCACGTAATTAGAGACTTCATGGAGCGTTTCTCCCACTCGAATTTGCTTCACTTTAGCGTAGGCTTCTGCGTTCCTAGCGTGTGGCGTGCTGATCACAAAAATGTTCTGCATTTCATTGGCACAAACAATATCATCCTCAGCCTGCGGCGGGCCGAGACAAGCAGCCATCACCAAAGCTTGGGTAACCTTGATTCCACTAACCTTGCGCACATCCATGCCTCCCTTGGGACGTACGACAACCCGGTAGTGATCTTTAGGCAATCGCGGCAGGCGCGACGCGGCGATGAGCTTGTTTATCGGCCCCTTCGGGTGCGCTGGACAGGTGGCACGATGACCGGCACTGGGGCCAGGGCTGTCGCCGGGCGTAAAATCCTGACGCTGCTTCTTCCGAGAGTGGGCAACAATCCATCCGAAGGCTTCATCCTCCTGCCTGGAGATTTCTTCGCCGAAGACCATCTCCTCGAGCGGCATCCTCGAAGCGTCTCGCTCGGCAGGCCGAGCTGAGCGCCAACGTGGCAGAGGGTAAAACACCCAAATAAAAGTTCGAAAGCTTGACCTACCCGCGAAAGTCGGGTATCCACTCGATTCTTGAAATAAACTGGATCAGATGAGTCGAAAAACCGAGGTCGATAGGCAAATTTGCGGTCAAAAACATTTAAAAAAGCAGGAGCCGATGCGAGCGCGTCCGGCTCGCGTCTAGCAAGCGGCGTTCCCCCATGACCATATAAAACATGCGATGCGCTTTGTATCCCCCTGTGTTGCTTTTAAGAAATAAAAGAAAACGTTTGAGATATTCCGCTTACCCGGGGATCGACGTTGTGCGAAGCATATGGAGGGAAGGTGACCGTTGATATTTTTATCGATCCACACGTCTATAAATGGCGCTAAACATATGTGCAAAGGTTGCACATACAGACATATGTTTAAGAGTTGCTGATGTTTTTATGACCAGTTGCTTGCCTTTTGCAACGATGCCAACTCAAACATGCGGATTAGCAGCACCGGAATCTGATATAGGGCGCTCATTCTCACGAGGATGCTGGCCCTAGAGACTGCTACAAAAATCTACTTCAGCGCATGGTAACTAACCACAATTGACGTTAGCCCGACGTGACGGCTGTATCAAAGGAGTACATATATAATGTTTATTAAATTGAGTAGGCAGCACTGCAACTAGTATTGACGTTTGACAAAGATTATCCTCCATTTGAAAAGTAGTTTCGAGACCTGGCGTAGCTCTGTGAAAAAATGCTTCATTGCCACGCAGTCCAATGCGAATTCGATTCTCAACTTGAACCCTCACAATTATTATTTGCATTCGTCAGGTCGACGCGATCGATGTCGAGAGACAGAGAGAGAGAAAACTCGAGTTTTTTTTAACACTCGCGCGTTTAAAATTGCACATGTAGGCGTCTCCCATAATCATATGGTGGTTTTGGGACGTTAAACCCCACATATAAACCAAAACTGCACATGTATGCAGTCATCGTTCCTAGTTGGATACTAAGTGTCAATCACCTGTGGCACACACCAGCATTCCAGCGGCACATACCAGCCCGTGGGTATGTGCCACTGCCTGGCGAGAAGTGTTTGATGACGTACCCGACGGAATTGGGACCTTATTCATGTCTTGACCAGCACGTCATATTCGTCAAACCATCTTACCCTCCCATGCTAATTTGGATCACGCCAAATTAAGGGGGGTGACAACGACAGCACCCAAAGTAAGCGACTAGGTAGATAGATAGATACGCTCAAAGTCACCAAAGTTTGTTATATAATGCTTCACATTTAAAGTTTGCAGTGTCCGCTTTAACTAAAAGCGGACTGCGGGTCTTTTATTTCTCACTTCCCATTAGCAGCGATTGGCATGTTCCAGTAGGAAACTTCGGTCCATCACTGCGTGCTTTGCGACTCTGAGGTTTTTCTCCTGCATTACGCATCGATGAGAGCCAGGGTCAATGCCGCCTAAGTGTAAGCTTTAGCGCCCGCTGCTTCGCATCTACACCTGGCTCTGTTTAGTGAAAGATGGTGTACTTTTTAAGACTTCTTTAGTTGTTGCTACACTCTTGTGAAGAAATTTTTAACATGTACTTTGCTGCAGTCGTAGCGCATACCCATAATGTCATATTGAAAAAATTCATCGCTGGTTAAAAGGGCCAAAGAGAAGGCACGCAAGGCATAGTGACTTCAGTGAGTAATTCACAAAAGCAGTAATTACTCAGCAAAGGGGCCAAAAGCAAGGCATGGTTGGATTGCGAGGCATGGTGACTCCGATGTTTAATTCGAAAAAGCAGTAATTACATCAAAAGAATGGAACCTTGAGGGTATGCGGTCATCTTGGTTGAACAGTGCACGCGAGACTAGGACGAAGAAAAATTGCTTGTCTGTGTTTCTATTCTTCGTCCTAGTTTTGCGTGCGCTGTTCAACCAAGACGAAGCGTAATCACTCAACAATTTTGCTATAGAGAACGTACGCGAGGTACGGTGACTCTGATGTGTAGTGAAAGATAGCAGTTTTACTTCAAAAAGAGCTGACGAGAAGGTACGCAAGGCATGGTGACTCTATTGTGTTATCACGAAAGTAGTTATACCTTAACAAAAGGGCCGAAGAGGAGGTATGCAAGACATGCTGATTCCAATGTTTACTTTACAAAAGCAGTAGTAGTAATTACTTATTGAATGGGCTATAGAGAGTACGCGATGTATGGTGACTCAGATGTGTAATGAAAAATAGCAGTTTTACTTAAAAAAGAGCTGACAAGAAGGTACGCAAGGCATGGTGACTCTATTATGTTATCACGAAAGTAGTTATACCTTAACAAAAGGGCCGAAGAGGAGGTATGCAAGACATGCTGATTCCTATGTTTACTTTACAAAAGTAGTAATTACTTAATGAATGGGCTATAGAGAGTACGCGATGTATGGTGACTCAGATGTGTAATGAAAACTAGCAGTTTTACTTAAAAAAGAGCTGACGAGAAGGTACGCAAGGCATGGTGACTCTATTGTGTTATCACGAAAGTACTTATACCTTAACAAAAGGGCCGAAGAGGAGGTATGCAAGACATGCTGATTCCAATGTTTACTTTACAAAAGCAGTAATTACTTAATGAATGGGCTATAGAGAGTACGCGATGTATGGTGACTCAGACGTGTAATGAAAAATAGCAGTTTTACTTAAAAAAGAGCTGACGAGAAGGTAGGCAAGGCATGGTGACTCTATTGTGTTATCACGAAAGTAGTTATACCTTAACAAAAGGGCCGAAGAGGAGGTATGCAAGACATGCTGATTCCAATGTTTACTTTACAAAATCAGTAATTACTTAATGAATGGGCTATAGAGAACGTACGCGAGGTATGGTGGCTCTGATGTGTAATGAAAGATAGCAGTTTTACTTAAAAAAGAGCTGACGAGAAGGTACACAAGGCATGGTGACTCTATTGTGTTATCACGAAAGTAGTTATACCTTAACAAAAGGGCCGAAGAGGAGGTATGCAAGACATGCTGATTCCAATGTTTACTTTACAAAAGCAGTAATTACTTAATGAATGGGCTATAAAGAGTACGCGATGTATGGTGACTCAGATGTGTAATGAAAAGTAGCAGTCAATATTTAACAAAAGGGCTAACGAGAAGGCACGCAAGGCATGGTGAGGATAATATGAGAAAGGCAGTAATTGCTTAACAAAGGGGTAATAGAGAAGGTAGGCAAAACATGGCGACTTTCATGTGTATTTCTGGAACGCGGTGTTTTGTTAGCAAGAGTCTTAATTTAGGAAAAAGTTAGTTGGAGAATGCTGTTACGTTATACAAGAGTAAAGCATGCAAGGCGAACGTAAGTGTGGCGAGGTTACCTGGCGATCTGAGGCAACTTATGTCGCATAAACAATAACAGTGCAAAGAACAAACGGAATGGTAAAAAAACTACAGATCGCAAAGCACTGACACAAGCCCCTGTTTCTGAGCTAGTGGGTCCTATAGACGCCCAAGAAGCACTAGCTGAAATAAACGACAAAGAAAAGAGCGTCTGAATTGGCACAAAGAAGGCTTGCATTTGAAGCGACCTTAGGTCATTGATGATGTAAGATGTCATGTACCTTAAACCGGCAATGTGTGCAAGTAGTACGGCTGCGTGTTACAAAGAAGGGAGCAAGAAAGTACAGCGGGAACGCACGCTCTCGATACAGAAGACACACACACACAAAGGTGCTGACTTGGAACTCATATTTTGATGGCTCCATGAAATGGATTACATTAGCCAGAGTGAAGCTTTAAAAGAGAGAGAGGGATAAATAACAAGATTGCTCCAGTGCACAGCGCCATCGACTCAAAGAAGCCCGGCATTGAATAATTACAACAAACGCGTTTTTCTTTCTTCTGCTTCTCAATCTAAGACCCAACAATCGCATCTAGCAGATGAAACTGGGCATCAAAGGGGGCAATAGGTGGGGTGTTAACGCTCTTGTTATCAAGTTTCTTAGTATACGCTTCTAAAATAAACACGTGCAGTGCAGTCTTGTGATTACTCATATGCAGAATCGTCGTTCCTTCTAACCGGACCACACATCCTGTGCATCAGATTTGGGTGCACGTTAAAGAACCCCAGGTGGTCGAAATTTCCGGAGCCCTCCACTACGACGTCTCTCATAATTATATGGTGGTTTTGGGACGTTAAACCCCACAAATCAATCATCAATCAACACATCCTGTGCACTCACTAACATATGCAATTATACGTGCGGAGTTGTCCAGCATTCACAATTCTTGTGCGTGTTCCCCCAAATGGTCAATAATACTGCAATTGATTTGCCCAACGTGGAACATTCCACATGACATGAACGGTGCTTTTCGCTTCTTTTCAAATTACACGTTTGCTGACGTTGCACATACGTTGACACAACTTCTTAGCTTGTTGGGAGCAAAGAAACACGCAGGAACTCCGTGCCTATACTTGCCACATTTTTCAGGTTGTGGCTTATGATCGCTTGACACAAGTTCAAACCAAAGCGCCTTCCGGTGTTCCTCAACTGCCAGACGTTCCACTCAACGTTTCAATTTTTCAAGGAAGGTTTCATAAACAGCCGCCAAGGCCTAGTTGGGGAACCTCTCAGTCGAAAAATTATGGAGCTGATTTAAAAGCTGGACACAATTTTATATGGGCATGATATTTTAGTGTCGATTTCAGGTATGTACATCAAGGCTGTAGCTCTCTTGATTTATTTTGAATTGACAGATCAAAGGGCAGCAAATCCTTCTTAGCTTTCGGATAGTAGCCCCGCGAGTGTGTTCATCACAAAACACTAATTGTAAGTTAGAAACTGTATAAAACCAAAGGATCGTGGAGTTCGGGGGTAAAATACAAACCAGGATCCCGTGAGCTAAAAAACTAATAAAATTTCACCTACGTAGAAGGGTTGGCAAGGTGGGCTGTTCCTTTGAAAGCACTGAAAATTGCCAACATAGCTAAAAAATGTCACGATTGGCCCCTCATCAAAAACGTTTTAGACGCTTGTCAACCTTAGCAAAAAAAAACGTCACACGAGGCAGGGGGTACGCAAACATAAATGCATATGCCACTGCGTTGCGAAGCGGCCCTTCGCCAAACAAAACAAAAGTACAGTTTAGATAAAACTGCAAAAACCGACAAAATGTTATCGACGAACCATACCGCCGAGTTTGGGAAAGACACGTCATCGTTATTTTGTACGCATTCTTCGCAGAGGACCAAAAGTTGATTTTGTGGAACAGAGTAAGTGAAATCTTGCGCAATCTACTGAAAAAAAAAACAAAAAACATCTTAATAACTTAAAAAACGACTTAGCGTCTTCAGTCAACTTTGTTTTACTCAAAACGAGTCGTTCGTCACGCACATTTTGAGCTGATTTAACAAGAACTGGCTAACATTCTTCTGCTGCGATCTGTCTTCACGAACTATGGTCCTCAACGGAAATTCAGGCTTATAGATCTTGGAAAAAGAAACAATGAGGCTAAACCTTCCACTGTTATCTCTCTTGGTAGCATGCTGAGACTCAACCACTTCCGACAATAAATGAACCTTGTTTTCAGTCTCAATGCAACTTTTTTTCCACAAGGGCGCAATTCTTGTTAACCTCTGCCAAAGCGTTTTTGTTATAGGTTCCCATCGGCAAAACAGCTCTTTATCGGCTTATCAAAGTTTCGAATTATTGCTCTTAAAGAATTTCGCCAAGGAATCTAACAAGCTATTAAAAGCTGCATACGCTGGCTAAGTTTTCTGCCTTTCAATAAAAAGTTCTCTATCTCTCTCTGGAGTAGCTACAGTCACCGCAAATATGATTGCGGCGACTTCCTAAATCTCCGCAGACTATGTTCATTGGCTACCGCAGTAAAACGATAACAATGTGCAATACACTTATCTTGCGCCCAAAGACTTTTCTTTATAATGATCATGACGACACTGCTTCATTTAAATGCGCATTCGCACAAGTGCCGATGGATGAAGAATCAGGTGGTAGATAAGAGGAGAAACTCTCAGGCTTGGCCTAACACAAACTTGGAGAGGAAATGGGACATGCAATCGACTCTTATCGTAGATGTACGATATTAGGATTAGAGATTTTATTGATATGTAGGTTTAACGCCCCGAAACCACCATATGATTATGAGAGACGCCGTAGTGGATAGCTCCGGAAATGT
>WOVY01010609.1:0-123079 GCA_013436015.1 Rhipicephalus annulatus | reverse complement strand
TCTTAATCTTCTCTGCAGCCCGAGCTCCTTCGTTTTCTCGCCTTCCAGCGATCGGCCACTCCGTCGTCTGCTCTCGCTTTCCCTGCTTCGTCACATTACCCCCCACTTAAGAAGGTTCTTCCCTGTGAAGAACTTGCAGCTGCCAACGGGATCCCTTGGGACACCGTAGTACACGCGCACTCGGAGCACTGCACTACACTACCGAGCCCGCACACTCGGCACACACAGAAAGACACGAAAGTTGTCACCAGTGTTCAGGGCCCCCGCACCCCCGACCCACTCTCAAAGGTACTCGCAAGACGAGATGTGAAAGTTTGGTCCGCCACGGTAAGTAATGTGCACCGAAAAAAAAAAAAAAATTCCATGAATTATACCCGACACTGCGAAATCCTCAAGCGTGTAGCGATGATGTTCATTCGCTTGGCAACCGGCTCATTAGTCTGCTCCTACATTCTCACTGCCTTTTATATATTCAACGCTGAAGTCGTACCCCATGAGTATGAGGCTCCAAGTAGAACACGGCTGTTGATGTGTTTGGGGAGTTTTGTGTAAACGAGAGGCTTGTGGTCGCTTTGTAGTATGAACGTTCGCCCGACAAGTAAATATGAAATTTCTGGATGGCCCACGTGAGTGCCAGGGCTTCGCGTCGATTGTCGAATAGGCAGTTTCTCGTTGGTTGCAGTCGTCGGCTAGCGTACGACACTGGGTGTAGCATAGCACCATGCCGCTGCATAAGTATGGCACCTACGCTTGTTGATGAGGCGTCGGTGCGAAGTACAAAGGCTGAGCGAAATCGGTGCTCTCAAGACAGGTTGTGTAGACAGCATGGTCTTGAGTGCATCGAAGGCTTTCTGTTCCTGCACTCCCCAAATTACTTTGTTAGGGGCTCTTTTTAGTCAGTTCAGTTAATGGTCCTGCTATCTCGGAGTACTTGTGGACGAAATCTCTGTAATAGCCCGTAAGTCCAAGGAAAGAGCGTACTTCTTTTTTCGTCTGTGGGCGCTTGGCTGCCCGTATTTTATCAAGGGTTTCGATCTGTGGTTTGATGATGCCATTTTCGACGTGATGACCGAGGAACTTTACTGACCGCTGACCAATCTCACTTTTCGTTGGTCGAATCGTCAACCCGGATTCGCTAACTCGTGAAGAAAGGCTTCAAGTGTGGCCACGTGTTCTGTCCACGTCTCGGTTGCAATGAGCACATAGTCGAAGTAAAAGTAAATATGTGGTATATCTGCTACCACCTTCCTCATTAGACGGTGAAGACAGCTGGGGCGGTTTAATGCCAACAACGGCATGAAACGAAACTGATAAAGGCCTGCCTGATGTAGAAAACGCTGTCATTGCTTTGGACTCTTCCATGCATCGGGACTTGCCAATACCCTTTAGCAAGTCGAACTTAGAAAAAATATCGTGCCTTCCCCAGTTGTCCAAAATAACATCAATTCGAGGTATGGGCTCATTGTCGTTCAGCAGTATCTTGTTGAGTTGCCGGAAGTCAATGCATAGACGTATGTCCCGTCTTTTTTCTTGACAACTACTATCGGCGGACTGGTAGGGAGACTCGGATGGCTCGATGAATGCCTTGCTTCAGCATGTTTCTAATTTCTTGTTGAACTGCCTCTTTGGTAGCAAAACGGTAGTGGATACGGCCGTATGTATCACTGGTGTATCCGTTGCGACATTCAACTTGCACTGGGTGAGATTGTGTTCTGCCGGGAATGTCGGTGAATACATTCTCGTAGGTATGCAGTATTCTAGCGATCTGCGTGCGCTGTTTAGTAGAGAGTGCTTCCGATATGTTCACATCGGCAGCAGATTCTTTTTGCTGAAAAGGTACGCATGGTAGATCGTCGTGCTCAGTATCATCAGCCAGACACGCGACTGACGCTTCTTTGTTGGCTGTGGTACCGATGGTCGTTCTTGATATTTTTTGAGGAGGTTGACGTGAAACAGAGATGTTCGCGTTCCTAAATCAATAACGTAATCCACGTCATTCTTCCTCTCTAGAACTGTGAAAGGCCCGTTCCATGTTAGAATCAGTTTGTTGTTGTCCGACGGGAGTAGCAGCAGCACCTTGTCTCCAACAGCTAAACGCCGTGGTCTAGTCTTCATGTCATAGTGCTTCTTCTGCACAAGTTTGGCTTTCTGCAGCTCCTCCTTGGCTAGACGACAAGTGTTTTCAAGACGTCTCCGCAGGTCAACTACATAGCCGTACGAGGTCTTCGTCTCATCATCTAGATGATTACCAGTCCCACATTTCTTTCAATATTGACATGGGTCCTCTGACGTAACGGCCATACAGTAAGTCAAACGGGGCGAAGCCCAAACTTGACTGCGGAACTTCTCTATAGGGACGAAAAGTAAAGGCGCTAAGTACCGGTCCCAACTTTTCGGGCACTCTTGACACATTCGTCTTATCATTCGTTTAAGTGTGCCATTGAACCTCTCGACAAGACCATTTGCCATGGGATGATATGGTGTCGTCGGCAACTGTGTGAAGGATAGAAGCCTGCTGAATTCGCGCATTAGGTGGGGACGTAAAAGACGTGCCTCGGTCGCTGATGATTCCTGAGGTACCCCCACTCGCGAGAACATCTCCAACAGTGCTTCAGCGATCCTTTCTAGTTTCAATACTGGGCAGCGCCACCGCATCAGGATACCGCGTTTGCCATGTCCACCATTGTCAAAACGTATCTATTCCTTTTTTCTGACTTGGGAGATAATGGTCCCACAATGTCAATGGCCACTCTCTTAAACGGTGTATCAATGACGGGGGTTTTACCCAACGGTACTCGCCCAACTAAGTGTTTTGGGAAAGTTCTCTGGCACGTGTCGCACGATTTCACAAATCGTGTTGATGTCAGAAAGTACCCCGGGCCAATAGAACTTCCTCGAGGATACGGTCTGTTGTGCGTTTATACCCTGATGGCCCGCAAGAATTCCTTCATGAGCCATTTGCATTACACAATGGCGGAGGGCTGTAGGTACAAACAAGTTGTCCGTTTCTCTCTTTCGATCTGAGCTTGTACCTCCTGTATAGAATTTCTTCTTTTGTAAAGAAAAGAATCTCGGCAAACCTGGTCTGGATGGGTTTATCGACGGCCTCAAAGCATTTCTGTAAGCTAGCGTCTCCCCTCTGACTTTTCTGCAAGTCACGTGCACTCATATCCAGGGGACTTATTGTTGGTACCGGCAGGCGACGAGAACTCTGTCCGACTGTCGCGGCGAGTTCGTTTTCCTTTGATTGCCTCGCAACCGAAGTGAATGCATCTGTAGTATAAGATCCAGTCAGCGATCCGTCGTCCGCTCCCACCCTAGATGATATTTTCATCGGACTAGCTGGGACGTAGGTGTCTTTTTCAATCTTGATCAGGATCGGAGGCGTCACGGACCCCTTGGACGTTTCCCAGAACGACGTCATACAGTGGGTCATCCATGCAGATCGCGCGAGTCTTGCCTGAGAAAAAGGGTGAAATAATTCGCACGTCTGCCTCCGGCAGTTTTCAGTACCCTTCGATCAAGAAGACACACAGAGGAAACTTTCCCCGTCGATTGCTGACTGGTACAAGGGACCTTCTCACAATAACCCGAGTCGCATCCTGTATCCCGTAAGACCGTAACGGGCTGGTTTTCAAGGACGCCTTCGGCCGTAGGCATAGACTTGTCCTCCCACTTGATTCTCGTACGTTTCGAGCAATCAGTACCTTGCCGGGAAGCCTGTGTCTCCTGGTTTGATGCTTTCGGACCTTCTGCTTGCTCTTTCAGGCAAGAGGCTTTACCGCTTTCCTTGTTAGGGCAGTCCTCTTTGCTATGCCCACTACGTCTACATTTTCCGCAGAAGGCTGGTTTTGTCCTTGGCCCTTTAGTATTTGCCCAGCAATCTGAGGCCTTATGACCGCGCTTTCCACAAAGCAAGCAATGTGGTTTGTCCTTTTCCTCTTTCCGTAGTGCGGCCTGCGCTCGATCTGGTGGCTTTTATGGTCCTTGTCGTCCTTACCTTTACCAAGGTTGACGAAACCCTGCGCCTCCATATAATGATCAGTAGCTTCTACCAGCTTTTCAATTCCTCGGCAATCCCTTCCCGCAGGAAGATTGCCAACTTCTCGTGGCACTGCGTGATGAATTGCTCTGAAACAATAACGTCTCGCAGAGCTTCGTACGTCCGTTCGGTCTTGGCCATCTCTTGCCAATGGTCGAAATAACCTAGTAATCGCCCAGCGAACTGTCGACCCGTTTCGCAGTCCTCAGGCCTTCGCCGACCGAAACTTAGTGCGGTAGCCCTCCTCTGTAAACCGGAAGCGCTGCAACAACGTTTTCTTAACGTTGCGTAATCCATGGCATGGTCAGGTGCCATTCTGCCAACAACACTTAGCGCTTCACCGGTCAAACAAAGGCTCAGTGAAAGGGCCCACTTGTCTTGCGGCCAATCCTGGCTCCTGGCGACGCGTTCAAAGCGCTGGATGTACGCGTCCAGCTCGTCGCGAACTTCGTTGAAGGGCGGTATGAGTTTGTGCGGACTTTCGTAGCTTTGAGGAGAACCCATGTGCGGACCCTCTACTGATTGACCTGTAGTCACGCTACCCGTTGTCGCATCTAACTCTCGGAGCTTCAACCTTAGTTCGAGAACCTCCTTTTCTGCTTGTAGCCTCGCCAGTGCCTCGGCATCAGCTTCTTTTGCTGCATTGCGTTCGGCTAAACGTACTTCCCGCGCTTCTCGTTCACGTACGCGCTCTTCATCGATCCACTGCTTTAGCCCTGGACCGCTCAACCCCAGTTCCCTTTCCAATTGCTGTGAGCTTGTCCGTCTCCATCGTCAACCGTCAGACCCGCATAAGCGACGCGCTGCTCTTTTATAGGATAAGAGCAGTCCTGTCGCGCGGACGCCCAGATGTGAAGTTAGTGGTGAGGTTCGTCGCGCCGCAGAGCGTGTGACGCGTTGCGGATGGAGGAGACGGTATCTGACGTTAACAAACCACACTACAATTGTATTTGACAGCATACACACACGAAATACATAAAGCGGCAGCGTACACTGCTAGTCAATTGTCTCACGTGGCGGTGCTGGGGACCAGGAGGCTGTGGGGCTGGCAGAGTCCCTGTGATGACGTAATCGTCGTCGGGTAGATGTCCGGTGTGGAAACGACGTAGCAGCAGCAGGGGTTAAGGGCCGAGTGAAACGAACCGTCGCTCGGTAGCCGGTAGCCAGATAGGGCTCGTCCGCGCCAGGCCAGGACCTTGCGACGCTCGTCTCGACGGCGGTGGACAATCTGGAACCACTCGCGCGTAGGTGCGGGTTCTCCGAGAGCAGCAGGCCGCGTCCCAGGTCTTGCCAGGCGAGGACCGTGAGGCGCTCGCTGTCCCGAAGACAGGCGCCCTGTGTATGCGAACCTCGCGCGTAGATGCGGGTTCTCCAACAACCTGCCGCCCGTTCTGCCGGCGTTCCAAAAAAAAAAAAAAAACTGTCTCGCCTGCGGCGCGCCCTTCTTAATCTTCTCTGCAGCCCGAGCTCCTTCGTTTTTCTCGCCTTCCAGCGATCGGCCCCTCCGTCGTCTGCTCTCCGCTTTTCCCTGCTTCGTCACAGCCGGCATTCGCTATGCTACTTTTCGTCATTCTTCTGAGAAGCGGGGTATCCTTTGAAACACTTGCAAGGAATATAAACACTTGCAAGGAATGATCCATGCAGAGGCTGACGAAGCTGAGGAAATATGGCTGAAGTGGGTATGTGCCACAGTTAATAGGGGAACAAGAACAAGCTTTTGTGATGGTTTGGAGCATTGAATGGCCAACTCATTGTGCTATTCGGATTGTACGACGACCGGTTGTTTTTTTTTGCTGTTGTAAAACGCTTTATAAGTCGTATAAACGCGATTGCTTTCTCGACATCAAGCCTGCCTAAGTCAAGTTTAACAAGTCACAAGCACCGGTGTAGCTCAGTGGTAGAATACTGGGGTAGCACCCAGTGCACCCGGGGTCGAGCCCCACTGTGCCATTGGTGCTAGGACATGCCCGCCTAAGGCAAGTTTGACAACAAGTTACAAGCGCCGGCGTAGCCCAGTGGTAGAATATTGGGCTGGTACCCAGCGGACCTGGTTTTAAGCCCTACTGTGTCATTGAAGCAAGGTTTTTTCCTATTTTCGTGTGATGTGGTTGAGAACACTGATGGCGGCGGCAGACAACGACTGCGTGTGACCCGAAAAGTGATCTCATAAGAACTCGCGATGTAAAAAAATTACGTCGTGAACAAGTTCACGATGGCGAAGCAAATCATTGTGTTCAGAAAAAGTGATTAATGATTTTGAGTACTAGGTATTCTACTATGGAAGAGCATAGAGCCTCCCCGTGAACAGACAGAGGAGTGAAAGAAAAGCGCGATTCGACGCAACAAGACTGTTAAATCTACAAAATTTGTACACGCCGTAATGAACAGAAAACGCTGGCTCACGGGATGAAATGCACCTCTAAAGGTGCACTTGTCACACGCGCATTCGTATGCGTGATTTTGAAATGAGTCGTGCTCTCTCAGTCATTCACATGTTGACAATCAGCCGACTGTGATATGACCACCGGTTCTTTTATTGCAGCCACTTGTCATTTTACTTTGCCGCACTTGATTGTTGTTTAAAAATGACAGCGTGGCGTATTCGTTGCTATCTGTAGCAACTGAAGGTTTGCGGTCGTAAGCACGTGGATGTCGGTTGAATTCAAGGAGGTTTAAACAAAATTTTTTTAACCTTCTTGGTTGAATTACCGGCATAGAGGAAAGAAACATTTAAGAGGGAGCACCTCATCGTGCGACAGAAAAAAAAAACAAAAGAAATAACGAAATATAGAGAAAGAGCAAGAGCGACAGAAGAAAGAAGAGAAGGGAAAGAAGCAAAGAAAGAAAGAAGAGAGAAAGAATGACAGAAGGACAGAAAGAAAGAAAGAAAGACAGAAAGAAACTCAGTGCGCCAGACCCCCCCTCCCCCCCGCCCTATTTTTCCGATAGAAGAAGGCAGCCTGAATTTTTTTTCTGCTCCAATTTAGTCCGTGTATTCTGTGCGCAGCTACCCTCCATTGCAATCATTGCCTATTGGCGCGATGTTTTGTTTAGGTTTGCTCCAAATAAAGGTAAAGTTGAAGTGGACCGTGGCAGTAGTACTTTTGCGGAGACAAGGTGTGACAATTATCACTACTCCCAGTTGAAGTGGGCAAATAAATAGGCTGCGTTTACCTAGCATTTTTTTTTCAACTGTCTTCGCCGTAATGATTAGACCTTCGTGACCAGAATGCTCCGGGCGCGGCTGTTATCATACAACTTTGGTCGTGGCCACAGCGAAAATTGGGCATCCGACGTGACGCTCGTGCGTATTAGGGGTCCATTGCTGCCGTCAGCGTCTTCTCGTCAACGTTAACACCCCTTTTTTATACTCTTAAACCATTCGAGTTACCCTTCTGAAAGTGTTCCTTACACGCTGTCTTTTCGTTATTGATTAGGGTGGCAAAGCGAAGAAGATATCTTTGCTTGCTGCAATCTTTTTCCAGGCTGAAACAACCGGAATTTGACGGTTCGCGTGACGGGACGATTAATTTGCTTTTCATGAACCAGCAAAAATGAAAAAAAAAATCGCAGGCTGATTCTTGTTTTTCTAATCTTTAAACGACATTCTAGCTTAGCAAGTCGGTCATGTCCAGCAAAGTACCAATATTGATTTATTTATCCATTTATTTGTGCATTTATTTACCCATTTATACTACCATCGAGGTCAAAAATCACTAAATATGAAAGTGTTTACATAAACTCATTTACCGAAGACGACTCGAAGGCAAAAGCCATTATTTCCTTCTTCTCAGTCGATGTATTGATGATCCTGCACCGCCACCCATCGAAAGATTTCTGCAGCCAACGTGGTTTCGCACTGCCTCCAAGATTGGAGGTTCCTGGCCGGGCGTTGTACTGCCTCCGTGATCACCCGTCCTTTGAACAAGCCATGATGTAATGCGATTACGTCAGCAACTTTGCAAATGACGTCATATTGACACCCCTGATATGATCGATCTGTGACGTCACGCCGACATCACATGGTGAAGTCATAATGAGATGATGATGATTGTTTGCATCTGTCATGTTGACTCCGAGAGCACCGAAGTGGGACGCCGATGGTCAATGTCCACGTTCGATGGGGTATTTAGAGCTTTGGCCTCAATAAATGAAGTATACAGAACAAAAGGGTGCAGTGCACTCAGCTAGCGCAATATTTCTCCCCGTTATACAAACAAATATAGTTTACTTTGTGAAACAGTACGAAAGGCAAGTAAGCTAATAAGAGTGGATAGTTCACGGGACTATACAACATTAAGTAACTTTTCACGGATAACCTTGCCATCAGAGATGTTCGTAACACTTGAGAGAAAGTAGTCCCAGTCTTGAGATTTACAGGGAAGAAACGACTGAAAAAGCAGTCTGTGTATCCTCACGTAACTGTTAGATAAGTGCGCAGGAACACCCGCACGCCTCTAAAACGCGGCCATGGAGGAACCTCAATTGCAAGCACAGACCGGAAAATCACTATACGCAGGTCACGAAAATTATGATTTCGCCGCCGTGTCATATACGGATCAGAGAGGCAGTCGCTGAGGATGGTCTTAAAACCATAGAGTTTCCTAATATACACTAGAGGTAACTCTGGCGATAGTGTCTACGGGAGCTGCAGCACACAGCGCTTCAGTGAGCATTGGAATGATGGGTAGTATACGTATTTGTCTAATCTTCATACTGCTGGCGTGCTTCTTGCTCCGTGTGTGTTTGTGTGGCTTGGAGCTGTTTTCTCACGAAACAAGAATCAGCAAATGCTCAGCGGCTGCACTTCACTGCCTTATTTTTTAGGCTTACCTTTTCGAATAGGGTCACGAAGTTCAAAAGGAATCGTTCTTTCCTTCAAAACTAAACCGAAACCAGCAATAAACGAAGCCGCAAATACGAAGACTAGGAATCCGTGTACTACCCATCATTCCTATGGTCGCTGAACGATCGCAGCACTGGAGTCCTGTCTGAGTAATTTTAGGAAACTCTATGCTAAAAACTACAGCGGCACTCAAACTAGAAGTTGTCAGATATTCTAGGCCCATTACAAAACCACTTCAGCACATTATACGTCGCAAAAGCGCAAGTAACATTCTTGCGGGCAACAAGCTTGAACGACACGTTCTAAATAGCGTAGTGCATGCGCGTCACTGTTTGGGTTCAGTGTTTACTACTGATTGTTATCTCCCGGTACCTGGAGTAGGATGTCAAGTGCAAAGCCACACAAACATCTCCGGCTCTCCATTGAAATTATTATCTCTCTCTTTGTTGCATGGGCATGTGGTCGGCCTTTTGTAGACCACATTTACTAATGAACGACATGAGCGCATGACGAACATGAATTACACATGTTTACAGCGATATAATTACTTGCGTCTCTCATACGCCACCTGCTTTGCGTAGCATCTGGTTCCACAGTATACATCGAAATCAGTAGCTACATTGTTTTAAGGTATTAATTATTTATTTAAAATTATTTCTTTATTCCTAAAAATACACACGCAAGACGCATGTTACATTCAGTTTCCGTTTCAGGCTTTGATTGATTGATATGTGGGGTTTAACGTCCCAAAACCACTATATGATTATGAGAGACGCCGTAGTGGAGGGCTCCGGAAATTTAGACCACCTGGGGTTCTTTAACGTGCACCCAAATCTGAGCACACGGGCCTACAACATTTCCGCCTCCATCGGAAATGCAGCCGCCGCAGCCGGGATTCGAACCCGCGCCCTGCGGGTCAGCAGCCGAGTGCCTTAGCCACTAGACCACCGCGGCGGGGCTCCGTTTCAGGCTAAAAGGTTATGTCCGATGCATTGTTTTCTCAACGTTTCGCATCACGAGTAGGTGCAAAAGAGGGGCACGCTTTCGCGCAGGCAGTCTTCAAAGTAAAACAAATTGTAGGACCAATGCTCCTTTCATACCATCTTGTGGATGATAGCGAACACATCAAAACTCCTCATGTTTCTTCGTAAAGCCAGCAGTAGTCGTATACAAATAGCTCACCGTGAGTATGGCGGATAATTTATGGCGCCTTTTCGAGTTGCCCAAGCGGGTTTAACTTCTTGAAAGTTGTCTTACGCGCGCACTGCAGAAGGAGGGGTTGCAGATACGAGTCTCCTGTCAGACGTTTTGTTGTTGTTGTTGTTGTTTTCCTTGTGCAAATGGCTCGTACCCAAAGAAGGGGATTGGCCGATTATAAGGTGAATTTGCCCTAAACTTTCAGCATTGCGTCATTTCTACAATTTTTTTGTAACTTAATTTTGATTTGAAATACCGGTATCAAGTTTGCAGAAAAAAAGAAGAAAAATAGTGAGACAGCAATTTAGCAAGAGAATCGTTTAGTCGCAGTGATGTATTCTTGAACGTTTTGGAAATGTTTTCTTCCGATTTTATTCTTCTTCGTCAGCTTTATTATATACAACTACTTTAGCATTAGGAGAAATGATAGTGACTCGGTGACAACAGCCCGCTGATTGGGTCAATATTATTGCGGTAATAAGCTTCATGAGTGCGATCTGTCACCAGAACAAATGTTTGAACGAAGAATCTTGTCTTCGTCAACGCTGTCATACACTACACGTGCCTTTTTTTTCATTGACTTCTAGCTACATTTCAAACGTGCCCAACGGCAGCCACAAATTTCGCACGAAGAAAAAGGAGAAGAAGAATACGCCAGGCCTCCTTCTTCGCAGGTCGGAGTACGCGAGTCGTGGTCTTCAGCCTTAAATGGCAGCGCCGGCCGCAGCCACCGCACCGAAAAAACCCGCTCTCGTACTTCTGGAGCTGGAGTACGTGGACGGTGGCTCCAGTCCCTGGTTCAACTCCAAGGGCCGTTCGTTCGTGGCGAGCCTTACCACCGGCCCAGTCACCGCCGATCTGTTCCGTGCGTTAGCCGAAGATGGCAGCATGAGCGCACTCGCCAGCTACATCGACTCGGCAAGCCTGTCGGTGAGCAACATCGGCACAATCTGCTACGTCCTCGTAGGGCTGATCCTATTCCTGCTGTTCCTGATGCTACCTCTCGCTTTGTTTGGCCTGAGGCGCTTCGCGGCTAGCATGAGCTTTCTGACGTGGGTATTGTTCGAGCTACTTTTAATAATCTTCGCCAGCCTCCAGCTCATGTGTCTGTTGGTCATGTTGAGTACGTGGTACGGCATGAACAGTGCTCTCGTCGAAAATATACCAATGGCGTACGAGTGGACTTTCGAGGTGCTGGAGAACTATACCATTCTAACCGTGCAGATGCTCCAGGCAGCTAAAGGTAACAAGAAAGAGCTTGACAATAGCCTATCCATGACCACGTCTGGCATCAAGTGGCTTCGTGGCAACATCTCCCGATGGGAGGATAAGTTCTCTGCCTATGCGGGCCTGAAGTCCCTGTTGACTGGCGTCGTAACTATGCTTCACATGGGTCTTCTCGGCTTCGCACTGGTAGCAGTGATCGCTTCTGTTTTGTTAGCGTGTGGCGCCTGGAGGCGACGCATGGCTAGGCTGGCCCAGGGTCGCAAGAGTCCAGTCATCGTGGCATTTGCAGCCATAGCGGCCACAGTCCTACTTTGCGCCCACATGGTCGTAGCACTTCCAATGATCGCGCGCTGGTTGCCCATCTGCGTGCTCGCGGACACATACCTGTGCGCTCCGTACCGCGACGCTTCGTACTCCATACTGGACAATGGCGTCCACATGGTTTGGCCACTGTCAAGCAGGCCCGATCCTTTCTGTCGCCTGGTACCGAGCACTCTGTTTAAGAAGTGCACGGCGAAGGGCAAGACTTCAATAAAGAATCTGGATGCGTGCCAAACAAAAAAGAACAAGAGCAAGCTGATGATCCTCAAGCCGGATGACGCTGTCATGGAGTTACAAGTTCCTCAGCCGTCAGAGAAACCGCCAGCCGTCAAGCCCGCAGCAGGGTCGGCCGACAAAAACGTCATCGGTGACTGCTTCTACCCGTTTAGGATCATCCACACGGACATGACGTCCGTGTGCCCTCTTTTTACTGACGATTTGCTGGCGCACTGGATGGCCATGGTGCTGTCTGTACTGACTGGATTTGGAACAACTATCTCTGCGGCCGCTGTCGCAGTGATCTTCATGGCCGTGGGCGAACCAAACAAGAAGAGCTTGAGAATTCCACCACCCCATAAGCGGGTCAGACGTATCCGAAAACGAAAACACAAACGAAAGAAAAAAAAACCAGCGTCGCCGTCACCAGTACCATCGCGTTCACACGCCAGCGTGCAGACCGAAGGGACGCCATCGGCACCCACACAATTGAACATTGTGCTCGAAGAACCGTTTCCGGTGCCCATAAAAAGAAAGCGCCGATCCCAACCCTTCATGTTCATGCCTGCGCCGCCGTCTCCGCTTCCGATTCCCGTGCCTGTTCCCGTTCCTGTTCCTGTTATGCCACGTTTATCGCCCCACACGCGAGCTGACTCACAGCACGCACAACCCTCGGTAAGCGCGATGGCACCAGCGATTACGCCGGCTAGAACCTCAGACGCGAGTCCACTATGCGTCGTCGATTGTGGCAGCGCGACAGGTTACTACCACTGCGCCTGTAGCAGGAGGTACGGGACGTGTCAAGGAAGCACGTTCCATACTGGCTACTCCCCTTCGCCATTACCTCAGCAACGCTATCCGTGCATGACGACACCGAGCTCTCAGCACTCGACGCCCGCCTACATGGTGCGCCACACTCCTTTGTGCTACCGTATGCGAGGTGTGTCACCTACGGCTGTGGAGGTGAGGCCAGCGAAGCAACTGCTTGGTGGCACGGTACAGCATCCGTGTCGCCAGCCTTGTGGTTCGACGGCACACGACAAGCCGCAGAAACTTTTATAGCACCGTCACTGAAGCGCTTGTTGCGAGAACGGTGTGCTCCTAAAGCAGTGCACGAACTGAAAAGTTTTGATTTCCGTAATTGAATTTCCGTAATTTCCGCTGCATTGAAGCCAGCCATAGCAAAGACATGAGTGGTTACTTGTTCAGCGTGCATGCAACCAGCCACCTGGGTTCGCAAATCCATTTTAATAATATACTAGAAAAAAATAGCGCTACTTGAAAGAAATGAGAACTTTAACATTCTCACGGAATATTTATTTACCGTGAAAAGCAGTTACATGACCATGAATGTTATGTAGCTTTTGATTAATTATGGCCGCAAAGAAATGCTAGTAATACAGCAGTAACACTGACAAAGAGGTTTATGCACCAAAGCCTCGCACCTCACTGAACAGTGCAGGTCATGAGCCTGGACCCACGCTTTCATAACTGCTTCACTTTAATGCAACGCAGTGAACGGGCAATACGTACGGCAGGGTACTAATTCAGATTTTTTGTGCGTATAGGTAAAAGTCCGTGGAGAGGGGGACGACGACCTTGAACACTGCACAAAGTCTGCTTTATCAGAATAACATGGCATACCTGAAGGGTAGGTTGGTCAAACACTCGGAGTCACGCAGTCTTTTATGATTTTGCCTGTGATGATTTGCAAAGCGGAAGTCACCCCGCTCTTGTTGGCCGTCGACTACAGCTACTAAGTTGATTGTATGGATCCCCCCACCCCGCAAATATGTTTTCTGTGCAAAGCGTGGTTTTGCACTGGCACTGACTTCGGGGTCGAAGCCTTCGAATGGCTTGTTGATGACTCCGTGCATATGCACGGAGTCATCATCATTACTCCGTGCATATGCAGCGAATATTGTTCCTTGCTCGTCGCGCACAACTCTTGAGTGCGATTTGACAGAACTGCTTACACAGTTGGTGAGCATGCGCAAATGACTGAATATTCTTGCCAACACTTGGCCAAAGTCGCAGTATGGATGAACGGATGGTCTACCTGTCTCTATTTCACACTCTGCGTGTATGTATGTATGTATGTATGTATGTATGTATGTATGTATGTATGTATGTATGTATGTATGTATGTATGTATGTATGTATGTATGTATGTATGTATGTATGTATGCATGCATGCATGTCATGTATGTATGTATGTATGTATGTATGTGTGTATGTATGTATGTATGTATGTATGTATGTATGTATGCGTGCATGCATGCGTGTATGTGTGCAAGTAAGTGTGCATGTATTTACGTATGCGTGCATGCATGTATGCATGTAAGTGTGCATGCATGTATCCATGTAAGTATGCATGCATTTATGTATATGTGCATGAATGTATGTATGTATGTATGTATGTATGTATATGTGCATGAATGTATGTATGTACGTATGTATGTATGTATGCATGTATATGTGCATGAATGTATGTATGTATGTATGTATGCATGTAATTGTGCATGTATGTATGTATGTATGTATGTATGTATGTATGTATGTATGTATGTATGTATGTATGTATGTATGTATGTATGTATGTATGTATGTATGTATGTATGTATGTATGTATGTATGTATGTGTGCATGTATGTATGTGTGCATGTATGTATGCGTGCATGTGTGTATGCATGCATGCGTGCATGCATGTTTGTGTGCATGCATGTATGCGTGCATGTGTGTATGCATGCATGCGTGCATGCATGTTTGTGTGCATGCATGTATCCATGTATATATGTAAGTATGTAAGTATGTATGTATGTAGGTATGTACGTACGTACGTATGTATGTATGTTTTAACAGAATGAGTGTGCTTACCTCTGTATCCCGTGTTCTTTGTAATCTGCCCCTCGTGCCACCTCCCTACCACAAGCGCATCGCCATGCCAATATAAACCAACTAGCCTCTTTCGTCGCATTGAAGGTAGTTAAACCAATTCTGTGGTGTTCACGTTGTAACAACACCTTAGGATTATGGGAAGCGCCATAGTATTTTACTTAGGAAATTGTGACCACTGGGGGTACTTTACGTGTGGGCAAATCTGAGCACGTGGGACATGGGTATTCTTGATCCAAACAAAATTGTAGCCGCCGTTGCCGGGATTCAATCCCACGACCCGCGGGTCAGAAGTCGGGCAGCGAAACCACTAGACCACCGCGGCGAGTGTGCTGCCACAGGTAACTACAGGACAGGTTACACGGGATGATGACGACTCCTCTTACACACGCGTCCCTGTAAAAAGTGTTGGACAGTGTCGTCCTTTCCTGCACCGATAACGGCACGTACCTAACCTAAACGTCCGCTCCAGAAGCGTTCCTTGCAAACAGCTTGTCAGCCATTGAAAAGTTTCACTTTCCCCTGAACCTCTCGTGGTATTAAATATATAAATGTAATTTCCGTTCAACACAGAAAGTTCATATTATCCGAGTAAAATTACAGCCGACATTGCGCGTGAGTGGTGCGTAAGGCCGCTAGTAAAATTACGTTCGAGCACTCAGCGCATGTCAAACGACGTTAACCTAAATGTGGTATATCAGCGAATATTGAAATCCCCGCTTTCCACATGTGGCTTCTTCTGGCTTGTCAGAGACTGCTTGCTGCTGCTGAAAGAAGAAAAGCACAGGTTCCTTCATCATTGGTTTGAAGTTAATTGGGAAAGCAACAAAATTACGTGTCAGTCGTACCGATTAAAAACAAACACTTTCAAGGCACTACATCAAACATTGAAGCGAAGCACCCTTACAAAGAACAGATTAAAATCGCTCAAATGGAATAACAGAAGACGAGGAAATTGCGTTGCTGAACACATAATCATCAAGAGTCAACGAGAACTAGTCGCTAATTAAGGAAAAGCTTTGCGCATTCTTGTACGAATTAGTGAATACGTGATGCTCTGAGGATTAGGAGTAAGTTTTGGCTCATGCGTGCGCCACGTAACAAAATCTCGCCACACCTTATAGCTACTGTGATAGTTATGTTCGTAATCTTTTACCTTTCGTTAAACACCACCCATCTTAATGAATGATTCGAAACACCATTCTTGCGTGTATTCAACAACGAGTATCACACGCGCTAAATGCAAATGACAGAATACAATTCCCAACACTCGGCGAAAGTCACAGTACGGAGATGCCTGCCTGTCTCTATCTCACTCTCTGCATTTATGCATGTATGCATGTGTGCATGTATGCACGCATGTATGCTTGTATGCATGCATGCATGTATGTATGTATGCATGCATGCATTCATGTATGTATGTATGTATGTATGTATGTATGTATGTATGTATGTATGTATGTATGTATGTATGTATGTATGTATGTATGTATGTATGTATAAATGTATGTATGCATGTATGTAGGTACGTATGTATGTATGTATGTATGTATGTATGTATGTATGTATGTATGTGTGTATGTACAACCGTGAGAAAAAGTACGCGGACCACGGGAGCGATTATGTCAAAATTGCTGTCGCTATCAAGTTATGAGCCGTCTGTGGTCGAGGGTATTGCTTTGAAACGAAATTTCCATCAAAAGCATTGACGGAATTTGCCAGAGAAGTGTTCTCGGCAGCAGACGGCGCAGACAAAAAAGGTGTATGGACGGCAATGGCCCCTATACTTTTGCTTACAGGCGTACGTGTGTGTGTGCCCTTCCTGTCCCCACCACCATTCATAGGCTCCTTATTCTACCCACTACCCATTCTGACATATTCTGTACTTTTCTGTTTAATTAGTTTTGTTTTGTCTCTCTAAAAAACTTAGGTCCCCGCCGCGGTGGTCTAGTGGCTAAGGTACTCGGCTGCTCACCCACAAGTCGCGGGATCAAATTTCAGATGCGACGGCTGCATTTTCGATGGAAGAGGAAATGCTGTATAAGCCCGTTTGCTCAGATATGGGTGTGCGTTAAAGAACTCCAGGTGATCGAAATTTCCGAAACTCACCACTACGGCATCTCTCATAAACATATGGTGGTTTTGGGACGTTAAATGCTACCCATCAAAACCTAGGTCGTGTGGCAGTCTGACAAGAAGCGCCACGTGCATCCGAGGTTATCGAACATGGGCAATTAAGGCCATCACGTCTAAACGCACCAGGTGCCCCGCCACAGTGGTCTAGTGGCTAAGGTACTCGGCTGCTGACCCGCAGGTCGTGGGATCAAATCCCGGCTGTGGCGGCTTCATTTCCGATGGAGGCGGAAATGTTGTAGGCCCGTGTACTCAGATTTGGGTGCACGTTAAAGAACCCCAGGTGGTTAAAATTTCCGGAGCCCTGTACTATGGCGTCTCTCATAATCAAATGGTGGGTTTGGGACGTTAAACCCCACAAATCAATCAATCATATCTAAACGCACCAGGTGAAGCAATCTGCTTTGAAAGTTGCTGCCATGGTGGCCGGGCGTCGAGGTAGCGACGGCGGTGTCTTTGCCGACGAGCTTCTTTAGAGGCTACCAGAGGGGGGTCCTGTGAGGATGGCCTTTCTGTCGCTGCTTCTTTGAATTTCATTCTTTTCTGGCCGCGGTATACGACCTAAAATATACACAGTGATCAAGTAAGCGTAACATGAATGTTAAAAGCAACGCCTGAATATACACGGAAAGAAAGCGTTGTTCCACCCAGGCGCGCCACGTCTTGCGAAAGTAATTTGTAACGCCAGCACTTTCTATGCACGACGTCACGAGAAGCTTGGCTCCTGGTTGGGCCATACACGGTAGGTAGCAGTTGTGCCTTCTAGCTTGCTTTGCGATGCAATCCTACGCGAGCTTTGCCTTGTCTTGCATAACTATCATGCGTTATCAATCAACAAATTCCTCTCACTCTGTGCGTTTTTTGACTGCGCCAGTGAAGATAATGGTAGGCAGCCGGAAAGCTCGGAATACTGATGGGCTCAATCCTTAGTCCTTACATCGGACACGTGTACGATGTACAGTCGTTAGCAAGCTTAACACAAACGCTCCGACACGTGACCTGCAGTACTTGGACTGACGCCAGCCGTGAGATGCTGGGCGCTGTTGCCGAGATAATACCTTGGTATGTTTGTATAGTATGTGGGCATGCGTGAGTAACATGTAGGAGGCAGAGCCCAAATCTACGCGGCGCTATCCTCACTCAAACTGTTTTGAAGACATGCTGCGGACCACTGGTGTTAAACTTGCCGACTACTGTACGTGCACTAAGCGTTGATTGTTGGTTACAGCTGTCGCTGAAACCGACGTTTTGGCACTTGGTACTGTCTTCGAGGCAAGGTTGCTGCTTTGAAGAAACAAAATGACTTGAAATGTTTTCGCGAGTGACAGCACGTCTTCAGGAATATCCTTCTCTTCCTGCTATCATAGTCTCCCGAGTATTTAAATAGTTTGTAATCGTGAAGCATAATATGCAATGGATACAGCACCTTGTAGTACTTGTCGTAGACCTTCGCGAGTGCGGCAATCTCCTTGCGCACGTCGACCGCGAGCGCCGTGAGGAAGAGGTGAACGAGGATGACGACGCACGTGTACAGGACAAGCTCCACGACACGTGACTCGATGAAGTGAAACATGGCTGCTCCGCACCCTCGTGTGTAGATACGCTGCGGCAGATATTGAATGTGTTTGAAGTGAAATATGTGCAAGACTCTTTGCCAAAGTTAGGCAACAGTGCAAGTTAAATGGCTTATAACGTTAAAAATTGTGCTACAATATTATATTTAAGGCTATTACTATTTACTACCCACTTAAACGTGATCGAATAAATGCAGGCACGTGGACATCATGTTTTTCACGGGGAGGGGGTTGGTTATGCCTAACTGTTTAAATTAAAGTCTTACCATGGCAAAAAGAAAAAAAAAGCTGCTCGAAATTATGTGCGACTGGATGAACTACGACAATGGGTGGGAGTGCCTGAGCCACCCTTTTACATATGTTCCTGACTGAGCAGAATAACAAATAAAGACACGTCGCTTTACATACCCTATTATTATTTAGGAGCGCACAGAAGCTATAAAAGACAGCTACAAAAAAGTTAGCGGCGAAAGTCGGCCACGACTCCACCAAACGTTGCGGACCAGCTCTATCCGACACTTGCACGGAACATATCCACAGGTCGCGGGATCACATGTCGGCTGCGGTGGCTGCATTCTCAATTGAGGCCGAAATGCTGTAAGCCCGTGTGCTTAGGTTTGGGTGCACGCTAAAGAACCCCAGGTGGTCGAAGTTTTTGGATTCCTCCTTTACGGCGTATTTCATAATCGTATGGTGGTTTTGGGACGTTAAACCCTACATATCGTATAACTTGTACGCAACATAAAGGTCACTTTTCTCTTTTTTTCTCGGATTTAGGATCTGCCTAATCACTGGCATAATGCGGCGATGCCACACTTTCCGGATATCGTCGACATTAGATAATCAGAAATGGTCCCAAAATAAGCACTGCTGTTCAAAGAATGGTTTTAAAAGCATAGTTATCTCAGCCAGCACTCCCTCCTTCTCGAAACATAACCACCAGCATTCGGTTTCACTCTCTCTCTCTCTCTTTTTAACGTAACGAACCCATTGAAGCTTTCATCTTCCTGTAATTTTAGGCGCTGAGCATGTACATGCTATATAACGATTGGATAAACGTTGAGAAATCGAGCTGGATCGCACAGAATTTCCGACCTTCCTATATACACCTTGTGGTTGAGAGTTTGATCCATCGAGACTTTTTTCGAGCATGAGAGAGAGAGAAAGAACAAATAGAGTGGCGTTAGACAGACTGTACCAGTTTCGCTACCTTACATGGGGGAGGGGGAAATGGAAGGAAAAGAATATGTGAAGCAAGGAGTAAAGAGGGAACTAGTGCGCGCGTACATGTCAGCATTTACCACGCACACTTGGAAAGTCACAAATGGAAAGTGTTTGAGACCAGTTTCTTCGCGATTTTTTAAATGTAGACTGTAGTCCGACATGTTGAAATAGGCTTGCAAGGACTGGCTTCAAAGAATCTGGAAATTGCAGTGCGTATCTAGCTGATGGAGTATTCATTCACTTGAGAAGAGTACTGTGCGACACGCGTGTACTATGCATATGTACGTTGAAGAGCATCAGTTGGCCCAAATTGTCACAGCCCTTGCTTTGCGGCATGCTTCGAGATCATATCTGTTTTTGGGATATAAAATCTAATATATTCGTTTTTGCATTATGTTGCTTTCGCAGTGAAACATGCAACCTTTTCTCGAAAGCCGCAATTGAAAAAGAAATTGAATCTTGGCGGTATTTTTTCAGAAGAACCGAGATTCGCCACGACAAAAAGAAAGAGAGAGAAAGCCAGAGACGCAGGGCACGATACAAACCAGTACTTCCTCCATTTTTTAAATGCCAGTCAGATGCACTCCTTTCAGCCAATCGGCACCTTCTAATGTAGTCATTTTCTGCCCTCACTCATCGAGTAGCCTTAGCGTGTGCTTTGTGGTCACCAGAGAGAGAACCCATCATGTAGTGCCTCACGACGAAAATTATATTAAGTAATTTTGTTTCAGTTGTGTGCTGTTTCGTGGGGCGGCGTCTCGCATTCCTCGTGTTCACAATGTTGGCGGTCACGCTGGCTGTGCAAAATATACAGTGTTTTGAGATAGCTTGTCACCATTCGTGGCGCTATGCTTTATGGAAACCAGTGTGGAAGCGCCACTGGGACGCTGCTGCATGCGCTTACATTAGGAGCGCCGTGAGGAGGTGGCGGCATTGCTTCGAGCGACAAAGAAGGAGCACGAAAGAAAAAGTCTGACAGGCGTATGATATTGGACTGGAAAACACGTCTATCGAATCTCCGTAGGAAAGCGCTCGGACACACGTGTGACGCAAGCCGCCCTGTACCCTTCATGTGGCGTCGCATCACGACCTCACCCTGAACTAAGGTGGACAGACAGCTCCAGTTGAGGAGCGCGCGTTCCTACTGGCGTTGAAATGCATAATGGAGTTGTTGGTCCAAATTACACCACCCTCCTTTCTTCACAACCGTTTTAGGGGCGAAGCTTCTTACAGCGGCACCTGTTCGTCCCTCGTAGCCGTTGTAGTGTGTAACAAGTACAACATTTTGACCTCCAAACCGGCGCCGGTGAGAGATTTCTTCTGTGCGTTGTTGAACAATAAAAAATAGTGCTCAATTTACATGCCATTGGCTGCCAATAGGGAATGAGAGACAGGAGAATTTGGCTTTTAGTCAACGCGCACGCTGCGGTCCCCATTAGCAGCCATTGGCACGCACTTTGAGCACTATCAGACAAGATAGGGTTGCTACGTTATACTCGCTGGGTGTAACCGTCACCCCCGGAAGCTTTTCAGGCCTGCGCGTCACGTGACGTGACGTCGACGACGTCACATCGCGCCGGCCGGCCGGCCGCCCTTCGCTGGGTGGCTGCGCCAGCCGCGAGCGCTTGCCGCGAGCGCCCTTCACGCCTACCGACTCGGGCGAGGTTCCTTGACACCATGTCCGCACGATTTATCAAGGTATCCATTGATTGTATGGTTTAACGCGCCGACGCAACGCAGGCGATGAAGCGCGCCGTAGGGGAGAGGCTCAGGATCAAGTTTTACTACCTGGGAATCTTTATTGTGTGCCGAAATCTCGTACACACGGGCGTTTTTGCTTTTCGCCTCCATCAGAAATGCGGCCGCCGCAGCCGGGTATCGAAACTGCGCCCTAGTGCTCAGCAGCGCTACGCCTTAGCCACTGAGCCACCGTTGCGGGGGAACTTATCAAGGTATCAAGAAATAATGAATATCAGTGAATGGAATAATGCGTATTTATTTATCACAGCCAGACGCCGTCTGTACAAATATCACAGTGCACATTGTTCTCGGTCCAGGCAGACGACAGGCAACACAAGATGTTGCCCTTAATGCTGAAAATATGCCAAAAGTACAAAACACAATATCTTGCCACATAAAACTCAGAAAACAAAACAGATTGTAACAGCAAAAACATCCCCGAGCTTTGGAACAGAAAAAGCACACTTTCATTTAAATTGTAGGTTAGAGGAAAACATACCATTCGTTTATCATAGTAGCAGTAGCAACACAAGGTATCAGGTTCAAACACTTGCCAAAAAATACAATACATAAGAACACTGGTGACTAAATTGTGGTCCACAGCATGATAAATGACAGAAAGAAAAGTAATTGTACTGCCACAGGTAGGTGCATGTCCTAGGGAAAAAATCTAACAAAAATCTAAGAAAAAAACAAATCACAGTGCACAACATGTCTGTACACAGAGTGCACAAGGAAAGTGTACACAGCTTAGGTACCAAAACGGACTGTACAACTGCTACAGTGGGCACCGAGGCAGTTCGAGTTAAAAAAAAGAAAAAAGTACAGCACCTTTAAAAGCTAACAACTTGTAAAGAGATACAAAACTGGAAACAAGGCTCAAACAAGGGAATGTATTGCTTGAGCCAGGTGGCAATAAGTGCAGCGCTCCTCAGACAGCATCGACAGGTTGTTCAAAATTTCCAACAAGGAACTTACTTTTTGAACTGAGTCTGGTACAACAGCGCTACCAAGGTTCTTGATTGGTGAACCTTGATAGCAGGCAAAGACTTCAAGGTTTGCAAACACGGTCAATGACGCATTCAAACAAGGTTCACGATAGTCGATAATGTTCAAAAACATGGAGCACTCTTCTTTATGAATCACAGTCCACTTTGGAGACACTGACACCCCTTGCAGGCGAGCCCTTAGTTCTTCGAGGGACGAAAACCGGTCTCGTTTTGCTCCGCTTCATATGACGCCAGCGACTCTTCTACAGCACGGGCGAGTTGGGAGGCTTCTTGTCGGCTCCTCTTGGCGTCAGGGGTTTCTCTCGTGCTCTGGTCTCGTACTGATAGGTAGGACGGACAGCCGGAAAATACCGTTGGGACAGATCCAGGACGCAACCGTGGTACTGGGAGTGCAACTTCAATAACTCTCCCTGTCCTTGGATCCGTCTACGATGTCGTCTTCTCAATGCATGAAGCGTCGAAATGATTCGCGCACACCTGCAAAAACGTTTCAAGAACGTCTGAGACGCCACTTCTCAAAAGAAAAAAATGCGCTCCCGTTTGCATGACCGCGTTTACAGTCCGTGTAGCTAAAACAAAGTCTACCTACGTTTCGCAAGCATCTAAATAAAAGCGCTGCGCTAAGCGGTACAAGCAACATGAAAGGAAACACGGGAGCGTGATGTCACCGCACTCCACGAAGCGCTTCCACCGAGAGCTTGCAAGAATGGACGACACCACGGCACTGTTAGTGAACAAAGCGCAGCTGACCATCCTTGCTGTGAACGCTGCTGGCGTCAGCGCTTCGCGAGGCCCGGCGGCCACACGCTCAAGTATTTCCCATCATAGGTGATTTCTACCCGAACAAGCAACGACAAGCTAAGAACAGGAGCATCTCAAATTCTTACCTTAGTGCACGAAGTCGGCACGAAGTCCTTCCTAGGAATGGCGCGTAGCCATTGTTTGAGAGCGTCGGCGTCTTTAGGGAAGGAAAACACTTGTATCTTCTTTCCTGTTTTGTAGTTGCCGGTGCATCCGGGTACACAACACTTATTCGGCATTGTCGCATCACTCCAGCATCACGCACGGAAACGAAATTGCCGCAAAACAACAACGGAAAGCAACAAACGTGAAACACCGTCAACACCACGCCGCCGAACCGTCACCACCGCCGCCCGCGCTGCGCTCGCAGCCGCTGCGGCTTCCCCGAGAGTCGGCCGGCCGGAAATGACGTCAAATTGCTGGGCGCAGGCCTGAAAAGATTTTCCGGGGGTGACGCTTTAGGGAAGGAAAACACTTGTATCTTCTTTCCTGTTTTGTAGTTGCCGGTGCATCCGGGTACACAACACTTATTCGGCATTGTCGCATCACTCCAGCATCACGCACGGAAACGAAATTGCCGCAAAACAACAACGGAAAGCAACAAACGTGAAACACCGTCAACACCACGCCGCCGAACCGTCACCACCGCCGCCCGCGCTGCGCTCGCTGCCACTGCTCCCCGAGAGTCGGCCGGCCGGAAATGACGTCAGATTGCTGGGCGCAGGCCTGAAAAGATTTTCCGGGGGTGACGGTTGTAACGTCCCTTGTTTTAGAAAGGTTTAACGAGCGTTGAGCCTCAGTGCCATGAATACAATGAACTAGTATATACCATGAACTTGAGGTGGTTAAAGGTGGGAAGTATACATGAAGCGCAAGCCGTAAGAAAGTGTGCGTGTGCCACCTCTTGTTTAGTCCTTGGAATGGCCGCTGGATGGCGGTGCTTCTATATGGGGAATATATGATGAAAATTTGCGAGATCGTGGTACTTGGAGTGTTGAATTGGTGGACGAATGGACACACAGACAGATGCATGGATGGACGCATGAACGGACGCAGGGGCGGATGCATGGACGAACACAGGGACGGACGCACGAACAGACGCACGCACGGATGGGCGGATGGACGCATGCACGGTCACACAGACGGACGCATGGATGGACGTAAGCAAGAACGAATGGACGGACGAATGCTTCGACCCACTCTCCATCATTCACTCCGTGGATATGCTGCCAATATTTTTACTTACTTTCTTTCTTGGCCTTTGCGTCAATATACTTTCATTATCGGAGCCCGCTATAGCTGAGGGCAGTTTGAGACCCCAGAGGTAGACAAACGTTACGGAAGCAGGTTCGAGAGCACGTACCTTCCAGGCGTCCTGCTCCTTGAGGTTCATCACTCCTCGTCCACAAAGTGTAGTGACGTAGACGTCGCCATCCGCACTCGCACTTGCACTTTCGGGAGCACCATTTTTGGAAGCCTTTACTGGCTCTGCCTCACGAGCGCCCGTGCCGCTATCGTAATCGACGATGTCCGGTACTTTTGTTATCCGACAGCACGAAGGCGGCACCGAACAACGCTCTGCGCTGGGATTGGTCGGGCTGCAGTTGAAGTACGGGTTGGCGTTCCAGTCCCGATACGAGTTATCCGTCATTCCGCAGCAGTGCAGTGACGACTGCACGTAGTCGATCTCCTGCGATAGCATATGTCATTCAGCAAATTGCAGGAATCGCATAGTAGGCTCAATTACAAGATTGGCTGTGTGTCTAGTATGGCTTTGTGCTGCAATAAGATGTCTGGTTATTTTCTCATTCGCCACAGTTCATCACCATCACTTACTACCAAACGTGTATTATGCCGTATTCAGTGACTTCGGGATTCGAAATCTCGAACAGTCCGCCTTCGCGCAGCCGATTGCAAGCCACAGAGAGAGGTAAATTGGGAGAGTGACTGCACCTGACAGGTGCTCGTCCCGTGTTTGATTACTGGTACCAACGTCACAGAAACTGTTGTCTATCACGCATTAAAATTTTTCAGGGGATCGTCAAGTAAGCGTTTTGTGCCAATACTTTTTCAAAGTGGTTCGTCGGAAAAAATGGTTATATTCAAAGTCAATATCAACTATAGTTAATTCCTGCCCAAGTGACGACGAAATGATAGGTGGAATTAATATCTCTGCGTCTCTCCCGTATCTATTTTATTGTGTTTTGGTAAGTGTTTTTATTTACATTGTTCGTTGGCATGTATTTTATTTTTATATAAGCGTTGCGCAAACACAGCGCGAGCAACATCTGCAGTCGCAAATACGCCACATCTGAGCATGCTCGGCGCTAATTACGTGCCTCCCTTGCCATACTGATTCCTGTTTATCACAACCTCCTTGGTTTATCACCACGGAAGCAACAGCCACTTTAGCTGTCGAAAGCGCTCTGAACAGTTTATCAAAAAAAGAAAAAGCAAGCAAAAAAATAAAGCGAACCGTTCAGGCTGTGATATGATATCACAAAGCGACCAGAAGTTTATAGTATAAGAGGCGCCTATCCGGGCGATTGCTGGTTTTCTTGTTTTTTTTTTCTTTCGGTTCTGTAATGTTGACAGTGTTTCGATGGCCGAAGCAGTCATCGCGGATGCAGAGATAAAGAAGGCTGGAAACTTCAAGGTAGCCACATCGCTGTCATTGCGCATGCTCAGATGTGGCGTATTTGCGACTGCAGACGTCGCTCGTGCTGTTCCGTGAGCGAGGCACCGTCGTTATAGACATAATAGCCGAGCACTGCACATTGCCTAGACATAGCAGGTGTCTTAGGAATAAAGAAATGAGGCAGCTAATATTAATCCTCGGTTTTCAAGCAAGCTTTCGGTTTGTTGTTTCAGACTGTGATGCCGCCGTTCAAGGTGTTCCGTAATCATATTTCGGAGTTCTGGTGAGGGATGAGAAATCTTTCGTGATGATTCATGAAAGATACCAGAGTTTTCTAAGTAGAAGTGCTACTGGGAAATGATAAAAACCTTAAGACGACATCTGTGCTCTCTGTGTATCATTTTTTCTGCTCTCAGCCAACACGTGTCTTGGTTATTGCCAAGATACAGCATTTTTTTAGAGCCCATGGGCTGCAGAGGAGAAGTTCTATCACGCTCGTGGAGTATCGTTCTAATGTTGCAATCAATGTTTAGCTGGAATTCTAAACTACCAGAGGGGAGGAGGGAGGAGTATCATTACGGTCCTCTTATCCTAATTTGAAAAGCGTGGGTTAAGGTGGCGGGATTTTTATGAAAGCGGAATTCCGGAGTTCCATCTACTGTGCAAGTGCAGTGCACATTCACGAAATCCTGGTATTCTGAACTTTCTGGAACCCTCCATTACGCCGTCTTGATAGCCGGATTCACTTCTGGTCATTAAATTTCACGATCTTGTATTTCTGTTCCATCGGTGTCTCTCACAGCTATTGGGTAAGCTTGTACAAAGCTTAAATCTCAGATCTATAACTTGACGAATGCCTGACAAGTAGTCACAAAGCATAATCAACCTCCTAATAAACATGCTGTTCAGATTCCGAGAGTAATGCACCTGGCTTCAGTTCGAAACGTCATGTGAACACGAACTGCGTTTGGCACAAACGTTATATCTCGCAATGTGGATTAAAAATTCATGAACACGGGATGCCGCGCCAACGTTTCTGAAAACGGCCTGATATTCTTCAAAACAGCCTTGAGCAGGAAGTTAGAGCCTTTCTTAAAGTTAGTTTCCGGACACGCCACCTTCAAGGACTTCTCTTTTTAAGCTCTCCACCTTTCCCTGGACTTCTACCCTACATAACTTTCATTCCAGACATTAGCCGTGATTTCTAACAGTGGAGCTGTTGAAGTTTTTCGCTCCACCGTTTAGCGTGACCGAAAAGATAAACTGCAAGAAGTGCCTACAGCAGAATAAAATGATAACAAAATCATTATTGCTGGGGTTTAATGCCCCAAAACAACCGTATGATCATAATACACGCCGTGGTAGAGGGCTCCAAAAATTTCGATCGCTTGGCGATCTTTACGTGCACCTATATCTAAGTAGACGATCCTCGGGCATTTTTGCCTCCATCTAAAATGGGGCTTGGACTCGGTCCCGTGATCTGCGGGTCAGCAGCCGAGTGCCTTAGCGTAAAATTTAGCCGGCACTTCGTTCCTCCTCCTTATCGACATTCTTTTCTTACAATTGATTTTAAATAAACACTCTGTCCTTCACGACATACATTTGGGAAATGAAGGCAACTATAGTAAGTTTCTTTGTATCGGGTATTGAAATTTCGCATCATAGGGCCCATGGTCAGCACATCCGTACAGACTGATTCGATATATGGTACAATGCAGCCGTTTTTTTCATGCGAGTGATTTATGAAGAAAATTAAAGAAGTGCAGCACAGATAAACGGAACAGAAAAGAGAGAGACACTGAGAAAACGACAAAAATTCAAAGACACTTTGGAAATTCCGAAGAGTGAACGGCACAGTCTGTGGCCATGTCTGACTTGCCGTGTCCTTTCTTTTTTTTTCTCTTGTTGCATTTTTCGTATTTTTGTTTTTTTACTCCTAATCACGTGATTGATGAGAACGTGTAAGGGGTTTAGCCACAACTATGGTGGAGCAAATATTTTGATGGGCCGTGTGCCATACTGTGAATGTCGAGAGAGGGTAAGGGGGAGAGACCACAGCTGGCACCGTCCCAGGGCACGGATGGAGGGACGATTACACGAAAGTATGGGACAATAAACGCTTTTCACTCAAAAATAAATAGCGTGAAAAAGGCTAACAGAAAAAACAGAGACTACTTTGCTAATTAAGACCATGCTAATTGAGACATCGCTCATTATCTAGGTCAGCCAGCTCCCAAAATATAGCAGCTTTGAACCACTTGCACAAGCTACTGATGTTTTTTTTCTTTTTTTTCGAGAAGCACGCACCCTTTGGTAATCCAGCTTGTCGCGATAGTGGACGATGAATTCGGTCGTGATGTGCGAGATGACAAACTCGCGCCCGATGATGGGTAGGAAGAATATCATGACGATGAAGACCACTTCGGCGGTGACGAATGACCCCTGCAGCGTGGCGTACAGATCTAAAAGCTCAATGTTCTCACGCAGAGCCCCAATAAAGCCGATGGAAGCTACGATGAAGACGCCCAGTGACAAGACCATGAGCACTATTTCGAGATGTAGTAACAGGTACACCAGCCATGTGTTGGCGGATGTCGCGGTGGGGGTTGACTCCTGGTCAAAGTACGCGTAGAGGGCCCCGAGGAAGACCACTATCGAAGCTGCAAAAGAAAAAAAATGAAGATCCAGTCAGATCTACTGATCCAGTACTGTAGAAATAGTGAAGCATCTGGGGAAAAAATGCAGCGCAAAACCAACGCTATTGCAGAGATGGAACACAGGACTTTCACCTTCGATCGCCCCATTGACTTTCTGTCTTTGTGCCGGTTTTACCTACAATTTTTTCTTTAAGAGCCAAAAACAAGGAACTTAAAAATATTCTTCAAACTCTGATGCTCCTCCGACGACAGTCTATCGTGTTTTGATATTTTTCAATGTTTGCGCTTGTTGGCGTCAAGCTCCGATCTCTCATGTGCGAACAACGCTGTTGGCTCGGCAAAGACATGCCCGCTCTCACGTCAGCTCTCGCAGACACTCACTTCAGGTGGCTTCTTCCTCTTGGTCGTTATGAAAATGCAAATTCAGAAAGAATCAACGCTTTTTAATGTATTTTCCCGAGACAGTCATTGTCCTAGCTCTCGGAAAAAGGCTGGATTTCTTCCATGAGCCCGACTCTCGCCTCTCTTGAAGCTCCTCTCATTGGTTCACTATTTTAAAGCAATGTTGGTCTGTCTGTCCATTTGTCTGTTTATCCACCCTTAACAATATTCTAAAATCTTAACGGTTCTAACAAAAATCCAAACCACTGACCCCATCCGGAGCGTCCACCAATATTGCTCAAGATTTAGCATTCCTACTAGTGCGATTGTAAACTAAAAAGCAAATATTGCGCATATATGAGGCACTATAACAACACGTCAACAGTCTGTATGTGTTCATTTTTACTAGGAAAGGCATACTTAAGTGATTCAAGGGACCATAGCGCTTATCACGCTGCGCTGATGATGTAACGCTTGCACGAAAAGGCGAGTGTTTCCAACGCCTTTCTAAGACGGCACGGTGGTGGCACCTACCCGTCGCCTTGCGTTCTACACTTCATCACCTCCGTGACGGGCGCGCACGCCGCGCGCGCTTCCTTTTCCGAGATAACTGCCAGATAGCGCTCGTGCCTCACGTGTGACGTGACTTGATGCGCTCGTTCGCCTCAGCTGCACGCTCGAGGCAGTCTGACGCAGCGCCTCCAGAATACTATTCACGGATTTTCTTGCGCAGAACATGAAATAAACGTTTTGTTCACTTTCTCGAGACGCTAGACTATCTTCTTTCGACGACATTTGCAGTATAACATGCAGATTCGAGGCCAATTTTTTTGCATGACCTAACTCTCTCCTATCCTGTTGTGCCTCTCGTCAGCTCACCCATACATATCAATCACAACTATCAGGACGGCCGTTTGTCGGAACCTCAATCTAGCTAGTGCTACGCCACGTGACCAGCGCTACAATATCGCAATGGGAAGCCTTAACTAAGAATAGCTTACTGTTTCAATTCGGCAGCGCGCCAAATCTCGTAGACTGGAAGTCAAAAGCCTGCCCAAAGCATGTTAAAGCAATCAGTTACGCATTCAGAGAGCAGTCTTCTTGTATGGTGTTAGAGTAGCAATGTGAGAGACACCTAATATTACATAAAAACGGCTTTCTCAGTCGATTTAATTTGCGTAAAATTACAGGTGACCTCAGTTAAGTACCATCGTCATCTCCGAAACTTCTCGACCACTATCTGACGTTTGAAAGTACAAATTATCAAGCCAACTGCCTTACATGCTTAATCAAAGTCCAAAATTGACCATTGATGTTAACATCAGGCGTCGGCCGCGTCAGTGGCGTCAACGCGAGTGATGCAAAAAATCATGTGATGACGTCACCATTAGATGAGCCGATCATGGAGCCAGTGCCAAAGCAGGTTAGCTTCAGAAATCTTGCAGTTCCTTCTATCCTGAAGGCATCTGCAACCTCATTGGTACAGAGAGCTTTGCGGGAGGGTACAGGACTAATACATGTATTGCCTAAGAGGGAAAATAATAATACGTCTTTCGCCTTCTAATTACCTTTGGAGAATACAGAAGAGATCCTTTCAGTTTTTGGAAAAAGCGCATTGAAATACAGACTCTTACCAGCGCTTGATTTTTTTTGCGTACGACGCTGTGGCAGAAATTTGTTGGTTATGAAATTCTTTCATAAAAATAAATTGCGCACCGGCAATGAAAAAGAAGTTGCATCCAGATAGCGGCAGAAGGAGGCACGGATTGACGTCCAGGATTGTGGTGTCGGAAAGCTCGTAGTCCGGCTTCTCGTCACCCTCGGAGTCCGCGAATAGCGCCGATTCCAGCACGGGAGAGAAAGGCATCGGGGCGCCAGTTCCCACCGTGGGTACGCCACGACTTGCACCAATTTCAGCAACCGCGAAGCCTGGGCCAGGACCAATGGTGAAGGAATTTGCAGAAGCTGGTTGTGCAGTCTGACCTACATTAAAGGCAGGGCCATAGCTAGTGGGAACAGCACCCACAGCCGTAGCAGAAGCAGCAGCCGGGGCAACACCTGGATTTGGGGTCACGGTAGCGTTACCGCCTGGGACGGCAGGGCCCTTGGCAGCAGGCCCTAGAGGGCAAAGAGCAGCACATTGCAGAGAGGGCAATCACGAGGAAAAAAAAGTTTACGGATACCTATATATTTGCTCAATAAAGTTTTCCCAAACTAAACCTATATATTTGCTTAGGGTTACTCAAAGGCGAAAGATGTCTTTTTACTTCTCAGTCGATTGTATTATACCCCCGCGCACCCCTCCTAAAAAGGTTTGTGCCTCACAGGGTTTAGCACTGCATAAGGGATCTAAGGCAGTGCAAGCTTCTTGGACGCTCCCTAATTTTGCCCTAGATACGTGGTCGGCGTATGTATGTATGTACGTATGTATGTATGTATGTATGTATGTATGTATGTATGTATGTATGTATGTATGTATGTATGTATGTATGTATGTACGTATGTACGTACGTACGTATGTATGTATGTATGTATGTATGTATGTATGTATGTATGTATGTATGTATGTATGTATGTATGTATGTATGTATGTATGTATGTATGTATGTATGTATGTATGTATGTATGTATGTATGTATGTATGGCTCACTTTATTCAGCCTCCGGTCCCCATCACCTGCTCTCACCGAAGTAGGCGATAAGTTTGCTCTTATCAGACATTTTTATTTATGCTCATGTCGTTTCTTGTCTAAGCAAATGGGCTCTTTCGTATTGTTCAGTGCTTTGTTACATAATTTTTAGTTCTGAGTGCCATGTAGTACTTGCGAATTTATTCGCACTCTTCCAGCGTAGCTGACCATCCCCTATATGCCACTTTGCCATGTTGGCACCTCATCAGGCTGCTCATGCTTTCAGTCTTGTACTTAAGAGGTCTAAAGGATACATAACTGAACGATTGTGTATATTTGATTGATTCATTGATAGATCAATCGATTGATTTTTGTGGCCTGTAGTAGGCTAGTCATTGACGAATAGATGGCTTTGTAAACCTAATGCAACCTGCAGTAAGACGGCAAGATGGACCACTTGGCTGGGATCCATCGTGAACTTGTTTACAGCGAAACACCAGAAACACAGGACGGGTAACGAGCAAAAGAGAAAGAAAAGACGGCGCTAACGAACAACAGTTCTGAGTCAGCGCCATGTTCTCTTTCTCTTTTGCTCCTTCCTTTTTCTGTGTTTCTGGTGTTGCGCTGTAAAGAAGTTAACATTAATGTAACCTGAGGGTTGCAAAGATGCACAACGGACAGTGTCCTACCAGGAAGACGGCTCTATGCATGTGAGTCTTGGTCTCACACTCTCAAGCTTCGTTATTGTTTTATTGTTGTTGCTTTTGTTGTACAGATTTGATCGTTGAATATCCACGTTCTCGTCTGTTTGCATTGCTGCTAGAGCAGTTTCCACTTCGATGCAGCAAGGAAGCTTAATGAATATTACACTTTTTTACAGGAAACGTACCTTGAGCTTGTGACGGGTGAGCAGTTGATGGAGGCAATGCTGCCGTCGGTGGAACAGGCTGTGACGAACGTGGCACAGAAGGTCGCTTCCCACTCGCACTTGGACTCTGCGATGTCCCATCCATCAAAAAGCGTTACAAGTTTCTTCTACGGTAGCTTCTGAGATGTCTTATAACTTTATATAAGAATGTATGATTATATATATATATATATAAATATATATGTATGTATGTATATATATATATATATATATATATATTAGCTTCACATCATTCTTGACCAAAGACTGTTATGAACATTTGCATGCAGAGATTGCCTTTCGGGCAATTCCGGGGTGATTCCTAAACAATACAATAAACAGTAAAGCTGTCTTCCCAAAAACTTGACAGGGCTGATGGCTCACAATTGGCAACATCATATAGTCACCAGAAAATTAATAAAAAGAATAATGTAAGAATTCCCACTGGTTGTCGCCTATGTATAAAAATCTAAGGAAATAAATTTTGGGGTATTGCGTTGTGATATCAACACGCGCAAGCAGCATACCAGTCTATAGAAATCATATGATCCCAATGAACAAGCGGATGGTATACCATTGTAACATTGATAATTTCCATAGAGGCTTAACTGTAAACAAATAGAACACATACCCCTACTGAAACCGGGGACGTTGCGTATCCAGGGGTTGCAATGCTAGTTGCACCGACACCGGTCCTGACGACGCCATTTGCTCTTCCTATCACAGGGGCTTGTGGCATCACACCAGGGCCCCGGGACGTCATGGCCACAGGAAAGGTGCCAGAAGGTGCGCCCGCTTTGGCGCTGGCGATGTCTGTAGGCATCTTGCCTGCAGATGATGGCCCTGCTCTTGTCCCAGTCGGTGAAATGCGCGCACTCGTAGTTGGCTTAGAGAAAAGTCTCACGCTATCCCTGTCCATTTTTTCTGCTGACAGTGCACCTCTCGCTGTCAGATTGGAGACGAGTACCGTCATCACCTGAGTTTCATGCCGGCCAGCTGGATGCCCGGATGGTCCAACTTTTTCTACCGTCGGTGCTTGTGGCTGCACACCGGGCTTGGAAACAATCCGTGACCCCTGTGTGAACAATGACACTATTGTTACTTTTAAAAGTCCCGTAGCACTTGGTACGCGTAAACTTTCAAACAGCTCAAACAGTCACAGAAGAATTAGCGTACTAAATAGTCATCCTAACTTCAAAGAGTAAATGCCGTAAAAAGAAGCATGTGCTGGCGAAGGTGACTAATCACCACCCTAACTAGTGTATTTACAATTTTCTGATAAAGCCCTGCTTTTTTGGTACTCGTTTGTTGGCAACCTGTCCCTAAATTTTCACCTTAGCTGATTAATTAGGTTGCGCTATATTTTTCCCCTATTGATCCCCGCATGCTTACGTTCAATTCCGTGTCCTAAAGTAATTTTCTTTGTTATCACGCCCATGCGGAGAATGAAAACAATCCGAATGAAATAAATCAATTTTCTACTCTCTTAAATAAAATACGAGTTACTTTCGTGACATTTCTTGATTATTGGCGCCAGAGCTCTCTGGTTTGCCACTATACCGCACACAACTTAATCGATGCATCTGTGCCACCTAAACGTTATCTTCAGCATCAAAAGCATCGGTCATACTCACCCTATTGTAAACATTCATATCAGGCGTTGTGCGTGCTCTTCGGGAACCAACATTCTCATACGTCGGTAAATGCTTAGGATACAGGCTCGAATGTCCCAGCTCAAGCATTAGTTCTGGAGGTACCACGCACTCTGCAAGCGATGACCCTGAAAGGTCATTTTCGAAACGCCCAGTGTGCATTTGCCTTGATACGAGCATTCCGTGAATGCCGGTCGGAAATCGCTGGCGGTCTTTCGCAGCGTTTTCGTCGTCCTGGCATGGTAACAGTTCAGGCACGAGAAGGTGGCCGTCCGTAGGAGCCGTGTCTGCACACGTGGTCTCGTTAGGAGTCCATTGCCATATTGGTTCGTTCAATTCTTCGCGAAACCGTGGTATCACTGGGTCTATCTCGGTACTTCCTCTGTGCCTTGATAAGGCTGCAGCTTTTAAAGCAACACTGCATTGTTCATTGAAGATTTTACAGAGCGAGCCAGTCGCACGGCTGGCCGATTCCCGGAAACGCCTCTCCGTAATCAGCGTGTCAACACTTCTCGGTATCCCTATGTTGAGAGTAGTGGTCAGCTTCACCACGCTGGCTTTGGGCGCACCTGTCCAAGCTACAGATGTCTTTTCTGATCTTCGAGAAAGGCTTGGAGCTTCTGGCTTCTCGCCGTTGAATAAAGAACGGTCACAGCTGGGGTTACTCCCACTATTTAAGCGAAGACGAGGCCCGCAGTCATCAGGTAGTTTCTTTCGGCTTGGCGACCTCGTCCTCCAAACCTGTCGGCAGAACAGTTAATATTGTTATACGCTTGCGCATCACAGATGATCATGCGCATTATCGCATGCACAAACCACCGGAAACACAAGCGTCTGTGATGTACTTAGTAAGCTAGATACGTTTACAGAGTTTCATCAGTGGGTCAATCTGTGATCCAGTGCCAAGAGAGTATGCCTCGTTATCAACATATAAAGTTATGCAAATGGTAGAGCACGCAAGCTCGGTCAAAGTTATTTCTTTTTATTTACTGAGAGTTTCTCGGCCTCGGTATACATAACAAGAATATTGGGTGCCGAAAATTTCACCTTGTGATACCAATAAATGTTTACTTATCATGAAGCAGCTAACACTCGGCTTTGTTGCCAGTAATAAAAGCTTTGTAATAATACGACCATCTTGGTAACTAGCTTTCCACAATGATTAATCAGTGAAAGCTTTGTATTCAAGAAAAACAACAATTCACAGCGCTGTAGAGGTAGTCGTAATAATTTACATTATAACTGCACTCAATTTTACAATAACGAAAACCTCACACTTAGCTCGTGCTGGTAAAAGAAGTTATTGTACTTCAAGAAAAGAAGCCGAGCCGTTTACTTATACACGGGAGAATTCTTTGAGGACTTTGTTCTAAATCAAGTAATAAAATTTGAATATTGGCACAGTCTTCAAATCAAGTTTCTCGTCGCGGGAAAACGCGTCTTCATGGTGCGTATAGGAAAGCATTTATCAAAAAGCAGCACCTGGCGGCGACATGCGGAAGGTAACCATTAGCGCACTTCTATTGTTTATTTATAGAATCTACTCATGCCAAGATGAAGTTGAACACACCCACTTCTTTAATACGAGGAATCGAGAGGTTTGAAATTCAACCTACAAACGCGCCTACACAAGAATTTGCTGGGCTCCCTGTACAGAAAAAAAGAACCAGTGAACTGCGTATCTGTTGTCAGATCATCAATACACTTACCACGCTGTACAAAATGAAACAGATATCACCATGTAGACTTTTTGCTTCTTAAGCTGATGTGGTTGATACGTGCTGTATAGTTTTTAAACCTAACCTAACCTGATCGACGTAGTACTTCACTGTCCAGTTCACTGTTCGATGTGGCTACTATAAAAGCATGTATGAAAGCAGGGTTGTCGTATAAGAAACTACCAATTCCTTTACAGCGAGTTGTATAGAAGCGCAGCCCACATGCCCTATTGAAAGTTGAGTACGACGCAGCTGGTTACAGTTAAACAATGTGGTAAATATTTTACTCAAGTCAGTTCTTTTACTTTATGATCTCTCAATGCCGACAAAAGGTTACAAAAAAAAAACAGATGCTCTATGGCAGCTTGAGAAGTCTGAAAACCTTATGTTAACTGGGAAGGCAGCACTGAAGTTTATACAGTTTCAAAATAGGGCAATTCAAAGCAAGGAATCGCCATAAAACAAACGAAACAAAATTTACACATACGTAAACTTAAGCCATGTCATTTAAATAGGGAGTGCGGCAGTGGTATATGCAAATAATGAAGAAAGTTATTAACGTAAGTACGAAATCGAGCCATGGCTGTGTTTACACGCTGTGTTGAAATGATCCGATAAACGTTGCGAAGCAGTTAGGTCATGTGATAGGAATTGTATGTACAATAGAGCGCATGTTCACCGTTGCTGTCATGTTCCTTATAAAGCGCCAATAAATTACACTACTCCACGAATCATATATTCTGCTAGTGAGGGGCACCATTCGAGTGCAGGTGCATGAACGCGGCTCAAGCAGAGATGGAACTCGCCGGTACTGTGTCCCCCCCCCCCCGAACGATGTAGCATGAACATGCAGGTGTCATTGCGGACGGCGAGGGGGGGTGGGGAAAGAGGAGGAGTGCTAAGCTTTAGGGGCAGCTAATAGGAATCTTGATCAAAAGAGCGGGAACAATGGCATGTGGGCTTCATCGAGAAATAAGAGCAGATGGTTCTTACCCTTAATTGTACAGACATCAACATACTCGACCAGAACAATGGAACTGCACTGACGGCTTTTGTCGATTACACCAAGCTTTAAAGAGGCCATACTACAGCATACATGACAACTAAGAACAGATGCTTAAGCGTGGTGTTGTATGGTCACAGCCGACGAAGAAGAAAAAGAGCGCAACGCCGCAGCCCTCCGATGGTACCGGCAGGAACGCCGGCAAAGTGGCGCAGAGCGCCGAGTAGACACGTCCGCCTTGTACGAGTGCTAGTCACCAAGTAAACTTGATTTCTACGTATATACTCATGCTTCTTACGCACGCTTAGTAGTGCCTCTAGACATCGCTGCCGTGCGAGGCGCCACACGGCAGCTTGAATCAAACTGAAAATGAACCCACATACCACACGGGGGGGGGGGGGTGATTTTAAATTAAAAGAAGAGAAAAGTGAGCCCCATAACTGGTTCTCAGGAAGAGGACACCTCAACAGTAGCTGATGAGGGATGGGGGCAGAGAAGTGATCAAAAGGGTAGGATTAAAGGTAGAGAGATAGAGAGAGAGGAAAGGAGAGAGCGAGGCGCAGGGACAGGGAGCGACGGAAGTAAGGAGAAGACAGGACAGAAGGACACGGCTCCAGGACGCCGAGGACGGCGCACCACTGGCGAGAGCTCTTGTCGGCAACAGGAGATGGCGTAGGGTTAATCCAGTCGGCAAGAGCTACGCTGTCGTCGTCGTAGGGAACTGGCGGCAGGAGGTGGCGTAGGACCAACCTAATCGGCCAGAGCTGCGCTGTCGTCGGAGACCACGAGGGCGCAACCGGTCGGAACGGAATCCAGCTAGCGAGGGGGATATCCCAGAAGTATACTTGCTAGTGGTGTGTACTGCGACAGAGCATGCTGGAACATGCCGAAGTATGCCACATCAGCATTCTAGACAAGCGTGTGGACATCAGCACGTGCTGTGCGCTCTGCGCTCTCACCACTTACCTGGTGTTGAAGCAACACATAAACCACGAAAAGTGCTTCTCTCCCTGGAGCAGCCGTATTCCCACTCGCCAGTGTTTGTACAGTTACGCCAGATAGGCTCCCTAAAGGAGTTGGTTGATAGCCATACTTCGTATACGATTCCAGTTTGATGCTGTCTCGTTAAAGAACCCCAGGTGGTCTAAATTTCCGGAGCCCTCCACTACGGCGTCTCTCATAATCATAGAGTGGTTTTGGGACGTTAAACCCCACATATCAATCAGTTTGATGCTGTCTCATTCATTACATCGCGATCGCGGTGAAACAGATTTCTATGTACGCTGAGACATTGTAACGTGCATCACTCACGCGTTTTTCCAGTTGAGATTCATCGTTCGAGACAGATTCCCCACTGGCTCCGACAGTATGGTTGTCCGCTTCGACGACAGCTGCATCACCTTTGTACATCTGGGATGTTAGATGCATTGGTTAGGGTAACTCGAACTCGTTCAACGAAGGTTCGAGGGCACAGAAAGCGTTAGCTGGTAGAAGCGATGGGCGACGCCTAAGCTGCTTCTTCTTCTTACGCTACCAGCATGTGGCTAGTGCCCACTATTCAAGCGCTTTGCTAAAGCTCTACTGAATGAGCTATATTCGTTGTAATGTGTGTGAACAGCGTATATGTATTAAACGATGTAAACGGCGCTCTTGAGATAATTCTTTACATGTCATATGTCGTATAAGTACATATAATCAAATAGTCTTTTTCTGATTATTTCAGCACTTTTGCCTTTTGTGTTTTTTATATTGAACATAATCGTAATAAAACTGCCAGCCCTTATGCAGCTTCTCTCTTTGTCATAAAAAGTAATTATGGTAATTAAAAATGAAGGTCTTTTTCTCTTGAGTGGCGACAGCTGATGTATTTCAGATGGTCGATACGAGGAATAAAACAGGGTAGTCTGCGTCAAGATTACTATTCTGATAGTAAATGGAGGTCGCATGTTTGGGGAGGAAATCTCTTGTAGGGCTTGTTGTAAAGTACACCTGTTATGACGATGTATCATTTGTTCCTTGGAATGTATCCTCCGCTGTGAAAAAAAAAATCCCAAGCTTGCGCAAGGCTAGGCAAGGCTTGAAATTCATAAATAATAGGATTAATAAGACTGATCTGGTTACTTCTGAGTTGCTTCAAGACCTTAGCTAGAAGGCACAGGTTGCTTCTAGGTTACCTGAACGTCGTTGCTAGCCTATAGGTAGGCAATGTTACGTTGTTATTATGCTGATTCTCAGCCTAGAAGGGTTCGAGGTAAACCACAGACACGAAAAGGGCGTCAAAACTTTAGAAACAGAAACCCGCTTACAAACTCGCGCCCAAAGCTCTCACAGTTCTACGGCCATGCCATTGGCGTAGGACGTCCATGGCTTTCGTGTCTTCGTGCCTCCACCGTTGCTTCTGTTCCTTAGTATTGTCTCGTTGTACGTAGTGCGGAAGTTCAGATTACCTAAGTCTTGTCTTGTCTTGTCGCCTAAAAGATCTAAGTCGCTGCACGACCATTTTTTGAGCTCAGTTCTTTTCGTTTTAAGTGTACCAGGGGCGAATAGTAGGAAGAAGAACAAAAACTTAATTAGCAAAAAAAGACATCGTTCCCGTAAAACAGGGCAACGCCACGTGGTCGGGCCCCTATTCCAAGGCACCGCTGGGTCTCGCCATCGTTTCAGCCTTCCGGACTAGCAATCACCCAAATTTTATGGCACACAGTAGTTTATGTGGACGATGATGATTATAATGATGATGATGATGACGATGACGACGACAACGATGATGATATTCTTAACGCCACATGGGCGCGTACCTGTTTCTTTAGGACAGGCCGTACAAATAACAGATGGCTTACACAACTTCGCTGTTTAAATTGTCAGTCGAATCATGACTGACAATTTACCTTTTAGGTAGTTTATCAATTTAATTCATAAACTACCAATTATACATTTAAACTGATAATCTGCCTTTTTCGTGCTCATCAGCACCCTTTTCAGTCTTGCGGAAAGCGTAGACGCCTTGGCGAACTGATGAACTTTTTATTTCGGTGCTTTACAGATATGTGCAAAAAAAACTAATACAAAGTATTTTAGACAGACAGAACAAAAAAAGAAAGAAAGAAAAAGAGAAAGAAAGAATGAAAGAAAGGAAATGTTGCTCAATTTGGAGGCTTCTGTCATTATCATTATTATAAAAGAAGCTGAAGCTCTCCGACAATGTGTTAGAGTTCCAGCTCTAGTGAGGTCTAAAGACCACGAGTGTTGACGATTAGGCGAGTTGGTTCATCGTACTTTGGAAGTTAGCACTCTGTCCTTGGAGTTAGCGCTCTGTCCTTAGCGCTCTGTACTTGGAAGTTAGCGCAGTTGGAAGTTAGCGCTCTGTCCTCTTGTGTCGGTCTGCTTGGCCGTTTCTTCTTCCCCGTAATGCGCTATACCAGTTCGAGGTCCAAAGATTTTCTCCCCTTCCACAGTCAGACCTCCTTTAACTCTGTGGCAGCGGCTGTGTCTGCCCCATGCGATATCCAATCAGGACGCATAGTAAATTGCGTGTCCACAGCCCGAAACTTATCTGAGATTGCTTTACCGTCACAATGTTCGCCACGAGTACCTTGTATTCTGTTTTGACCCAATAAAAAAAGATGATAAGCAATGCAAGGACAGCGCTTTCCCTGAAGCCATTAAAGAGTGGATCAATAACAGGTGGATAATACACAAATTTCTTTATTTTTTATTATTTATTGATTCTAGCATGCTGACAACCTTGGAAGGTACTTTTACAGAGCTAAGGCCACGTAAAACAAACGGAACAAGATTTCAAATGACACAAAACAGCACGTATATCTTCCACAGTGACAAACCTGGGAAGTAGAACAACTGCCCTTCATCGCCTAGTCTGCATACGTCGTTCATTGCACTCTTCGTAAAACCTTTGTTTGAAACAAGTGTGTTGCTGTGAATTTCCCAGTAGCGCGACACAATCACTAAACACATCGCTTCAGTCCAGGCTATAGGTTGGGGAGCACGAAATAAAAATTTATTTCATTGATTTATTGATTCGTTCCTGCATTTATCATCAGTGAGATCATGAGCGACAATCAAAAAGGCAACACAGACTAGCAGAAGTTTGTACTTTGTCGAAAAGTAGCGGGAAGTGCAAATTTAACCCCGTCTAATGAAGCTGCCTATGTTGTGTTGTTTTTTTTTTTCAGTGGCACAACTTTTGTATTACGTAAGTTTGTTTATTATTAGTCGCATGTAAATACTTTACACTATTCTTGATCATTCATAGCTATTTAGAGACATAATAAGTGCACCTTTTGACTAAACCTCTTTTCCTTGTAATCATGTATTACACTGAAGGGATACTTATAAACACACACGCTAACGGCCCAAATTTAAATGAGGCGGTATCCTCAGATGTCTCAGAAAACTCAAAATTTCACGGTCACCGGAGAAGCCTCGCCGCCTCACGATCAAGACGAGTTCTGAAAAATAAATAATACGACTACGCCACTGTGACCACACACCACGTGACGTTCCTTCGAATGACATTATCGCCTGCTCAGAGATTGACAAATCATGGAGGCAAGTGGTGTCCAGAAAGCCTGCAGTGCCCTGGAGGCATGGAAAATCTACGCTTTCAAAGGGCGGCAGAAGAGGATCATTACATCGCCTGAGAAGACAGGGAATATGAAGACGCATTTCGCAATCGAATTGTCGAATGTGAACGCATCGAAGACTTTGTGAATTTTCGTGTCGTTGTTGTTGTTGTTTTTGTTGTTGTTGTTGTTGTTGTTGTTGTTTTACAAATACTGCAGGCCCTAATCGGGCCCAAGAAGGAGTGGGAATACCAGTAAAAAGAATGCCAACAATAAGGCTTAGACATATCGATAACTGAAGTGGTAAACCACAATTAACAAGCTGTAGAAAGTGATAAAAATTATGCTTTGAAATCACAAACACACAACATTATAAATGGTAAAGTATGGAGGTACAGTATTTCAACACATGAGATGAACTCTGTGCATAAAGAAGTGAACGCTAGAATAAACAGCAACAAAGCTGTTCAGCATAAACAGAACTTTGCATATCAAACGAAAGAATATTTAAAAACTGAACAAATAATTCAGTTGTGTTAGCGTTTACTACTACTTCGGGTAATTTATTCCATTGTGATATTGCATGTGGAAAAAGGGAATACTTATGTATATTAGGATTACTAAACGGCTGCTTGATTGTTTTTTTTTTGGGGTTTGTATGACCAGACCGCTTGTTGTTGTTGTTGTTGTTGTTGTTGTTGTTGTTGTTGTAGCCATGTATCTTGTATTGACAATAAAGCCGGCCTGACAAGACGTGAGGCAGTAGTGAAGGTGTCATTTATAGGAATGAAAAGCAGCAGCCACCACTGTCAAACCCGTTTTCAGGGACACCAAATCGAACGTTTCCTCGGCTGGTTGTTTCGACACTCGCCGAACGAGGATGTAGCATTCGAAAGCGACAGCGACGAGTCCTTCGTCCGTGCGGCCACTAACTTCCCCTGCATGGCGCGGCATCGATCCGTCAAGATGGCATTTCCTTGTCACGAACGACCTAGATAGCAAATCCGAGCAGCTTGGGAGAAGGCACCTACAGTAAGAATGACGAACAAATAAGAGGCGCATGTTCCGAGGAATCGATATCGGATGGCTTTCTGCATAAGTGAACGGCACCTGGATCAGTAAGGGCTGCGGTGTCTTAGATACGGAAGACACGTGGTGACAAAAAAAAAACGGAAGTGAGTGAGATTTTGTAGCTGATAAGCATTTTGTTGTTTGTGGAGCTGTTACGTGTTCGATGAATTGGTGAGTGCGGCTGATTTGGAAGCCCAGGTGAATGAAAATCAACACCTATTTTTGGCGGGCCAGTTGGACACACCATGTGCGTGTAACAGTGCCCCTGAACGGAATAGAAAGCTACAGGAAGCCCTCGTACGTACGTACGTTGTTTATGTGGGCTCTTTCCCGTCAAGGTGCGTTGTTTCGCGATCAGTGGAACCATCGCTCTATCTCAGCTCAAACTGCTCTGCTTCTGCCAGAGAAGCTTACGCTACAAAGGAAGTGCCTTCCATCTTCGAGTCACTCTACGCGAATATACTTGGAAATGAGTGACATTTTGTCGGATCGCTGCCTCCATAAGGTACAAATATAAGCTATTTTGGTATTCACCTGTTTTTTTTTTTCTTTCAAGTGCCATTTGTATTGAACTGATCATCATGTAGCCCACATCCGTCTATGCAGCGTATTATCTTAAGAAAAAAATCTGAATGACTGCGATAAACAAGACCCATTGTCGCGCTACAGCTTCGAAAATATCGTGTCCACGAAGCCAGACTCTTTTCTCCCGCCTCAGCCCCTTCTCGGCCAAGATAAACGACCCACGCTTTCAGTGCACAAGACGTGGGGATTAAAAGCTGCCACTCTTCCCGGAAAGTTTCCCATTTTCTTGAAAAGAGCCGAAGTGAAAGGTACTGTATACGGTGTCCCACATCCGACAGCTCTTTCACGACGCGTGACACTTGACCGCGCGAGGCAAAGTGCCAAGTAAAGCGCGTCACAGGGTCTTTCAAGTGTCGCCGACTGCGTCGAAGGCAGCCCGCCATGTTCTCTCGCCTCGGTTCAGGAAATTCCGCGTTTCAGCGCAATTTATATCGAGTTAGTTCCACCTCAGCGACCGACTGTCACCCTTAGACCCTGTTTCAAAGCAAAGTGTTTTATATTGCTTGCAGAAGGTGAATTTATATGCTGGGCGTCGTTTCTTCGAAACGATGGACTTGGACCGCTCTTTTGGATTTATGGGTCATGGCGCTTTCTTCTTTAATCATAAGCTTTTCACCAAAGTTCCTATTCAAGTTGAACTTGTTCAAGTGAAACTTGCTATTCAGTTAACGTTCTTGTTTCACCACGGTGGTCTAGTGGCTAAGGTACTCGGCTGCTGTCCTGCAGGTCGCTGGAGGAAATCCCGGCTGCGGCGACCGCATTTTTAATGAAAGCGAAAATTTTGTAGACCTGTGTGCTCAAATTTAGACGCACGGTAAAGGACCCCAGCTGCTAGACATTTCCGCAGCCCTCCACTACGGCGTCTGTCATAATAAAATGGTTGATTTGGGACGGTAAACAACATATATCAATCATCAATCAATCACGAATTCATATACGGACAAAAAGGCGAAGATACACAGATATTGTAACACGCAGACGAGACGTCAGTTGCGTTTTACCCCTTTATCACTGCTATCGTAACCATGCTTACGCGCTGAATTTTCAGTGGTTTCAGTTAGGCTCCATATATAGATTCGCATTTTCTGCTACCGTTGTCGTTCCAGTTCGAAAACCTGGTTATTTTAAGGAAAAGGGGAATTATTTTTGAAATGTGGGTTTGAGTGGGTGAAAGAAAAGGCATTATAAAGAACCGGGGCATGGTCCATTTGATGCAGGGATTGTTTTCAGAAGCGACAATCAGCTTAAAGGCTATGTTACTTATCTTTCCCGGGAAACAGAGGAGCGCGGAACGTAAGGACTGAAACCTTATCTTCATCGAGCACACGATGAACGCGACTTCTTGCGGTAGAAAATACGGGCTTGTCTTATAGGTTTGAATTGAGGAAGTATGAACCACTAAAGAGCGTGCAAGCTGGTTTGGGCATTCACTTAGCTACTGCGGGGCTTCTTGCAAACACTTCTCGAAGAAGCATTTAATTCTCTGTGCTGAGAAAAGGAGGCCCTACTTCGATCGTGAGCCAAACCTATTAAGAAACAACCTGATCTAAAGCCAACTGTTCAGGTGACATTCAAAGCGTGACTGTGTTCTCCCATTCAAGTTGATCATACGTTCGTATCGAGAATTGCCAAAAAAAGAACGTTGAAATTAGACTAGACTATTTATGGATGGCATTGGTCTGTGGTGCACGATGGTTCCAGTATTTGTATATCTTTGAGCACGATTGGAACAATAGTGCTCTTCATGCTCTAAAACATCGGAGATTTATCATTTAAAGTGTTCTTTGCGTAAAAGACACTAAACAGCGAAACGATTTTTCGTGCATTAGTAAGGTACAATTTCACGAACGCGAAAACACCCTCTTACCACGACATAACGCTCAGTAAGCGAGAAAACGTGCGAAAAGAAAATGCGAATGGTGGCGCCACTTTGAGATTCTCGCACCAAACACCATGACGTAAGTAATTTTGAAAGCATCTATTTGGTCCTACGTATCTTGCAATTGAAAAAAAATATGAAGTGCATTGTGATCTGTGGGTACGATAGACTAAGCCTACGATGTTACACAAAATTTTATAGAGACAATGCGGCGAAAATACCGAAATTACATTTTGCAATTTTCTACGTCACGCGAGCTGATTTTGGCGCGAAATTTAAGAATGGAACTTCAACGTTGATTTTATGCGCTAATAAAAAAACTTATGATAGGGAAACACATGGCATTAGAGTTCAGAGAATGTCGTTTGTAAATATAATTGAAGTCATTGTTGCTCACTAGTGTTTCTTTAAGAAACAGACAAAAGTCGTGGATTTCAACGCAGGCGAGGCCCAATATTTCACTTGGTGTTGTCCGGCCAAGTCCGTTTCGTGCATCAGTCAATCACGAATAACGACTCGACTCCTTGGGTCGAAGACCATGGTCTGGGATTGGTCACTCGCCATGAGCGACCGCATCAACCTTGGCGATGAGTGCGAGTGGCGTTCATCTCGCCTTTCACAGAAATTCACCTTATTTTTAACCAATTCATAGTTTTGTCTCTGGCTTGCTGAGGAGTAAATTCGAGAAATCATGCCAAATGTTTCTTCAGCGTATACATCATTTGTGACGAGGTGAATCTGGCAATTCTGCGCCACTCATTGCCAAGTAAGTGTTGGCCTGTGTTCAAGACAACGTTTTTCTCTGGTAACTTTTCAGGCGAAAAAAAAAAAGGTTCGTCCAATCATAATGTCACAAGTATCAATAGTGATGGGGCTGTGTAATCGTAAATACAGCTTAGATTTGATTTATATGTGGGGTTCAACGTCCCAAAACCACCATATGATTATGAGAGACGCCGTAGTGGAGGGATCCAGAAATGTCGACCCCCTGGGGTTCTTTAACGTGGACCCAAATCTGATCACACGGGCCTACAACACTTCCGCCTCCATCGGTAATGCAGCCGCGCGAATACAGCTTACGAACAACGAGTTGTGTGAATGTGGCTCCCCACGCGAAATAGCTCTTCAGTATAATTGTTACCCCCCTGAATTGACAGGCTGGTGCTGGTGAACGAGTTCTCAACCACGCTCGGGCATATTCTTACTTTCAATGCAGGCAAATTTTATGGCCCTTTTGAAAGCTTAGTGCTGAATATTGGTTAGCCTACGCCTCATATATGAAACATGCCAACGGTTATTCGTTCATTGCAGCAGCATCACCTGCCAGAATCGCGGTATGCGTCATCTAGTATTGGTCATCAGAAACAAGACGTCTTGTACGAAAAACAAGCCCTCATCATGAGATGTTTTTTGGTCAATCTAGCCCCACAAATACGTCGAGAAGATCTCTAATGCATGTCGCTTAGACCTCTCCGTGAAATTCAAGAGCCATCAAATAGATTGTCACGTATAGGAATTTTTCTTGCATGCTCCTATAAGGCACAATTCATGCAGTGCTAATAAAAAAGAGAGATAAGGATGACATGCACGTGAGTGGTTCGGGCAGCGCTACGTCAATGACCACAAACACACTGAAAATTTGATCAATTCGTGTCCCGCAGTTTCTAAAGGTTTAAACTTTTTTCGACGACATAATGTATGCTACGGTACCGCAGTTTCTGATGTATGAGTCTGAGTCTTTATTTCAGACACGCATACAAAAAGTACATGGCTAAGGAGGAGGGAAAAAAAGTCACACAGTCACGGCTTGACTTTGCTCCCTTCCCCCTGGATACATCGGAACTGCGGTATGCATAAAAACAGAAATAGCACAGGCAAATGTGTAGCATAATAAACAAAAACTCAAAAGCAGAAAAATTCGGTGCACAATAAAGTGGGCAATACTACAGAAGCTGAACTCCAGATACCAACCAACCGACTGACCAACCGACCGACCGATTGACCGACTGACTGACTGCATTTCCGTGCAAGTTCAACACCGTGAAATGCCAATACTGCTTTTTGGCTAACAGCCACTCGTCGGCACACTTGTGAGATGCCACGAACTGTTCGCCACCGCTAAAAAAGCGCTGCCAGTCTACGCTGCGCGCGCCTTCTATCTTATCTCCCTCTTCCCCTTCCCTTAGTTTCGTTCTTATAAAAACCCAAGCCGGACAATAAACGCTCGCTTTTTGCCCTGGCCACTCTGTTCGTGCATTTCGGGGCGCGGCCCAGCCGCGGGGCCGGTTATAACAGTGGCGACGAGTATTTCAACAAAGAACGAGACCCAGCTGCTTCCTGAAGGCGGGCAAGCAGCCACCCCATCGACAGGCATGAGTCACCGCCTCCCGGAATTCAACGACGACACAGATAAGTGGCAAGCATACCTCGTGAAGTTTGAGGCATATTTTCAAGCAAACGAAGTCACGGATGATGCCAGGAAAAAAACCCTGTTGGTAGCCGCACTTGGGTCGCGAACGATTGATGTGCTATGCGGTAGAGTGGCACCGCAGAAGCCAAGCGCACTCGGCTACGATGCGGTAGTGAAAGTTCTAAGCGAGTATTATGACCCACGACCAAACGAAATTTCGGAAAGCTTCAAGCTTTTCCACCGAAACCAGCAGGAAGGAGAGTCTGTTCACGCATTGATTGTGGAAATACGGCGCCTAGCGCATAACTGCAACTTCTCGTCCATGCTGGTTAGGATGTTAAGGGACCGTATCGTGTGCGGGGTACGTTCAAGAAATTTGCAAAAGCAGCTGCTCGCGAAACCTGCGTTGACATTACAAGAAGCAGAGGCACTCGCGTTGGCGGCAGAAAGGGCAGAGTTAGATGTGGATAACATAAATCGAGAAACGCCCCCGGTAACAGTGTCGGCAATGAAGGAGCAAGGCTGGGTGCCGCGAGGCCAGAAGAAAAACGAAGACGGAAAGCCATGCGAGTGCTGCGGAAAGCGTAATCATAAGCGCGCGACCTGTTCAATGCGTGGGAGGCACTGTTACAAATGTGGAAAACAAGGGCACTTGGCACGCATGTGCCAAAGGATCGACAACGCGTTGAATGTAACAGCCCAAGCCAACGACAGTGATAGCAGCGCGTCGCAACTTTGGCCCGTACCTTCGAAGAATTCATTGGTGCCACCGATTCAGGAAACGTTCACGTGGAACGGAGTAAAGCTGAAGATGGACGTTGATACCGGCTCGCCCGTATGCGTCATTCCTAGAGCAACCTACAAAGCCCACCGTCATCAATGGCCGAAGTTGCAGGAGCCGAAGATAAAGCTGGCGTGCTATTTGGGGAAGCTACCCGTACTCGGAGTACTGTCAATGCGTGTATGCCACAAATCGGCGGAGGTTGATTGCAACCTAATTGTCATGAACTGCGAAGGTCTTCTCCTGTGCGGTCGTGATTTGCTGCAGAAACTACAAGAGCAGGGCGCAGCAGTACTCCACGTAGCTGCGTTACCACTCGGGTCGAGCCCGGAGTCTCCGCCCGCGCCTGCTGTGTTGGACCGCTACTCCGACCTGTGCACGGAGGGCGTAGGACTCGTGAAAGGCCCACCGGTGCGCCTTCACATCAAGCCTGGAGTGACGCCAAAGTTCTTCAAGGCAAGAAAGGTACCCTACGCTCTGTTGGATAACGTTTCAGAGGCATTAGATTGACTCGTGGCAGCTGGCATTATATCACCAGTGACGCCCTCTGAATGGGCTACGCCCATTGTTCCAGTCTTAAAGAAAGACGGCACAGTGCGCATTTGCGGTGACTTCAAGGTTACTTTGAACTTAGTATGCGAGCTGGAACAATACCCGCTGCCTCTTATCGAGGATATTTTTGCGCAATTAGGTGGGGGGAGCTGTTCAGCATTTTGGATTTGCGCGACGCCTACAAACAGATCCCGCTAGACGAAGAGTCTCGCAAATTGGCCATGATAAACACCCATAAGGGCTTCTTTTGCTTCAACCACCTCCCGTTCGGGATTTCTTCGGCACCGGCGATATTTCAAAGGCGGATTGAATCAATCCTACAGGGCTTGCCTGGGGTGCAAGCGTACCTAAATGACGTGTTGATAGCGGAAGAGGGTGACAGCCGAAACCGCAATCTGATGGCTGGGCTCGAGCGCTTCCGTGAACATGGCATTAAGCTTCGTGCTGATAAGTGCCACGTTAGCGAGCCGTCTGTTACATATCTAGGTCACCGTATTGACGCGAACGGATTGCATCCCATGGAAAAGAACGTGGATGCTATCAAGCTAGCCCCCTCTCCACAGAACGTCTGCGAGCTACGCTCATTTCTGGGCATGGTAACCTTTTATAACAAGTTTATGCCCGACTTGTCTACCATTCTAGCACCGTTGTACGAACTGCTGAAAAAGGGCGCTAAGTGGACGTGGAGCACCAAAGAAAAGAAAGCCTTTGTCCAGGTGAAAAATGCCTTGTGAGCGGCACCCATACTCGCTCATTTTGACCCGAACCGTGAGCTCTTCTTGGAGTGTGATGCGTCCCCATACGGAGTTGGTGCTGCACTTTTTCATCACACCGAAGGCGAGAAGCGACCCGTAGGCTTTCGATCGAGAACGCTGACAACTGCCGAAAGAAAGTACTCTCAGATCGAGCGCGAGGCGTTAGCCTTGATATTTGGTGTTACTAGGTTTAGGGACTACCTTTTGGGGCGAGAGTTCGCTCTGGTTACGGATCACCAGCCGTTGCTGGGCCTGTTAAGGCATGACCGTCAGACCCCCGTCATGGCGGCAGCCAGAATACAAAGATGGGCCCTTCTACTTGGTGCATACAAGTATAAACTGCAGTACAAGCCGGCAAAATTTATGCTCAACGTGGATGCATTAAGCCGGTTACCCCAATCTCTTGAACAGGAGCTGCAGGACGACCAGGATGCGGCCGAGTACGTCCTCGTCGTGGACCAGTGGGACGAGCCGGCGGTGCCCATGAAAGAGCTTCAAGCCTTCACGCAGTCAGACGGCGTACTGTCAAGTGTGTGCAGGCACCTCATCTAAGGTTGGCCACAACGCACTGCGGAGGAAGGCACAGAGATGCGGGAGTATCACAAAAGGCGGTAGAGCTGTCCGTGCAGCAAAACTTGCTTTACTGGGGTCATCGTGTTGTGGTTCCGGCGGAAGCAAGAAAGAAGCTACTGAAGTTATTACATGGAGCTCATCAAGGAGTTTCTGCAATGAAGGCAATTGCACGATCAAAATTTCGGTGGCCAGGCTTGGACCACGATATTGAGCGCTTAGCCGCTGTGTGTCAGCACTGCGTACAGGCGTTGCCCATGCCACCCGCGCAAGCACCCATTCGCTGGCCAGAGACGCAGGAAAGATGGTCGCGATTGCATGTCGACTTCGCGGGTCCGATCCAGAACAAGATGCTTCTTGTCGTCGTGGACTCTCACAGTAAATGAATTGCGGCCATTCCCCTGGCTCACGCGACCTCGCGCAACACAGTCGATGCCCTGCGAACGCTGTTCAGTAGATTCGGTCTGCCACACACAGTAGTGTCTGATAATGGGACGCCATTCACCGGATGGGAGTTCAAGGAGTTCTTGCAACAGAACGGGGTAGTTAACGTGCGGGCACTCCCCTACCATCCACAGAGTAATGGACTCGCCGAACGTGCGGTGCGAACCATCAAAGACGGACTAAAGAAGTGTGGGGACGCAGACTTGTCAAGTGCGCTGGCTAGAACACTGTGCCGCTATAGAAACACGCCGCTTCCGTCCGGGCTCTCACCATCAGAAATTTTGTTGGGTTACCAGCTCCGCACCCGGTTAGACATGTGTTTTCCTCCCAGGAGCCGAGCAACAGGGGATGTCCACTCTGCTGACAGCGCCGAGTGGAACTTCGCACTGGGAGATCCTGTGTACCTTCGCAATTACGGCCGTGGTGACAAGTGGACACCTGGGAAGGTGCGGTCAACTTCTGGTGCACGCATCGTGTCTGTCGACACGGAGAACGGGCTTGTTCACCGGCACATGGACCAGCTCAGGCGGACAAGCATCGAAGAACCGCCGAGTCCAGAGGCTCTCACTAGCCCCCAGATAAGCCCGAACCCTCCAGTACAAGACTGCGAAGCTCCAGCGGCTACTGGCCCCGGTCTTCTGGGCCACCCGCCCCCAGAGCTAAGACGTTCCACACGTATCAAGAAGTCAGTGGAGCGTTATGGATTCTAAGGAAGAAGGAATGCCGCGAACTGTTCGCCACCGCTAAACAAGCGCTGCCAGTCTACGCTGCGCACGCCTTCTATCTTATCTCCCTCTTTCCCTTACATTTCGTTCTTATGAAAACCCAAGCCGGACAATAAACGCTCGCTTTTTGCCCTGGCCACTCTGTTCGTACATTTCGGGGCATGGCCCAGCCGCCGGGCCGGTTATAACTTGAGATATAAAGTGCAAGTTAATAATTAATTTATTCATAAAGTGAGAAACACAAGACGAAATACCAGAAGCACATTCTAACAGCGATGTCATACGGTAAAGCTACCCCAAAAGCAAAATGGAATACGTAGGCTGTGCCTCAACGGGATACTACCCACGTCTATAGCCCACGTGAGCTCTATCAGAAGATTCGATGCAGGGATCGAGTGCATCGGCACATCCAGCTGCTTCATCTCAATATTCTCACGCTTGTATTATCGCCGGCTCGATCGAAGCCATGCACGCTACTAACGTTACTGCTCGTTATGGGAAGCTTTGAACGCTGAACGGGTTTGTTTGCTCCTGGCCTGACGGAATCTTAGAAGACATGCACTTTCTGCATCACCCAGAATGCCAAACACTTTTGCCCTGACGATCAGTGATGGATGGTAGTAGCACGCCTTCACTCGAACCAGCGATAAGGTTGTCCTAAAATTGACGGGATTGGCGAGCCGGATATGCCGAAGCACTGCCGCTTTGTGCAGCGCGTCTCCTAACAGAATGCTCTGTCATATAGTTTAGTCATGCTTGGTCTCATGTCCCGTGCCTATTTTTTAGCACATGTATATTCCAGGATAGCACAAGAGACTTGCAAGCCGGGCAGGCAAATAAGGTCGAGTGTCATTTTGTGCTCAGTATGCAATGAAAAAAACAACTGGGGTGTGGCATGAACCCGGTTTGCCACCCTCTAGCTACGCCACTGCCTAGGACCACCTATGTGTACCAAGAACGTTGTGGTTCCCCCATTTACCTCCGAATAGCTCGTGACCAAAGGTAAATAGTTGTTAACATGTCATTGCCTCATTTTTTTTGCTCTCCATGTTGTACCTTGCTTTGTTTTTGAGACTCATTCTGGCGAGGGGGGAAGGACCTGCAGGGCAACAGGTCCCTGCATGAGTCACCCTACCACTTTACCTTCTGATTTCCCTCTCCCCCAAGTTGAGGACCGTCGATGATGATGTGGTCTGATTCCTGAGACGCACTAAAATGACGGTCCGATGGGGACGTTGAACTCAATATTTCCCGCAACGCGACATGCTACTTGCAATGAAATACAAAAACTGCGAGAGGTTAACTGCTCCAGGCCTTGCAATGCCTTCAATGCCACTATTATAATCAAGAATACTGTGACAACTGAATTAATCGAACAAAATCCAAATATGTACCTTTTTCTTCTGTGTTTCTGGACAGAAGATGACAGAGTGACTTCAGACATTTACGCGACACGTAGATGTCCTTATCCCGTGAACTGCAATTTAAATCACCTCTGTTCAAAGATTCAACCTGTGCGAGTGCCCCCAAAACATTTTGCTGCCAGGCGATTGTAATCTTTTACACATCAGATTGAAAACTAGTGGATCTGCATAAAAACCAGCCCGAAACAGGAAGCACAAAGGAAGAAAACCGGGACAAGCCAGCCCTCAGCGGCCTCTGAAGTGCGTTTTTCCTACCTTACGCCAAGTCTGGGAGACTTCGGCTGCAGCATAGAGGGGCCGCTAGACAAGGTGACTCGAAGCTGTATGGATAGAAATCTTACAACTCCCACTGTGTTAGCGTGAATAAAATAACGAAGGAAACAGCCATTAGTAGTTCTGGCACAAAAAAAAAACAAAATTTAAAACTTTGCAAGATCAACTGAAAGTGCGAAGCTAGAACAGAGGCGAAAAGACAGGCTTAGGAGTTGCCTTCAGAAAGCAACGAATTCCTTGTCTGCTGAGAAAAAAAGGAATAGTAACTGATTCTGCCGCCACGTTTACTCGACGAACTGGCACTAACTTGAGACAAATTGCTGTCAGGCGCAAGTTTGAACTAGTGCAAGCCTGGTAACCTCCGATTTTGTGAAAGTGGACACCGGCGGGTCCCGTAGGTTTTTTTTTGGCTTTTGCATATATGTCACCATTACATTACGCCAGGCGTCACGGAACGTAGATTTTACCGGTGTCCACTCGAGATGGCACGTTACATGTCCACTCCGCTCCTAAAGTAAGCAAAAAAACCTCGCCTTTTTTTTCGAAGGAATTTCAATGCAAAAAGCACGGTTCGTAGCGATAGCCAATTGCCTTTGCGGGAACGTTTTTAAGGGTTAAAAGTTCGGCATTTTTTAGGCCAAGTTGAAGTAAGCGTTTTCAGTTTCTTTCTATCTTAATGTTTTAGCGAACAAGATGAACTGGAACTGAGAGACTTTTTTTTTTGCTCGACGTGGGTTGACAGTTATCAAAAACAGAAAAAGACAGTAAGAATTTCAGGAACTATACACACGCGTGACAGAATGATGGCTACAGTACTTTCTTGGTAACAGGGGGGTATGTATTCCACAAGAAAATTCAACTGTCGAAGGAAACAAACGTGGACTTCGATTTATAATATTGTGCGTCGCACTAACTATAGCGATACTCGGATACGCGAATATTACTTTTACGACAAGCAGTGTTTCCATATTCGTAACTAAGTCGTTTGGAAATAACTTTGCTACTATTTAGGGCATATTTGAGGCTGTTGTCTGAAAGTACATGACACGGGCTTCTCCGGTCTTATAATTTTTCACAACCTTCATAGCGTAAAATTACGTGAAATTATACTGCCTGAGTCACACATTTATAATGTCCCTTGCTGCGCTTTTGGAGGCTGTTGGCTTATCAGTGCATGTTTGAGCATATCACTTTGCTGCATAAAGTTGTACACGGCAGCAGTAGCATGGCAAGTGCAGATTTCTTTTAGTCATTTCACTAGGCATGCTCCGATCCCTCCTCTTAGTATTGCTTCTTTCTAGCCATTTGAAATTATTTTTCAGCATTCTTTTTTTTCAAGCATTGTCAACATTTGTAAAAGTCTAAGTATGGTTCTTTGCGGGAAAAAAACTAAATGAACAGTTTGTGCAAATATTGTCAAACTACATTTTGGGACACCTTTAAAATACAATGTATCATTGTTATTTGATCTAATAACCTGTTTATACACTCCCCAATTGAGGCAGTAGCTATAAATAAATAAATAGATAAATGCCACATACTGTATGCACCGTTGCGCATTGCAGGCGTGCTCACACTCGCACCACCGACACGGTTTTTGTGTGATAACATAAGTGCGGCAAGACCTGCGACTAGTCATTCAAGTCTCCGGCGATCAGAAAGAAATCTCAGCGCGAGATAATGGGGCTACAGGGAAAGGCTTTCGCCACCGTCTTGCTATACAAGAAACGTAATAGCTTGCGCGAACACCACTTGGGCAAACAAAAAAGCAGGAGGTGCACTCAGTTCCTCGTTTGGGCCCATCTCGTCGCTTCCGCATTGGCGCGAAGGATCAACACTGTGCCAAAAAACACGCAATTCATTAAGGCGGCGAGGGTCTACGGCAAAGCTCGCTTCTTCCTTGCTCTGAGCCGTTTCACATGTTGCCCCTCCACGCCCTCCCCCTTTTTTTTCGTTCTTTACACTGCCTTGTTAACCCTTTGCAAGCAACTCAGCAAATGTATCTGGGACGTAGACACGGGACACGGCATTAAGATCGTGGCGGATCAATGCCTGCATTAAGGCTGCAGGCAAACGCGAAAAAAAAGTCTCTTTCTACAACCGTGGGCCTTTTGGACGCTCCGAGCTGCTCCGATGCTGACGCATCGTGTTACGGGATCCTTTTTTTTTTGGCATCGTTCCTATGACGTCTTAGACTGCGTGCCACGTCTTGTCTCCCTTGTAATATCACTAATGGCGTCGACATGGCCTTCTCGTTGTTTTTTTTTTACTTTGGTAGCTGATTTATTCAGGCTTTTGCGGCTGCCGTTGAAGTTTTTATGCGGAGGGAAGAAACGTGCACAAATGTGCCGCACTTAGTGGCACCGAAGTTTTATGGCAGAAAGAACAACTTCCGCTGCCAACTCCTGCTGGCACGAGCTTTATCCGCGGTTAAACGGGAATCCGGGATCTGCAGCCATGGTTCGATTTGAATGGCACAGCCTGACATAGCTGTATTGATCATAACGATTCCATTAAAGGAGCATGAAAAAGTGCCAGAAAGGCCACGTGCATGCATTGAATGCCAATTTATGAATGTCACACGGCAGTACACGCAAACGCACTTAAAATATCAATGAGTACCTGCGCTCATACGTTTCGTATCAGCTGCGGCGGTTAGTAGTCAGACTGCGTGTCTCTTCTTTTTAAATGTTTTTATATGTTGGTCCGCAGCCTTGCTATTTCCAATTAGCCAACGCTACGCTTTTGATAATTTTTGTTGGGGTGTAACGTTTCCAAACCACCAGAGATGCCATAGTGGAAGGCTTCGAAAATTTCAACCGCCTAGATTTATTTAACATGCGCCTAAACCTAAGTGCACAAGTGTCAAGAATTTTCGTTTCCGTCGAGAATGCGGCAGCCACGACCGGGTTTCGATCCCGTAACCTGCAGATCAGCAGTGGAGGACAATGACCACTAGAACGCCATGACAGGTGCGTACAGCGTTCTTCAGGAGTAAGGAAATCACCCAAGGAGACGTCAAGCTGAGCTCAATGCGTAAGCAGAAGTTGGAGGTTAATGACGCAATGTCTACATTCACTGAAACCATAACTCTGAAAGCACATGGACCAAGCAAAAGAGCAGCTGAACGTGTGCATTGTAGCAAACTCGGAGAACAAACGGTAAAGGAAAATACGCATAAATAGAGATGACCCTAGACATAAACTGAAAGTTTATTGAGGAAATACGATGGAAGTGCACAAACATTCTCATAACCCACAAGGAGGTGCAGACACGGCAGATAACGCATATATCTCTAGTAAGGCTTCAGATAAGCGTTTTTTTTGGCATGCAGAGCTAGAGAAGGAGTGTTCACAGAATCCTTTTCTTCTAGACTGATGCAGTAAGCCTCGTAGATTTCGCTAGCTTGCTGAGACGCAAAGCTTGACAAGATGCCGGTTCCCTCAAGGTTAGACAAGGAAAAAAACCCTGCTGCGGCGGTCAGCCCAATGGCGATCTCTCGTAAATAAGGACACTCGTACAGGACGTGCGCTACCATTACTGTCTTCGGCTGCCATGCCCATGCATCGCGCAAAAGAAAGCAGTTAAAATTCAACGGCCCACCTGGGTCCCTGGCTAACTATTCGTGCATCCTCAAACCAAAAAAGACTGCCCCTGAACTTTCCGCCACACAAACTTGTAGAGAAGCACCGCACATGAATAGAAGCACAAATCATGTCCCCGGTGCCTACGCTTCGGTCAGGATGACTTCACTTAGTATACCGAACCAACTTGCCTAAAAGTCTGTTCCCTTGGACTAAAGCTGACCTGCATACTTCAAAGGTGCGCCCCCCTCTTTCTTTGCTCACCTCACCTTGAAAGCCATACCAGGGCGACTTCAAATATAAAACCTTACTCCCAAATATATGTGACTGTTTCCACTGCAAACACACACACAAAAAGAGACTTTGAAGTCAGCACTACATTTTCAACGAGCTTTCATGTTGGAGTTGTGGCTGCTTCATGGCCCGTGACAAAAGAACACTCGTGTAGTGCTCGACACAAAAATGCTTTTGATGCTATTGAGGACTACACACCTTAACAAGAGTGTGGTATACCGTTTACGCGTGTATGGGACAATTGTGTACACCATAGTATAATCGTCCGACACCTCAGGTAACAAGCCAGGTGCTGAAACAGGCTGGTGCATATCTAGTGATGTCATTAAACATTACTTCCTATCTATCCCAAGGGTGAATGGGTTCAGTCTCACTTCTTTGTTAAATATACGTCACTTACAAAACGCATTATACAGCCAATGGTCCGAATGTTTAAATATTGAGAACGGGACTCTGTTAGAAGTTGCACAAAAATGAATTGCTGCTAACTTGTAAGAAGAGTATCTCGATGCTGTCAGGCAAAAGACGATTGATATCGAAATGAACTTGGTAGGAATACAACCAAATACACTGCCAATTTCAAAATACAATATAAAATACCAATCGGAGAAAAATACATTGTACAATGCAATACTATGTCAAACTCTACGCAATACAGTAATAAAACACAAGAATGGAAGGGTAAACAATTACAAAAGAACAAGAATGAAAAGAAAAAAATGCACCAACTTCCACTAAAGAGAACTATGCCAAGCACCAGGTACTAACGCTTCCACTGGCGGCGACGTTGACGCTGGCGCTCATCACAGCGTTGAGCTGGAGAAAAATCTGGGGAGGCACAAAGCACACAGTGATGGACCATTGTTTCCTATACTGGAACATGCCAATCTCTGCTAATGGACTATGAGAGACGGACGACTCTGATTGGACACAGAGATCCGCCATTCACTTTTAGATAACGTGCGCGCTGTGAATTCTTATTGTTCAACAACGCTCAGGAGAAATCTCCCGCTGCCACTATACCCTGGAAGTCAAGATCCAGTGCCTATATATACGGGGTGGCAAGTGAACGCTTGTGCAGCGCGAGCAGTCACTGGCGGACGCTGCCGGCATGGGCGTTGCGAGACGAAAGAGGAGAAGGCGTCGCGCAGGCACAATCGGGCTGTAAATACCGCGGGGAAGAGTGCCTAAATGAGAGAGAGGGAAAAGAGAGCGTAGGTTAGGAGACGCTCTCTGCGTTGGCGTTACGAGACGAGAGAGGGGGAGGGTAAGAAAGGAGAGAGTGGGGAGCAGACACGCATGCGCAGTTAGGATGGGCACGCCGCACACCGGATTGAGCTCGACCCTAAGCTGCTTCGCGTCTAAAAGAGTATCGGTAGACAGACAGAGAAATATCTTTGTGAAAAACGGCAAACACGAACAAGGGTGACCTTTCGGAAGTTAAAAAAATCAGTCCGAATGAAGCAATTAAATGCTGAAATAGGGGTACAGCCATCAGTGGCACACTTAAACTATATTAAAATGGTATGGTAGCAAATTTGAATGTTAGGGGCGAAGCACCTATGGATCAAGCCTTCTCTCTGCGATGTCCGTTGTCCTGGCCGGCATGGGCTGGGAGCGCCAGCCGTGAGCGCGCCGATCGTAGATAGAAAAAGCAAACAGTGATCGAGTGTGCGCTCGTGGCACGCTGTTTTTCTATGGAACGCCCTAGGAGCTGTAAAACAAGAGTTACTGTATTTTCTACCTTTAGGTAGCAGAGTTGCGCCAAGGTACGCCATCTTTGGTTCAAATGTCTTGCGGGAAAGCCACTCACCACCCGCATAGAAGCCGCGCTCGCGCTTGTAGCGTTCCTTTATTTATTTTCTTGCTTTATTTTGTTTCTATTTTTTATGAAGGGCACGAGACAAACTCAGTTGCTCTAATCATGCCTAAAAGGCTTGATGTAATGTTTACGTTTTTGGTAAGTAACAATAAAAGAGCGTGCGTCAGCTCATTGAACCAGTGGTAGTAGGCCACACATTAGCTTCGGCTTCTTTCACACTGTTTTTCGCATTTACATATATAAAACTATTTTTAACCCTTGATCGCTATCGAGCCAGGGATTGAATATCTTCATCGTGTCGGGCTCATTCGTTAACAGTGGGAGTTAACCAGCTAAAGGTTTGTAGTCTTCAGCTGAATCTAGCTGGACAGCGATCGAGAGTGGCCGTGCGACGCCTGCGTTGTGCGCGCATCTCGTATTTCGCTCGTATTACAATTGCGGCTCAAGACAATTGATGCGAATCGTCGTTCAACTACCCTGTGGTGCTCAACATTCCTTTCGCTTAAGGTTTCAAAGCTGCATTCCATTCACACACTAGCAGCAGCCGCTTGCCGATTCAAATAGTTCTAGCTCAAGTTCTTCCTTTATTTTTGTCATTTTAACTGCCACACTAATTTGAGCGTATGCAGCTGACACACGCTGTCCAACTCTGCATATATAACGTATTCACTACTGCACCTGTGGTTAATACAAATTGAGCAAGTTTTTTTGTGCCGTGGACAGATTAAAAAAAAAACCAAGCGCAAGGGCGTCAGCAGAGAAGTGACAATGGCCAAGCGGTTATTTCTTCCTAATGAACACTAATCTTTCGATAGCAACACCCGCTGCACCCGCGGCTAATCGCATGGGCTCCACGTAGTACAATTCAACACAGAATGCATTTGCTGCCACATTTTTCGTGACCAACAGGCAGCATGGCTACATTACTTAAGAAGCGCGGCGAGAATGACAACAGCCGTTGTCAACACTGCTTAATCTACCCTGAATCTGCGTAGCGTTGGCTTCTCCGCATCAACAACGACCACGTGATGGCGCTCGGCGAATAGGGGGGCTGAACTCCTGTAGGCGGAGCGAGCGGTGCACGGAAAACAGTGGGGCAACTCTCCCACCTAAAGGTAGCATATGAAGTAACTCTATATAAAACGTGCTTGCTCCCGGCTCTCTCTCTCTCCTAGTCATGGAGTGCATTACGTTAAAAAATAAAGAAAGAGAGAAAGAAGGAAAAAAGGAAAGAAAGAAGGAAAGAGAGAAAGAAGTAAAATAGAAAGAAAGAAGGAAAGAAAGAGAAAATGTACGGGAGGTAATGATCCCCTAGATCATCACCCACTCACCATCGTTCACTTCGTGGATATGCTGCGTTAATTCTTTTACCGTTGTTAGTGCATAAGAAAAGGCGGTACCAAGTAACGAGCAATTCACTATACAGCGAATAATTATTCAGTGTACTGAGCAGTGTAATGGATACTCAGGGAGGTGCCTACAGCTTACGGTGGTTAGTTTTAACGGCACATACGCGGACCCATGGTCTGGCAAAATTAACAGTAAATCACGCACCACGCGTGCTGTCGCTAAGTTAGAAAACCTGTGGGGATATAGAGAAGTTATGTTTTGCATTAAAATATTCATGAAAAAAGTTTGCGCTGGACTTATGCGGCGGGCAGGAACGACTCCTCGGGGAAACATCGGCAACGTTGCCTGCAGCTGTTAGACATTATACAGATGCTAAGAAATGTGGTGGCATGAATGGCAAGCGGGAAACTTACTCTATCTTTCCGAAGTAGCCAGACAGACAGACAGACAGACAGACAGACAGACAGACAGACAGACAGACAGACAGACAGACAGACAGACAGACAGACAGACAGACAGAAGGGCGGACGGACGGACTGACGGACAGACGGACGGATGGACGAACAGGCAGACAGACAGACATATTAAACGGCACAAAGGGTCTACATGAACAGAAAAAACATGACGCTATTCATACTAGAATAATTTCACAGAAACCTTCCAACATTAGGGAGTTTGCTTGGATTTATTTGTATTCCTTCAGATAATAGTAAGAAGGTGTTCTACGAGCTACGTGTTGTTCGGCTAAGCCTACAAGGCTAGCATTTACAAGTAATTGATCTGTTATAGTAGGCATACAGGAATTTTCTACGGTAAATGGCAACAGGCTGATGTCATTAGCGATTTTTTTTTCTCATTCGGTATAGTTCGCTTTGCTGTACACTTTTCGGCTCCGGATATAAGCAAATTAAACTAAGTTTTGTCCCCGGAATTAATCCTTAGCTTTGCCACTGAGCTCTTAAAAAAGTTATTCGTAGCCGCTAAGTAATTATAAGTATTTACTCGTCCAAAAATGAAATTGCTTTTTTAGTGTTTGCAGGTAGTTAAATTACTCATCTTATTAGCTACCCTAACCTTCACACTCGTATCTTTCTAAAACGCTGTATCTCACTAGGTTGCATTGTTTTGTGCACTTTTACGATATTTGCATATCAGTTCCACCCCCCCCCCCTTGTAACAAACTGTAAAAAATCTTATTAGCTGGTGAATAGTATTAACTCTACCCATTGCGTTGTTAGTAAGTTGTTAGTCAACCTCACACGTGCAACTTGAAACCGCGTGCAAATGCTTGTGGATTACACTGACCCAACAAGATATTTACGCCTGCTTTGTTTGTGGGTGCCTTGTTTGTATATTGACACAAGGTTACTGTATTACAACATGTACAACGTTAGACAAAAAACAATGTACTGGCGTTTTTTTACTCCAATTATTAGTTGCTAGTTACTTCAAGTAATTCGAGCGAGCGAGAGAGAGAGAGATTAAGTTGAGAGAAAGGCAGAGATATTAACTAGAACTGTAGCATCTCGTTTGCCTGTCAGTATTAAGAGAGAGGAAATGGAGAAGAAAGGTGCGAAAGAAAGCGGAGAGTAAAGTAGACGTGCAAAAAAAGCACCTTCAAGCAATTAAAGAAGCAAGATAATTTTCTTCCTTACCGAAGGTAAAGCACCTGCTCATATATCCGCGTTGCACACCTGACAGGCTTTATTCAGGCTCAAACATTTTCTAATAAACTAGTAGCAACGAGTGATAAAAAATGTATGATTTCTGAACTACCGCTTTTTCGAAATTTCATTGAAGTGCCTGCTTTGAAAATGTTCACTAGGCAAATAAAAAAACGTGTTCCTCCGCGCACACACAGAGCAGTTGGTATAAAACCACTCACATAATAAAATCCAGAATACCCTACCTGTTTCAAATTATGGCAATGTGAACTTCAGTACCAAATAGTCCCAAGCACAAAATAAAAATATATAGAACTGGTGTGAACGGCACAAACGTTTGTTCAGTCGAGCAATATCTATCGCAGTTCTCGTCAAGAATGTAATCTTCTCGAGTGGTAGAGCCATAACGAGGAATATTTGCTTGGCCGTACGGGCACGGATGGATCCTTCTCTTCGAAGGCTTCAGAACTTATGTGCGTGACTCTACAAACAACGCCGCGGGCACACTAGAAACGGTGCGAACAAAGAAATAAGGAGTTATAAACTGAGCGGAGCGTAGGCCAGCCGAAGGCAATGACTGTTCCGAGATGAGGATTGATTCGGTGCCTGAGTCCGGGAAAACATCTCGTTTCACCGTTGATTAACTTCGAGCGGCAAATACCCGAAGTAGCCTCGCAAGGGAACCGTGGATAACGCATTAGGAATCGAAGATCGAGTGATTGTAACAGCTGCTCCGTTTCCCAGGCATTCGTTGCAGAAATACGTTTCTTACCATCTGCTAATGACTTAGGCTCGAGCTCTTCAAATACTTTCAGCATATTAACTCTGCAATGCTGTCTATTTTAGCGAAACTCATTATTAGTCAAAGATTTCAGTGGGGATATAGATGTGCGCTTAGAATAAAAGTACGAAGATTTAGAGTTCGCTCAACTATGCAATAAGCTGTCCCTACTTCTGAAAAAAAAATGGCAGCATATCCACGGGGTGAATGATGGAGAGTGGGGCGAAGCATCCATCCGTCCATCCGTTCTTTTTTCCGTCTGCCCATGCGTCCGTCTGTGTGACCATCTGTGCGTCCATCCGCCCGTCCGTGCGTGCGTCTGTTCGTGCGTCCGCTCGTCCATCCGTGCGTCCGTCCCTGCGTTCGTCCATGCATCCGCCCCTGCGTCCGTTCATGCGTCCATCCCTGCATCTGTCTGTGTGTCCGTTCGTCCATCTATTCAACACTTCATCTCGTATCTTTTCATCACATATACCCCATATAGAAGCACCGCCATCCAGTGGACATTCCAAAGACTGAACGAGAGGAGGCACACGCACGCTTTCTTACAGCTTGTGCTTCGTGTCGACTTCCCACCTTTAACCACCTCGAGTTCATGGCATATACTAGTTCACTGTAATCATGGCCCAGTGGCCCAACGCTCTCTAAACCTTTCTAAAACCAATGAGGTTATCCCCAGTGAGTTTAACGTAGCAACCCTTTCTTGTCGAATAGTGCTCAATGTACATGCCGGCGGCTGCTAATGGGGAATGAGAGACAGGAGAATTAGGCTTTTAGTTAACGCGCACGCTGCGAATTGTTTATTGTTCAACAACGCACAGGAGAAATTAAATCTCCCACTGGCACCACCTTGCAGGTCAAAACATAAGACTGGTTACGCACTACGACAGGGGACGAACGGGCGCCGTTTTAAAGAGCTTCGCCCCTAGGACTCATTCTGGAGTCGGGGAGGGGGGGGGGTAGAAAAGGTGGGTAATGATTTAGAGTACCAGGTACTCTACTATGGGAGAGCATAAGCCGTCCCGTGGGCCTCACATTTGAGGAGGCCCTGGTGGTACGTGTTTAGAATAAGTGGTTAACAAGTTAGAGTACTACAGGTACTCTACAATGGGAGAGCATAAAACCATCCCGACGACACAGAATACAGAACAAATGAAGAAGTGCAGTTTTATTGTTTACGCAACACAACATTGCGTTTGCGATAGTAGCGAAATGATACCGCCTAAGTTTTCCTGGTCACATGCGTAATGCTGTGCGCTGTTTTCCAATCATTTTTACTCGCTCAATAGTATGCTTGTAGGTGATGAGCTGCTCATTATGTGGAATTGTGATCTTTTATTGAAGTCGCATCATTTCACATTGATTTGTTTTATTGTTGTCTGAATACAAACACATAACACCTTGTTGCATTGAAACTCTCGTTTCTATGCAACAGGCGGCCGCACGGAAGCACTAATGGACTGACGAATGCTTCGCCCCATTCATCATCATTCACTCCATGATAATGCAGTGACACCATTTTTGTTCACATGCAAAGCAATGCAACTGGGTACTACGATGACTACGACAACACGGGACATACAACCCACGGCGCAGAGGGCTTCTGCCCTAAAAGAGGGCGATGCGTAGAGCCAGGACAACGGGCGTGTTGGTCGCTTTTTTGTCTCGTCATTATTGGTGCCGAAACCCAGAAAATTGCCGACAAACTCCGCGCCGATACGTTCCCAGGATGGACAAGATACCCCGACATCGAGGTGCCCTTTGTGGTGCTACTACCCGACTCGTTTGCAAAACCAGTGAGATCCTGTTGCGAGACACATTGCCGTCTATAGCGGACTTGCAGAAAATCCTTGACGTGCTTTACGACGAAGATTTAGCTGTCGCAAAACTAGATAAACAGATTGATGAAGTGAAGAGCTTGATGAAGAAATCTTGGGCGCTTTGGATTAGCATGAGAAGATTGAGAAAGCTATTCGCAGGCTTCAATCTGCAATGAACGCACGTGAATCAGTTGGCTCTACCATCTTCGAAGCTAACCAGCGAAAAAATGCAGGTACGAGCGACAGACCCAGCAGCGCCATGAAAGTGGCCCGCCAAAGGCCACCGGCAAATCCCATGTCCATCACAACATGCCACGGGCACCATGCTTGTGGGCCATCTTGCCGAAGCTTCAAGTGCCTGTCTTAAGCAACAAGAACCGTTAGGGGCAGATGTTTTCGGAGCGTTGTGAGGTGACCATCCACACGTACAATCATCTCACTAGTAAGAAGTTCAAGTACTTTGAAGAGGCACTTAGCCGGTGCTGCGAAGCAGGCCATTGAAGGAATACGTCACGCAGACGCCACTTACAACGTCCCCTTCACAGTGCTCCAGAAAGACTTCGCCGAAAAGATCTTCTCATCGATAACAACATGGGCAGCCTCCTTGCCATTGAGCCAATCGAGACATCGTCGTGAGTATCAACTCAGCAAGACTTGTACGAGCAAATACAATTCCTGACCAGCCGTTTGGAGAGCCTTGGTATGCCGTCCTCAGAAGACGTGGTTCTTCTGCACCGGGCGCTGATGCACTTATTACTGGAGGAGCTGGCAATCCAATATTGAAAGCGCAGCAAAACTAACACGAAAGTAGCGAACTCTGTAATACCATCAATAGATGAGCAAGTGAAAGCAATCTTGAAGTTTCTTTAAGTGGAAGCAGAAAGTAGAGATGAGAGCCGAGCGTCAAGCGAGCAAACTGTTCAGGGAGACTATCAACTAACCATGATGCTGTGAAAACCGTGACGCCGCATCATCTGCCGTGCGCTCTAATGGCACTGACACCACGCTCATCATTGCTAGGTGCCAATTCGAGACCTGAAAACACGACGTGTTTCCTCTGCAGCATCTCAAGACACGTATCACGTGATGGCGAGCCACGAAATCAGAGGAGGAGGGACGCAGGCGTCTGGGGAGACAGAACTTCTGATGCACTTCTACGAGCCTCTTACACTTGATGTGCAGAACTTGTGGAAGAAGACGACATTAGAACTTGCCACTCTGTCTGACTTCTGCATTGCACGTTGCCACTTATGGGCATCTCACGATCATCGTGGCATGACAGCATTAAAGCCCAATGACGTAAAACGGCGAGCACATCAAAAATGCACAGGCACTGACAGGATCAGAGCTGCTAACCGATAACCGCGTCCAGGGGTACCAGCAAGATCTCGCAGCGGTTGGCCTGGGTCCACCATGCATGACTCGCGAAGCTATGGGAAGTGGAAGCCGGTTTTTTTTTGAGAGTGGAAACGAGTAAAAAAAAGGAATATTTTTTTGCCCTGCGTTTCGCTCATCCTTTTCAGGAGTCATTATCGTGGCACCTTTGCTTTGTTGACAAGAACGACAACGTGTCAGCTCTAAAAGCAAAGCTCGGCAGTATGGTGGGCACGTTTATCAGCAGTGATGGCGTCGACATGGTTGTTGAACTCGTGTACTCATACTGTTACAACGCATGACACTCACTTAACGAAACACATGTGGCACGTCATTCATTTCAAAACAGCATAAAATTAGGCGAACCCAAGTTCGTGCGCAGCACGAGCGTCACGAGACGGCCGAGCAGCACTCCCTGCTGGTCATGGTGATCGTGGTCTCCGATGCCCCACATACGGCCATGAATTCTAGCCAAGCGTCCGTCACACGGTATCGGCATCGGCTCTGTCTACTGGGCGCATATAGTTTCCTACAAAAATACCTAGAGGGCAATCTGGCGCTAGTGTCTACGTGGACTCCTTTAGCGGCGCTTGTACCCCTAAAGGAACTATGGGAAGTACAGGCTTCGGATCCGCTTCGGATGGATTACATTCATCAGATTTGCGACACTTCTTTTTCGAGAATAAAACGAAGTGATATGAACCTATATTTAACTGAATCTGGCTTCATTTATCTGTACGTAAACTTTAGTGCAAAATGATTTTGTGATGACTTGGCAAAAGTGACCCCAGGTCAAATTTAACCACCAGGGTATGCATTACTCTGCCATTGCGTTCCAGATTTGACATCAAAACGTTTGAAAACAAGCATGCTTGTTTTCCTCTGGAAAGTACGCATTATCAATTTATTGAAATAACAGTACAGTATCAAGTGAGAAGAACTTAACGTTTCGCCTTCTGCGATGCAAGGTGCGTCTGTCCAAACGGTCTGCCCCCAACGCACCTCTGGTTTGTCGTGAAGTAGAGTCAGTGGAGCGTGATGGTGCGCCTACTTTGCCTCGTATTTGTATTGCAGTTGATTTAAAACGAGTTTAGGCAAGACGCGCTCTTGAAAGAAAAGATGAATCCTATGTGCAATATATTGCGCTGGCATGAGACGTTACATTTCTGTGCAGCGGTGAGTAGACGACGCTTCGTTTAAATTGTAAAGTATGACACGTAAAGCTTGAACCTGGCAGCAAATTGCAGACCTAGTGGTCTTAAGCCTCTTTGAACAATAATAGCGCTGCTTAGTGCTTTTCAGCACACCCCACTACCCACGCTGCGCGAAGAACAAATCTGAAACTGTATAAAATGGTCCATAGACAGTTCGCTAGCTAACCCTATTCAATCCGAAGCCTCTACTTCCCGTAATTCCCAAGGAGGTACATGATTGCAGCGCCAGATTCCTCTCTAGGTATTATTGTATGAAACTCTATGACTGGATGCAAGTGACCGTGTCGCGGCCCCGGGAGGACGTCAAATCTATACCGCGAAAAAAACGTTGCCACGAAACGCCATTCTACACAAAAGGCGTGCGATAAAGCCTTTACATAGCAGGGCTGCACGTGAGCACGCAAGAAAAAGAGAACGAATCGTTCAACCAGAGCAACGCGAGTTTCGGTTTCTTCTTCATCACCAGACGGTTTTTTTTAATTCGGTTCTCGTGTGCTCCTCGCGCACTAGAAGCATCAGAGAGTTGAGGCCGGTGGCAACCTCCCCTTTCGCGTGTTTACAGGCGTTGTTGAAGTATTGGCCATTGGAGCAGCTGTGGCGAAACCATGGCGACTCGGGTGTTCATAGGCCGGCTCAACTACGTCGTTCGCGAACGCGACTTGGAGCACTTTTTCCGGGGCTACGGCCGCGTAGGAGACGTCGTTCTCAAAAATGGCTTCGGATTCGTGAAGATCGCCGACTACCGCGACGCTGAGGATGCCGTGCGCGATCTCAACGGCAAGCGGCTCATGGGCAGGCGAGTCACGGTAGAGCTGGCGAGGGGCATGCGGCGCTGGCCTACAGACTACGATAGCGGTTCGCGGCGTTGCGGGCGTCCTACACGCACCGACTACCAGCTGCTCGTGGAGAACTTGAGCAGCAGCGTGGGTCCGCATGACTTGAAAGACTTCATGCGTCAGGCGGGTGAAGTGACGTACACGGAGGCGCACAGTATGCGACGCAACGAGGGAGTCGTCGAGTTCGCCAGCTATTCTGACATGAAGAAGGCACTGAGAAGTCTCGACAATGTAAGCTTGCGCGGACGGAGGATTCGTCTTGTGGAGGCCAAACGCCTGCAACGCCCCTCGAGCAGATCCAGATCACGCTCGAGGTCGCCGCGACGCTCCAGGTCCAACTCGAGACAACGCCAGTCCTCTGGTCGCCGCAGGTCTTCGTCCGGCTCAGAACGCGCCTCTGCGCGTCGTCGGTCGCGCTATTCGCCGAGGCGCCCGAGCAGCAGCAGGTCGCGGTCAGGCTCCAGGTCGCGACGCCGGACTAACAGCCGTCGTAGCCGTTCAAAGACACCGCGCTCACCAGCGAAGCGGGCCAGCTCACGATCATCTTCCGGGGAGCGTCGAGCAAGTCCCGAACAGAATCGCTCTGGTACCGAAGAACCTGCGCACCAAGCCGACTGCAAAGCCCAAGAAGACAATATTGGTTCCGGCGAAGAAGCCATCAGCTTGCGTTTGCCGTCGGGACACACAGAGTGAAAGAGCAACCATCACTTCAACATTGCTCCCTTCGCCGATATAGACCGCGATTCCCTTGGCACCATCTTCGAGTGAGTGAGAAGTATTACCAGCCTATTTACAAATGAAACTCTAACCATAATTGCAGTCTATTTACACAAGGGACTCTAATCATAGTCACTCGTGTGCGAAAAAAAAAACACTCTCTCACCGTTTTAAGAGCACGTTTGTATTGGCGTTTCTCGTGTAGTTGTGTGCCCTGAGAGGCACTCCTCACTGCAGTTTTGTACCTTGGGTTTCGTGGTCAATAAAACAACAGCTTCTACAAGACTGAAGAAATGCTCCCACCTCCCGGGAGGGAATCGTGAGGAAATGCGAATGCATCGCGTAGCGTCCATAACGGCATTTCGCTCGTGAGAACTGAGCGTTAAAAGAAAAATGTTTTCTTTTTCTTTTCTTACACCGTGCAGCCATTAGCACCGTCCGCCGCACGTGGCGTTTTTCTTTTGCGAGAAATGTGGTATGCGTTTCCAACTCTAGTACCTAGCGTGCACGGCAAAAAAAATCTGGCCCCGTATTTGCATGTTACACTGCAAATTTCAGTCAGAAGACGAAAGTCTTGCGCCTGGAGAGCGTGAACGAAACGTTTATTTGATGTTCAGCGCAAGAAAATCAATGAATGTTATTCTGGAGGCGCTGCGTTAGAGGGCGTCAAGCGTGCAGCGGAAGCGAATGAGCGCAACGGGTCACGTCACACGTGAGACATGAGCGCTATCTGGCAGTTATCCTGGAAAACAAAGTACGCGGCGTCTGCGCCCGTCTTGGAGGTGATAAGGTATGGAACGCAAAGCGATGGGTAGGTGCCGCCACCGTGCCGTCTTAGCAAAACGTTGGTAACACTTACCTTTTTGAGTGTCGTAATGCACTGTCAGCGCAGTCTGATATACGTTATGGGCCTTAGAATTACTGATGTGTGCCTTCTTGACTATACAGCTACACATAAAAAACATCTACGTGTTGTTATGATGCCTCAAATATGCGCAATATTTGTTTTTCAAATTGACAATTGCACAAGTATAAACGCTAAAGTTTAAGCAATTGGTGGGTGCTGCGGAAGGGGTTCACCGTTTGGGGTATCGTTTGGTGTTTTTTGGGGTACCATTAATGGCGTACAAACAAACAAATGTACAGACAGACACACCAAAAGTTTTGCGTTGAAGGTCTTCAAGAAAGACTATCATCTTTAAAAAAAGAATCACAGCATATTCACGGAGTGAATGATGATGGGTGGGGTGGAGCGCTGGAGGGTTTCGTCGCTAAACCATTAACCGTCCTAAAATACTGCCCACTACAGCATCACAGACGTGAGTAACTCTGTATATATTAATACAAAAATTTCTAATATTCGTATAGCAATAGCTGTACGCCCCTTCCGTTCCCCCTTTATTATAACGGCTTTCTGGTCGTTGAAATGGTGGATCGGTGATGGGGCGTAGTGGGATGCTTGCGAGGACAAAGCGGAGGGCAGTTCGCAAAGATGGAACTATAGGTGGTGACGTACATACATACAACGAATGGACGGACCCACGCTTTTAGGAGCTTCACCACTAAAAAAAACGTTACACCAACGCTGCCAGTGTAAACGCTACAAACGAGTTTCAAACGCACTGCATTGAGGCGTTGGCAAGTCACGTTCAAGTGAAGGAGGTGTGGGCTCCGGTTACTAGAGACGAGGATAAGCGCGCGCGCGCCCACAGCTGTTGCTATGGGAGAGGGAGGTGGACGGATCCCGACGGACGCCTGACTGAGCTCAACTAAGATGTGCATTAGCACTTAAAAATGTTGACCGTTTTTTTTCTGGATTCCGCCGTGGCGCCTGTCTGGTCTGGCAGCCGATTGGTTTGTGCAAAGTAATCCTAGTTTCACTCTTTTTTCATTATGGCGCGCTGAATTATGTACCTAGTGATGCATATTAGGTAGAAAGTTAGTATGTAGGACGTCCTGAAAAAGTTTCATCCACTGAGAGTCAGTGATATTGATATACAGTTGTGTGAACTCTTCGCCGTTGTTGAATGTCATAATTTCAGCGCTGATTGGTTGATTGATTGAAATGTGAGGTTTAACGTCCCAAAACCACCATATGATTATGAGAGACGCCGTAGTGGAGGGCTCCGGAAATTTTGACCACCTGGGGTTCTTTAACGTGCACCAAATCTGAGCACATGGGCGGCACTGATTGGTGTAAAAGCACTCAAACATTTCGATTCATTCTGGCTGGGCAAACAGGTGCTCGCACTCTTAATAGGTGCAATAAATGTTTTTCTTTGGGCAGTATTTGCAGTTATTGTTTTTATTCTTTGTTTGTTTATACTGCCGTGCCGACTACAGCTCGTACATGTGGTCGTGCGTGAAAGGGCAGTATCTGTTTCATGGAGTACACGGCATCTGCTTGCTGCTGACAAAATACTACCAGTCTTGTTTCTCGGCTTTTCGGTGACCACTTATTCCTCGCTCATTTATTGTCCACCGATAAAGATGAAATTACAGCTGTTTACAGGGACGCTGTGGTACACAAAATAGCGCTAATGTTAACTGCTAGCATGCTTCTTTCTTTCGTTTAAAAGCCATGATACCTGATGGAAGTTCAGCGGTGACAGTGTGAAATGGCTTGAGAGTTTCTTTTACCATTGAAGCACTGACCGTTCCCGGGCCGCATCCTAAATATGGCATAGGAGATGATAGGTACCTATTTTACAGTGAAATCATTTATAAAATCACAACAATGGTCCTGTGCGCCGTAGTTGTTCGCCGCCGCCGGTGTCAATAACTGCTGTGGCGCGAAATGAGAAAGAAAAATTTAGGACAGAATGGGATTCTAACGCGGGCTCTCTGCGTGCCATCCCATGCAGTATTCTACTTCAGAGCCACACCGGTGCTTAAAACTCCAGTTGCAAACTGACCCTACGGGCAGGCTAGATGTCGAGAGAGGAATCACATTATTACGAGTAATAAAGCGTTTTAGAACAGGCAAAGGAACACGCAGGAATAACACAACGCTAATTGCGTAACTAGTGTGTCCTCATAATGCTGCAACCCCATTACAAAACTTCAGGCATAGTTCTCCATCGTCGTCAGCCACAACGTCGAAAAATTGCACGAATTCCTTTGCAGGTGTGTAGTCGGGTACAAGTCTTATCTGAACAAAATGCCTTCTAACTACACAAATTGTTATGATTTATGGCGTAGTGGGTACCCTGCAATTGTGCATGTAGCAGTTACCCAAATAATTTTAAAAAGCCTCTGAAAGGCCAATCATCCAGCTTTCGCTGTGACTGCGCAGCCCTGGTAGTTTTTTTTTCAACTTCTTTATTAATAACTTCGTCTACCTAATGAGTGTATACGCTTTTTGCAAAATTCCTGTGGTCACTCACAAAGCTAAAGCGAAATTGGCAGTTATTAAAACACTAAACAAGCGTAACACCGCGATTTTTGTTGTGTGCTTGGAACAAAATCAACTGTGCTGTGTATGATTGCGCGGCTTGTCGGACACGGTCCTCAAAGAACATTGAACATCTTAGCAAGTGCAGCGGAACAAACACAAGAAAAAAATTACAGCAAGGAGCTTTGCCACTAGAATGTATATAAAGCTTGTCTGTGTTAAAACATTCTAAACGATGCTTGAGCTGCTACAGAGGCATTGTTTAGTTGAGCTACTTGACCATTCTCGACATGACCATTCTTGGCTTGATCACAGCATATCCACAGAGTGAAGGATGATGAGTGGTAGCGAAGCGTCCGTCAGCCCATCCGTGCTTCCGTCCGTCCGTTCGTTCTTGCTTCCATCCGTCCACGCGACCGTCCGCGCGTCCATCGATGTGTCCGTCCGTCTGTCCATGCATCCATCCGCGAGTCCGTTTATCCGTCTGTCCATCCGTTTGTGCGTCCATCCGTCCACACCTCTGCTAGTATGTCTGCCCCTCCGTAAATGCATCCGTCCATGCGTCAATCTAGGGAACACTCCAAATGCTACCATCTCGCATCCCCTGTGGCACGTACCCGCTATAGAGCAGGTATGTGCCAAAGGGTGCCACCGGTGGCTTCCCACTACTACTGCATACATCGGAATATGTACAGACCCACGCCTCGCCCCTAAATGAGACAACTGAATTTAGCTGCGCTTGCTAAGATTCTGCACTCACCAACTAGCCCAAATTTCTTCATTGAACAGTCCTTCACCCCGTGAAAAAATGTCTTCCCGAGGCATTTTTTCTACACACGAAGCGACAAAATTGTTTGTTTAATTATTACCTTTCTTACTATAGGGCTTTCATATCGCACATTATATACGATATACACCGCTCTGCTACGGAAGTTACTAGTTAACGACAAAGGTCTTGCCGAGTCTTTTTCTCATAGTGTTTAATAAACGTCCAGGTTTTACAAGGCCGGTGTAGGCCGGTATATAGTACAAACTCAATTATTGAGGCCTGTTACCCCGACTGCGAAGTGAGGGACTTGTTATCTGTCTTAGTACCGCTAAATTAACTTCAGCGATGCCATGTTCCACTGAGCTGCAAGACTAATAGTTAGAACAAATACATCTTATTATAATACAATAATAAAACAAAACAAAAATGATACAGCTGGCTATTCCTTAGATGTTTTGCACTTTAGCCGACAGGGTCATACTTAACCACTTATGTTTGTTCACCAATCAGGTCATATTCAATTGTCATCTCACTGCAAAGGAAGGTGATACTTTCAGATACAATGCAGCACTTGCCGACTAAGAATCTCCAAAGAAACGCAAACGATGCATTTTGAAAGAGTCCGCAGATACACACACTCCACGTTTGGCGATGCACGTCGCATACATATGAGACCACAGTTCACTTGCTCTACAGTTCTTAATATGATCAAAAGCAGCATAGTGGCTTCCCGCTGACCTTACGCTGGCTGATGTCGCAATAGAATAGAAGAAAATGCGAGAAAAGAAAAGAAAATTGTTCAACGACGCGACTCATCCAAGCCCCGATCCACACACACCACGCCATTGCGCACAAGCCAGAAAGAAGGCTGTCAAATTGGACCTTCGCTCCCCATTGTGTGGTGCATGGCAAACGTTTCTCATTGCAAAAATGGGTGGCTACGGCACACGGCGCTCTTCTGCAGAATAAAGATTGCTCTTTTTGTCTTGTTCGAACGTGTTCTCAATCGCGAACTTCCAGCGCTAAAGATATATGTGCAGTGCAGAGCAACCTTGAACGAACTGTACGCAACGAAGAACGCGAAAAAACACTTGCTCCTATTCCTCTATCGCTCAGTAGCCGGGAGCACTTGTAAGCACCGATCACGATTTGATATGTAGTAATTTCCCTGATTTCAGTTCGTATTCCTATGGGTGCAATATTGGCATGTACATTCTACATCAAGGCGAACATCACATGTACTGGCCTTCTCTTAGCAATGTTGCCCACATTAGTCGTTGTACTAAAAGCTTTGATGTCACGTTTCAATATGTCAGCGCTGCGTGTGCTTAGCAGCTACAGGCGTGGGCATTTGCTATCGCAACGCGTGCCTGCGGAGCCTTCAGCCGACGTCACTTCGCCATTGCGACATTTCATTAATCTGATCTCGCCAGTTGGACATTTCGCCTAAATATCTTCATCTGTCGACTGTCTCTCTAATCTATTTTCGTCAATTCAATAAACATTTTTAGTTTATTTCAACATATTCGGTCATCATTTCGTCATATCACAAAGCATTTTTTCTTCTTTTTGACACAATAAGGTGCGAATTCAGACATGGACACTAGAAGAAAAATGCAAACACAAATGCCATCTTGTTCTCCTAATGTACGTGTTACTGTGTGCGCCATATCGCATCAGAATGAGCAAGTACTAGCCCAATCAGTCACGCTACTGCATTAGCTTTCTCCAACCTATGTTTGCCTCAATGAAATGTTTCTCCAAGCACTGTTTGCACATAATGTATTTTGCCCATCTCGCTTCGCTATTCCACCATTCCGCTCATTGTTATTTTGCCAATACACCACTTTCATAAACCCGCCACGGTGGTATAATGGCTAAGGCACTCGGCTGCTGACCCGTAGGTCGCGGGATTGAATCTCAGCCCCGGCGGTAGCATATTCAATAGAGGCGAAAATGTTTGAGGCCTGTGTGCATAAATTAAAGTGCGCGTTAAAAAACCCTGGTGGTTGAAATTTTCCGAGCCCTCCCCTACGGCGTCTCTCATAATCATATGGTAGTCTTGGGACGTTCACCCCCAAATATTATTATAATTATACCATTTTCCTAATTGTGTATAGTTAACTTTCCTGCCACTCAGCCGATCTGATCCCGGTTAGTCACATCTGTGCGCAGCGCGTTCAAGCTAACTTTTCTTGCGCTACGAAGCAGAAAATGTAAACTCATCTCACTTGATATAAACCCACATAATTGACACACCCCGGAACGTACAACGAGAACCTTCCCTCTATTTGAAGCACCACAGGTGCCGGCATTCGTTATGCGACTGTGCAGCGCAGGGAAGTACACTAGCGGATTATGAAAAAAAAAAGGTCTTCTGAACATTTCGCCGATCTCCGGGGAAATTTTTCCCGATTAATTTTGTGTCTAACTCATCATGCGTGCGCAGTCCTTCCTACGCTTGTTCTCTTCAGCTGAGAACGCCTAACTATGAACTAAAGGCTAAATTCAGTGAAAACAAATATTTAAACAACCTCGCCTCACAGCCACGTTTTACAAAGATTGGTACAACAAAAACCCGACTTCGGCACAAGCTAATCAATATCCGGCACGTGCACAAAGTTTCAATCAAGATTAGTGTGAAGGTGAAATTCAGGCTTCATTGGTTTCGCCGTACCTTCGGAAGCTTTCGTGGTGTTTACTTATGCTGTCAAAATATTAGGCACACGTGCTGAGTGTTTTCTTTGTTTTAATTTGCAGTCATGTGTTACTTTCTTTAATTAGTGATGGGCTTCAACAAGCGGGTAGTTTCGTTGCTGTCATTTTCTGGAGCACACCTTTAACGCTCATTAAATATTAGCGCGCCGAGGTTTGCGAAAAGCAAAGGACTTGAACGTGACTTTGATCAGCCAGGCAGCATCGGGGGTGGTGATGTCAACCCGAGTTATTGTAAATCTCTTGCCGGGGGCGCAAATATTTCACGGTATTCTGCGTTTTTCTTCATTTCCGTGATTAATAATGTCTCATTCGTGCATTGCAGCACTGAACCTTCATTTTTTTACTATATATATTGCGTTTTGTAATTACAGAGCAGACATCAGAATAAATTGGAGTTTCTCAGCTCTGAAGTCGATGGCGCGACATGGCATACAAGTGACACATAGAACAACAAATAGTCAAGAAGGAAAGGCAGGGAAGGTAGCCAGCCCAGGATAACTGGTTTACTATATACCATGCACATAGAAACGGGGAGGGGAAGATTGAAAGATGAAGATTTGAAAAGTTATATTAATGGCTAGGGAGGACTCGTTAAATGAAATGATAGCTTGCAATGATTATTTGCAATGCAGCACCTGACAAGATATTAGAATGGCGAAATTTCACAGAGGTTCTTGTATGATAGACGAAGTGTTTGTTTTAAATTTGAAATTTGAAAGTTGATTGATTGTTCGATTTATATTTGTCAGCTGTGCACTCGTTAAAGTTACCAGATGGCGTCAGCTGGCAAGAAAAAAGAGTGTTCCACACTAGCTGTCATGGCTACTGGCGGCTCTGAGTGGCACTCCCTGGTTTCCATGCTGATACGTCCCCAACGAAGTGAAGCAGAGGAATACCATTGCAGCAGCTAAATTGGTAGAGTATTGTAGGCGTGATTGGAAGCTTGCCGGTTGGGTCCCTGCCAGCTGGTGGTAGTTTTCTTTTCTCTCACTTCACTTTCATCATCATCATCACAATTATCATCATCACCAAGCTGGCTACGCCCACTTCACGGCCTCTTTATACCCGCAAACTTCCTAATTTCACCTGCCCAGCTAATTTCCTGTCTCCCCCTGGTGCGTTGCCTCGTCTGAGAATCCAGTCAGTTATCCTTAATGACCAGCCGTTATCCTGTCATCGTGTTACGTGCACCGCCCATGTCCACTGTTTCTTCTTCTTGATTTCAACTATGTTATTCTTAACCGCGGTTTCTTCCCTCACCCACTGTGCTCTATCCTTCTCTCTTAAGGTTGCCCGTGTCATTTTCTTTTCCATATTCTTTCTTTCTTCATATACATTCCCGAATCACCCCAACACACTTGGAACAGTTTGATTAACGTCTCCTATATCTCCCTGGGCTTTGTTATTTGTTGGTTTTTATTGTGGTTCTGTAAAATAATGAAAAAAACTCTTCAAAGTAATCTTGCATTCAATTGCTGTATAATCAACTAATTCAAAGGACATCGAACGTTTGAATGTAGGCTCAGTTTGAACCACATACATGTTGGTGTTCCAGTTCTTGCGGCAAACAATCAAAACTAGATGCAAAAGATAATACCGACCGAAGTGAAGTGATTGCGGAAGTTTTTTTAGCCTTTTTGTAGTTATACCCTTTCTAGTTATGCTGCGATGTACTGTTCTTGATTTGTATGAATATATTTTTCGAATGATCTGTTTGAATGTACACTGTCATCTTTTATGAAATCGAACAGATGAGCGCGTGATTTGCTTTCCGTGGCGGCTCCTTACAGGCCATCAACCAACAGCTAGAGAAACCACGTCGGCTTTGGCGCCATCTATTGCCAAACACAAGAAGTAGTCATGGTCTTTCGTTCAGCACTGCTAGATTACAATCCCGCGCTGGTGCGATAACGCATGGTACCGCCAAACGCAGGCACACTTTCTTTAGCTGATGTCGGCAGTGTTGTCGGCAGCCACCGCAGAGCACAGGCCAAGCGCTCGTGTGTTCCCTTTCATAACGAATGACAGCGTCACGTCATCTGTAATAGTAAATGTACTGCTGATCTTGTTATATTAACTCTCGATGTTGCATACCTCCTGCCATGCATTCATTTTTCTCTACAATAATGCCTACAAGGCGTTCTAAGTATCTGAAAAAATCAATAAATAAATAAACGTGTTTTCTTCATGCTTGTGTCTCGGTACTCGACGCGAAACACTGCAAGAAATTCATTTTCCAGTTTGTGTTGCTTGGACAATGTGATTCTATACAACAGGTGGGAGTTTTTTTTTATTAGTGGTTATCGTAATATTGCTGATGATGATAATGATGATTGTGCAGCTCAGCTTCATAGACGTGAGAGTAAAGTTTATGGACAAGTCACAAATACTGCATTGCTGTGTTCTTTCTTATTAGTTGAAGCTGCCTTATTAACTAGAGAGCTCATTCAGTGAAATTGTGGGGAAGCGAAAAAATTATTACTTAGATGTTTCACGAAACTTTTTTTCCTCTCTATCTGCCCCCTACTTCTTGCCCCTCTTTCCCCACCCCCAATGCCAATATCTGGTCAACGTCCCGGCCTTCCTTTTTCTCTATCTCTCTGTCTTACAATAACTAAGGTTCAGAAGCTACAACATATATAATTGCGAATAGAAGAATCTATCAAAATATTCGTAGACATTTATTATACGCATATTCGCCTCTCAAATCATTTTACGTGGAGGGTCTGTAAAAAATTTTTTTTTCATTAAGGAACATGTCGCATTCACGTCTCCAGCACGATGCCGCGTCTTTTTTCTTCCTTTATGCGAAGAAATGGGTAGCGCGACGCAACACTTCACTAGCCAACACTCAGTAAAAGTAACACTCGTACTTCGGCAACTGTGAAATTCGGCAACATCAGATGACAAGTGATCTCGATGGTAGATCAGATGCCCGCATCGAAAATGGCCGATCACCTACAAGCAGACAATTGAGAGTGCATACTGGAAAATGGCACCTTCGAGATAAGCACGTGAAGGGCATTCTGTATTGGGGCAGGCCCCCGAGTTTCTTGCGAACGACTCCCAAACGTGAGAGTTATAAAGGTTCTCTTTACACCATTTCATAAGCTTAGGTGATGCGCAAAACAATTGTTATTATAGGACGATGGAAGATGGATGTTATGCTTGACATCGATAATTGTTTATTCCGAGAGTTTCCGTTTTTTTAAATAAAAAGCGCCAAATATTGTTAGAGAACTATATATTTTTACGAGTTCACCATTCAAGTATGGTCCTCCGGGTCATAAAAATAACTGATAACCTCGTGCTCATCATCAGAGGCGGCTGTCATAGAGGCGCTGAACCATCGCGTCGTGTGGTTTGCTGATAACCGGCTGCGGGTCCCGTATGATCAACGGCGCGTAAAACGACCCGGGCAAGACGTGACGACGTAGCGTAGTGACGACACAAGCCCTTCTGACGCACTGACGCGAGTAATGAGATGGAGACACGCCACAGCATGACTCGCCCCTCGACGACACACATTTCGACAGAGACATAATGTACGGCTTTACACGGCAAGGACCCTTCGCGTGTTCACAAAACTGCGTCAGAACGTGCGTCTCGTCGAGAAATTTCGGTGCGGCATTCCGTAAAGTTCGCTGCGAATATTTTACGGATGGGTTTCGGTGCAGGCATGTTGGGCTGTTAAAGTTTGTGTTTTACATCTTTCGCAACTAAACGAACAGTGTCACGGTAGACGCATGTATACACATGAACACGGTTGTGTTGCTGCATACGATGTTTCATGCCGTTAACAATGCACGTCGCGATATGTTAAAAAAACAACAAGAAAGTATCGGCTTAGCAGCCCAAGACGGCGATATCCAAGTGTCTTGCAGAAAAGAATCAGTAGACCATTTCAATGGAAAGAAACACCGCCTTTCCGGATTGGCTAACTGGAATACACATTCAGACGTCGCCGCCTCATACAGCTAAGGCCAACTACTTACCACTGTCCAGAGCATACAATGGCACTGCCCTTAGAAGGTATGCAGTCGGTCACAATTTGAAATGAAGTACAAGCCTTCCATCTCTGTCAAGAGAGAGAGAGAGAGAGAGCACGGTGAGAGCACGCCCCTGCGTTCAGCTGTGCTAGAGAGTCGCCACTAGCACTTTCCGTGCTCACTTCGACGCAAGCGTAAGTACTACACATAGTAAAAATTTCAAGGTTCTTTTTTGTCATGGTACGTTTGGCTGAACATTGATGCCGGAATCCACGCTGAAATTCGGCAGGAAGTTTAACTCATCCCCCCAAAACAAGCGACACAAACTTTCCTAGATAGCTTGCGTGGAGTAGCTGCTCCCCTCGTTCTTTAAATAGATAGATAGATAGATAGATAGATAGATAGATAGATAGATAGATAGATAGATAGATAGATAGATAGATAGATAGATAGATAGATAGATAGATCTTGTCAACTTGCGGAACGATTCCAGTTCTGAACCGAGAGGCTTCTACGTCGGTGCTTCGGCCGCGAGAATTTCGCAGCTGCGCACGCAAAGGCGTAAAGATGTGCCAGGAAAATTAGCGAACGCTTTTCTCGCCCAGTGCTTGCCTAAACTCCAACAGCCATTGTGAGAGTGCATGGTACGAAACTCCCATTAGGCTAATTAACATTTTTCGGCAAATGAGTTTCTACTCGCTTGGCAGTAGTGGCTTAGGGACAACTCCCTCAGCGCTTTGCAGGCGAACGTCTGAGGTAGCACGCCGGCTGCGAAGTCGTCAACTCCGCGAGAAATATGACGTAACGGGTTTCTTGAAAGTGGTCGTCTGAGACGGCACGTTAATGACTTCGCAGAGTGTGCGCACGGCCTGGCTCACTTTACGATAAGCAGTGGGCGATGCTGAAGAAGATTGCGTTTTCTGTAAGGTGATTAAGGGACTTCTAAAATTTTAGTGTATCCTTTTCTGCTTGACGAGAGTTCACTAGATGCGCATTGGAAAGTTGGAGACGCAGCAGCGTAACCACCTTATTCGAGGTTAAGGTTTGATATACTATATATATATATATATATATATATATATATATATATATATATATATATATATATATATATATATATATATATATATATATATATATATATATATATATATATATATATATGGCCGATATGGCCGAGTATATCACATGCCGAAAATTGCGCATGCACGGATCACCTAATTTCACTCGAAGCAGGTAATCTTCGAGCGTTAGTTGAGCATAATCACTTTGTTGTTCGTTGTTAAAGGTCCCAAATCACTCCTTATTAGAAAGTGAGAGTTTCTTTTTTTTCTTTTGCCCCGTCAACGGTGGCCTAGTGGCTAAGATATACACTCGGCTGCTGACCCGCAGGGCGCGGGATCAAATCCCGGCTGTGGCAGCTGCATTTCCGATTGAGGTGGAAATGTTGTAGGCCCGTGTACTCAGATTAGGGTGCACGTTAAAGAATCCCAGGTGCTCGAAATTTTCGGAGCTCTCCACTACGGCGTCTCTCATCATATTGTGGTTTTGGGACGTTAAACCCCACAAATCAATCAATCAATCAATGTTTTTTTTTTCTTTCTGTCTCGCCTTCACTGCTCTTTCTACATGCGCCAAACGCTCCCCGTTAATTATTTCGACATAAAATGCGTGGAGAATGTACGAACTAAGCATTGAGCACGTCAGGATTCAGCGCTTCTCGCCTACACCGCGTTATCCGTGAGTGCGTAAGCGAAAACACCCTAAACGAAGCCAAACTGGTTGGTCGCGTACTGTAGTCTTGCTGAACAAGGTAGCTTGAAGAGGCGAGCGAGAATAATGATAATGATATCCGATGATTTACGTCCCGAAACCACGATATGATTATGAGAGTCGTCATGTAGTGGACGGCTCCGGAAATTCTGACCATCCGGTGTTATTATTTAACGTGCGCTGAAATCGCACAGCACGCGGGCCTCTACCATTTCGCCTCGATCAAAATGTGGCTGCCGTAACCCGGATCGAACGCACGGCCTTTGAGCCAGCAGCCAAGCACCATATCGAGTGATCCGCGGTGGTGTACAACAGACGTGCGACTTCATGGCAAACAAGGCATAGGAGGCAATGCGCAACTTATGTACTGCCTCCTATATGGGCCAATCGAGAGCTCATTAAATGCGAGACATTTCTTTCGGTACTACAGCAGGCTTGGTATCTATCTATCTATCTATCTATCTATCTATCTATATCTATCTATCTATCTATCTATCTATCTATCTATCTATCTATCTATCTATCTGTCTATCTGTCTATCTGTCTGTCTGTCTGTCTGTTATCTATCTATCTATCTATCTATCTATCTATCTATCTATCTATCTATCTATCTATCTAGTCTGTCTGTCTGTCTGTCTGTCTGTCTGTCTGTCTGTCTGTCTGTCTGTCTGTCTGTCTGTCTGTCTGTCTGTCTGTCTGTCTATCTATCTATCTATCTATCTATCTATCTATCTATCTATCTATCTATCTATCTATCTATCTATCTATCTATCTATCTATCTATCTAATTACGTCTGAGTGCTCTCGCGATGCCCCCTTAACTTGGTGTGAACGAAAATCACTTTGGGAGCGTAAGATGGTTTGACGAATATGACGAGCTCGTCAAGACATGAATAATGGCACAATCTCGTCGTGTACGTCGTCAAACACTTCTTCTCTAACGGTTGCTTATACCCGTGGGCTGGTATGTACCACTGGTATGCGGGTATGTGCCACAGGTGATTGACACTTGGTATCTACCGAAGAACGTCGAGAACAATCAGGGGCAATTTCAGCGCATGAGCGTTAAGAAAAACCTGACATCGGCAGCGTTGACACGACGAATGCAAAGTATAAGTGTCAGGGTCCCCGCAGGAATTGAAGCCCAGCATTCTCTGTGGCAACCAAGCATTCTTTCACGGAGCCACGGCTGGTTTGAGAACTACTTTTCGAAAATACCCTAATGTTCTAATGAAATACCCTAATGTTCTAATGTAGCAGTGTCGAGGGCTATCATCCTCACTAGCAGCAGCTCTTCATATCAGCTTATCGCTTCTGGTGTTGCGATAATACTCAAGTTCCTGTTGGCATCGCTGGGCTCGTGCAAACAACTGCTCATATAAACATTGAACCCTTTAACATATGTCTATGCGTGCAACATTTATACATATATTAGGCGCCATTTTCAGACGTGTCACCTAATGAAAAAATAACAGTACAGTCACCTTCCCTCCGCACGCTTCGCATAACGTTAATCTCCATGGTACGTGGATTTTGCCAATTTTCGCGTCTTGAAGTCACGAACCAACGGGTGGCGTCACCAATTCTACTGCGAAGAAAGTAAACACGAAAACAGAGTAACGTACTAGTTCTTTAAATTTTATCTGGTTATTTAGAGGCGCGTTCAGAGGGAATCGAGGGCAAAATTGACTGAATATGTGATTTTTTGATTTTCATAGCGCAATATTCCAGCATTGCTGACAAGTGCTTCCACGAAGTGGGGTGATTTTCATGTGCTGTGAAGGCATTTGAAAATGGCTCTAAACGCGCCTGATCCCGCGGCTGCACTTCGGCAACTCGTGTTCTTTTTTCTCTACCCCCTATTTCGAAAGGAAAAGTAAAAGCTGATTTATTGGTTCATTTATTCATTCATTTATTAAATTCGGAAAGCCGTTTTCTCTAAACACTTTTTTTTTCATTGAAAAGGAATATTTTTTTTTAACCATTGCAGCTGTTAAGTGCCAACTTCTGTGACTTTCTTCCCAGATGACAAATGCTTTTATTGAAGCAAAAAAGAAATGCTTCGCAGCGAAAATTGTATTTTTTACAATTTTTTCTTTAGGAAAAAAAGCCCTAAAATTAAAGTGATCACACACATAAACATTTAGTAAGGAATGGTCTTGCGCATAAATACTTTTCTTTTGCAGAAGATCACCCTGGGGGCAGGCCAAAACTAGAATGAATGTCACAGTTATACAAGCAAAATTTTTTTAGCAAATATTCCTTCAAAAATAAAAATAGTATAACAATATCTTTCAATACTTTCAGAATGGCTATGTATTTTCTTGCCGATTTCACAAGACATCTAGTAACAGACAGACAAGACAGAAAAACTTTATTATAGCAAGTGTAATTGGGCTCTCTGGGATCCCTGGACCACCGCGCGATTCCGCTCCACGCCTACACGGCCATGCCTCTCGCCGCGAAGACATCGGCTGCCCTAGTCACCGCAACAAGCAGCATCGCCGGGTCCTAAGACGAGAGCAGGACCTCCCAGTCTTCCCAGTTTGAGATTGCAGGATGTCCCTGTGGGGGAGGATCAGCAGGGCAAAATCCTCCTTTAGGCGACTTGGAAGATTTTGTGGTGTTTGCTCTAAAGGTAACGGAGTGAAGGGCTTTAGTTGTTGCACAGCTGTCATTGCTATCCGACCCCCCTTAATATAAATTACCGCTCAAGGAAAGCTTCTGGAGGACACCCTAATTTTTGGCTTTGGTGTCTCGTGATTGCCTTCAGCACTCGTTTGCGCTGGGGCAGTGGTGCATTCCTTAGGCGAACTTCGTGTTTCGTGGCACTGCCGAAATGTTGCGCAGAGGCAACCTAGAAAGGCGCGCGTGGTTGAGAAATGCTGCACCAGATGCCGCAGTAGTCAGAGCCGCTCACAATCTCGGAATGCACTCAATCGAACAATTTTAAAGAACGTCCTGACACTTAGCTGGCCCTTATTTCGAGTAAAGTTGCGATTTATTGTCTTATGCGTTGACGTCATCATCACGACTATGTTGGTACTGTATTTATTTTTGTATATTGTAATTAGCGACTATATACTAGTGTATTGTTGCCACGGATAAATAAGCTTTTATAGTCAAGACGTTCTAATCCCCCTTTGCCTTATTTTGCGCGCGAACGCTCTGTATGTGTTATGCTCATGTAAAGTGTATAGTAACAGATATAACTGCTGACTTGAGTCAGTCGAGGACCTTCGGTTTCAATATCTTGGGTGTTTTATGAACATTTCTGAAACAACGAACAAGTGATCGACCTCATATACTTCAAACAGAAACGAGAGTTCCTCTCGGTGATCGAACCTTTAAATCAACGGCGCTCTGCTGTGCGTACAAGTTTATTTCTTCACTGCTAAATGGCATTGCGATTCTTAACTACAGATTCATAAGAAATGTAGGGAAATACAAGCGATTCATTGGAACCATGAACGAGTGAATAACTGCAGTGGTATACGCGAGTATTGAAATGTGAGCTGCGACAATTTTAGTTTTCATTGTTGCCTAACGTTTTTGACAAAAAAAGGCAGGCATCCAGAGACCGACACAACACATTATAACCTCACGAACATCGTTCTGATCTCTTTTGTTGTGTCCGCCTCTGCATGCCTACGTGTTATCATCATGAATCTGCACAAAGTTGCTGAATTTCTTTGGCCCCGAGTCTCACGTTCAAGTTTGACGCGCAAGGGCGAATATAGACAAGGGCAAATTTAAGGGTCCGCTATTTTTTTTGCCGGACACACATTAACGAGAAGTAACAGACAACACTGCCAAGGAATGTGTGGGGCATGTTTTTTGAAGATTTTCATATAAATATGAAGCATTTGAAGGTGACTGATGTTTCCGGTTCAGTTCCTGCTCGTGCAAGTTATGTTTTCGTCCTGTTTACCTCATATTTATATCTTAATTTTTAGTAATAACACAGGCCTATAATTGCTTCTCAATATTGTCTGTTAATTCTCATTAACGAGGAATAAAGTAGTCTGTTGCGTCGACCCTCCTTCGAATTTCCATTGATTTTGAATTTTCCCGCTCGCGTATAGCGTTTCCCACGTACGGAACCTGCACACACCACTTTCAGCGTTCCGCAAGGCGATTCATTCACGAAATCACCCCAGAACGCGATGGTAAGACAAAGGCACAACAAAAGCGGGGACGCTCTTAGCAACACTACAACAACCACTGAGTCGAGAAAACACTACATGAGTCTCTCGGTCTGACGGTCGCCACGGCGCCGGGAAAAAATATACAGCCCTTCTCTTCGATCGTGTTGACCCTTACGCGGGCCGCACGGGCTCTCATCCTCGCCGAAACTCTCTCCCCAGTCCCACCGGCTTCTTCTAGCCGACCATCTCATACCATCTCAGGGGTCTCAGCGCCACCTGGACTGAGCGGTCGCGTGGACTCATTTTTTGGCATTTCGCCGCTCCAGCCACGCCAACTCGGGATCGTTTTGCCCTAAGCTCTCGGACAGGTTTCGCGGAGACGACGGGTCAGGGCCTGCTTTCATGCCAGGAGCTCTCTCGTACGTCGTGCGCCGGAAAACGATCTGTACTGTAGACCTGGAGAAGAGCTAAGGAGGGGTCGTTGAGGACGGACTGATTTAACTGCGTCCACTTCTTTCTAACCTATTTTTTTAACGTTTCACCAACGTCGTTTCGTAAATGGCTAGCTGTCCTTCCAAAACGTTCCTTTAGAAACAACTTGAAGGCCCATTTTCGTCCGCCACTTTTTTTTTTCTTTAAGACAAGCGAACCCTGGGAAATAGAAGAATCGGAGCTGCGATTTCGAATCCCTCGTCTTCAAACGGACGGAAATTGAACGGCTCTACACTCATAGCTCGCACAAGCTTCCCGAGTTAGGATTTTGCTTTGAAACCTCCTTTAGGACAGGGCAGAACGTAAGGGGATATTAAGCTATAGCCTATCCCATTACCTCTTTCATTTCTCGCTTCATTCCAGCTCCTGTACTGTTTCGTCTTTTTTTGTGTGTGTGCTTTCGGAGTTGTTCTTCTACAGTACCTCATGATGGACTTTTCTGTGCATTACGCCTGGTGCATTGCCGCCTGAGAGTTTCCAGTTCGAGCGGTAAGTCCTAAAACTTTTATATCCGGCTTATAACTGGCTTAGAGCTAACAGTGTCTAACCCAAGCGGGCCGTTGCTCGATTAAATGTAGTTCCTAGGCCACTTTTTGGTTCTGTTCTTTAAACTTAATACTGTACTTGTTCTAATCTATACTTTATACTATACTTGTTCTTATACTTGATGACTGCTTTGCATAACTTTATGAGTTAAGCCGCTTCGCGACTGTTACTAGTTTATTGCCATCATGAGTTTCGTTCCAGTGTAGCGCTTATTTCTTGGTTTGTCCAATGGTGCAGAACTTAAGCATCAGTAGAAAGGGAATCGTAGAAAAGTATATGTAGGGAGGCCAACCACTGGAGTTTAACTAAGTTGGCTATACAAGTGGGAAAGGGGAGATTAAAAGAAGGACAGGAAAGGGACATAAGCACATCTCGCAGCACATGCACAAGCACATAGTCAGTAGGAGTCCAGTAATCTGGCGTGGGACACGACATCACTCTCACAGCCGCTTGACCAGGTCCGTCTTCCTCAAAAACTGCCATGTACTTTGTCGACGACATGCTAGAATGGATTCCACAGACATTTGTCTATTTTCAGGGCGCGCTATGATGAACGCGAGTGATTGTCGCTGTACAATGTAGACCAGAAAATCACACCACAGTATATGGCGAAGCGTCTCCTCACAATTACCGCTATTTCAGAGAGTATTTTCGGTCATTGTAATGCAGAAAGAACACTATTCCGTAAATGCCGCACCTAACCATAAACGATAAAACTGAGGGTCCTCTCTTCGGGTGGAGTCCACTTGGCATATAGAGATGCATCGAACAGTGCAGGCGGTGTTGATGAGTGGTCTGGTCGATCTGGCTGCTTGCTTGGTACCATAGAGAGAGCGTAATCTCTTGCGCAATCCCTCGAAAGCCGCTGGCCACGTCACACCGTGAAAATGCTATGGGATCCTTATGTGTGGCGTGAAGAGCAGACCAAGCGGCATTATCGGCGTGTTGTTTTCTATGACGCCGTAGTGATTTAGAAGCCAGCTCGTATTTGAAAACTCGGCATCTTCACACACGACATGAGAAAGGGCAGCAGTAAGGATACACTACTCAATAACGTATAGCATGTAGTATTTATTTTGGCGATATTAGAGCACTCTAGTGCGAAATCATTCAAGTACTTCTTCGTGTACAGCAACGCATACGCAGCATATATGACAAAATTTTAATTAAACAGGGGTAAACTTATGTCTCAAGGATATAGAAATCAGAAAAGCATTAGGTCCTTCAAAGGCCCTTTGAACAACGTACTTTGTTGTAGCCTCTACATTAGAAGTCAGCTGTAGGGGATAGCAACAAAGCAGAATTTAAGACGCAGTTCAAAGTTTGCTCTGAAGACAACAAATCATGCCTTTGAAGGGCTATTTCCCAAAGACACACCAGCTGATTTACAGAGTCGAGGAAGCTTCATGTAACACACTGCGCACAAGGTTCTCTGATGTTTCACTTATCTGCGCTGCTCAGATTGAAGGCGTGTACTCGTTTCCCTGCCACTGCGGATGCATTGAGGTGAATGCTAAAGGCGAATAACATTCATGTGCTTAGATTTAGCTGCATGTTAAAGATCCTATATGAGATTAAAACTAGCCCTGAGTCCACCTTTGCGGCATGCCTCACAATCATACCAAGCTTTTAACACATAAAAACACCACCAAAAAAGTGTTAGCCCTGTAATGAATATTCACCAATAATCCAGTCATACATAGAAACACACACAAAAAAACACGTTATGGAACAATGCACAGTTAGTTTGGTGACGCACAACAGATAAACGATCAGAACATGTTCAAGTAGCTGGTTCGTGCTTTATCCGAAACGGTTACGTCGTGAATAGTTAGGAAGAGATAACAGGGATAAATTTTAACGTCCTGAAATCTTTCCCTTCGACTGTGTCGGAAATATTTCGGGTCAAGGAAGGATAGCATTAGTAAAGGAGGCATTAAATTTGTGCACTGTATTAATTTCACTGTGTCTCTAGTCGGGTTGCGATGGTAATGCAGCATATTTACGACATTCAGCATTTCCCTATATCACCTATTAGTGCACCCACAACTAATGGATAAGAAAAACACACTTTCCATTAGCACCGGTAGAGTAGAATAAAGCATGAAAATGTAACGGGAGCACTTTTTAATGCTTTTGGTCGGCTATGAATTCTATCTAGGTCAACATTTTATGTAGGGTTAGAAACATTACCTATAATTGTATTCATGTTTTTCCAATAGCGTCTGAATTCCCAGTACATAAGCGGCCTCCAGTCAAAGAGAAGAATTTTCAATTTTTCGGAAAGTGGAGAGGCCAGCCTGAGTGATGTGCTCAACACCAGCACATCACTGTGCACCCTAGAGATAATTTGTCAATCATTTATAAATAATTGAACAACTAATACTTCAATATTGTATACAGTAATTACTAATCAATAAAAGAACGAACGATAGAAAAAAAGAAAGAAAGAAAGAAAGAGAGAAACACCGAAAGGTACAAAGAAGAATCGAAGATAGAAACATGTTTGTTGATGGTCACGGCAAAAAGAAAGTGTCCATCGGGCAGCAGGAAGGTTTAGTAATCGCCTATGAGAATCAGACTCGTACACTCTATTGAATAAACAGGACAGAGAATTTGTACACTTGATATCACACTAATGGTCAAACCTAACGTACTCTGACAGCATGACTGTCAAGGTTGGCAGGACCATTAATCAAGCTCTGCCATTCTTCGATCACGTACTGAGGGCTGTCACATAGAACAGCCTTTACTTAATAATGCTCATACCACACATCTCTGTCACCGAAGGCGACTGCGTAGGCCCCGCTAATCATTTATTTCTATTTTCGCATTAGTCAATGCAACGTTGACTGACGCACGGTGAGTCTTCTCTGTTAACTACGTCACTGTGCTTACAATTCCATATGCGACAGGCAAGCTCCAAAAATACTTTTCTTCCATATATTGGTGAACCCGACTCGTGTGTTTTATTGAATAGCATTATAGTTTGAGCGTTTGTGGCGCCATAAGCTCCCCGGTGGATTAAGGGGGTGCCCTTATTTTTCCGTAATTTCTCTTTTATTGCTTTAGCTCACTATGTTGCAGATCGAGCTGTGTTTTAGAGTGAGCGAGAGAGGAAAATCTTAATTTGTTTGTCCTTGCTAAGGGGTAAGGAGATCACGATGACCTTTTTTGGTGCCTTAGTAGTCCACCGCCACCACTGCCTGTGGATGTAGCCACCATCGTGCGAAATAAGAAAAGAAAGAAAAAAATCCAGAATAGAATGGGGTGTGCACGTCGTCCCTCACCATGACTTCCCCAGTATTTTACCACAGAACCATGCCGGTGCTAGAAACTATTTTGCAAAAGGACTCTATACACCCTATACAGGCGTTTTTTTTTCGGAAGGGAACCATTTTAATGTATGTGAACGAGCACTTTATAAGAGTAAAATAGCAACCAGGTGTCACATAATACAAATTCTATAACGGCTTGGTCAATGGATCCATCTAACTCGGCCATCACAATGCGCTATTTTTTCATTGTCATCCTGCAGCTACCGCATCAACCACGTGCAGAATTACAGGTGAAAGCAATAGTCATTTACTCACCAATTCTCTGCGCGCACACTTAGCATTGGCGTAAGTAAATCTGGAAAAAGAAGTTGCGATTTATTAAATAGAAATATTAGCACTCGGAATACTTTGACGCTATGAACAAATTTTTTACACCGCTCGTTTTGTGACCAATCCCCCAAGTTGGGTTGCGCCAGGTTAAAAGAATAAATAAATAAATCAATCCGTAAGATAGGATTAGTGAAAATAGTTCCACTACGCAAACTTGAGGATTCATAGGTGTACGTACACAATAAAAAGAAATTGACTGTTATTGGGTTCATTAAAAAATACATCAAAGGCGTGCTCTTAATCAAGTTGTCACTCACGCACATCTTCTCGACCGGTCCCTTCGAAATTTAGGAAAAAAAAAAACTCCCAGCAACAGTAGACCATCGGCAGGGAGTTAGCTGCACCAGATGCATGTAAAATCGTGCACCCTGCGTAGTAGAAAAACGCTGTCGATATTGGATTGCCACAGGGAGATCCTCAGCTGCTCTCAGCACTTGAAGGTTGAAGAAGTGTCGCGCCTTACTGCAGATGTACACATTATTTCCTTCACACTATTTCGAGCGCATCGATGCTGTATATTTGCAGAAATATCACCCTAAGGGCCGCCAGTGCTGATGACAAGAAGCAACTTCCCATTTCGCCATGGATTTCATTGGCCGCACCGCACACCGACCGAACAGCACGCCGACGCAGTCGTCTACGTCAGTGTACGTGACAAAGCTCAGCTTTGTTTTTCAAACTAAGGTACAGTAAGTAAGCAGGAGCAACGCTAGCAGGTCAATGTCTTCAGTGCTCAATGCGGGAGTGCTGCTAATGCTCCGAGCTGATGCGCCCGCTCTGATGAATAGCGAAGTTCGTAGTGAGATTCGAATGTATACCCGAATAATCACATGGCTACTAGGAAACAAATGAAACAGATTGGTTCAAACCAAGTTGGTTGTTTTGGTGACAATTGTTTACACAGAACTCGCTTAATGAATGGGGCTCACTTTGAAACAGTTGCCGCATTTGGCTCTTTTTTTTATTACAAACTGTTTTCTTTATTTCAAGTTCCACTAAGGAATTGCCTCATTTTGATTCCTATGGTTTAAGAAGTTAAAGATGTTTATGCATGCTTTACGCTCCTGGAAAATTTAGCGTAGTTTCAGTTTCCTGACTTGGCTTTCTGGAAAAAAAAAACTGCACACTTTAGGGGCCTGTCCTTTCGCGGGCTGTCATCGTACGCTGTCGTTGTTGTCTCATGCAGCTTAGCGTAACGCCGGCTAAATCACGAATAGCGTAATGGTGAAAAGAATAGCAATATTCAGCAAGAGGACGAAGAAGACAAGTGAGGCTGAAGAAAAGGCGCAAGAAGAGAGAGGAAAGAAATATGCCGTCCTTGTACGCTGTGTTCCTATGTCGCCGCTAGGCATTCCGCACGGAAAACAAATGCGTAGCGTGGTTATGTATACCAAAGAGCAGGAAAGGGAAGTGAGAATGAGCAGGAGGGGAGCGGATAAAGCACAGCATTGTCATCCGTGACATTTTGCCGGCTGAACCGTGTATAGCACAGCCACTTATAGAGCAGCCACGTATAGCAAGGTGACGATAACGGAAGAGAGGTTGAGGAAAAAGCAAAAGAGGAAGAGAGCTTACTGTCGTCTTATATCACTGCTTGACGTCATGCGGGCAAAAGCGTCTATAGCCCAGAAAAGTACACGAATAGTGTGAAAGAAAAGAGACGGTGAGGGGGAGAAGGTCAGAGGGTACCCAACCATAGCCATCCACAGTACAACGTTTGTAGCAGTGGCCGCGAATGCCTCCACTGTAGAGGCGGGCGCTGTGATCGTTCTGACGTCACAGATAGGATGATCCTACTCGCCCTGCTGCATATAGTTATTTTTGTAATGCAACTTTCCGACGAAATTACGGTGAACGATGTTCAATTGTCAACGTGTAAAGCCTTACTTGGCCAACCAGAGACGTTATCGCTATAAAAGCAGCGCTAACAACTACATGCAAGAAGCTTCAGCTTGTTGGTGTACAGGTAAATACCGAAGTGCCGTACGTATATGATTTCTCTGTATGTTTTCATGATGCCACAAATGAAATTAAATGCGCGATCCTCGGCTGGCAGCGCCGGAAACAGGAAAAGATGCCAGTGCTAACTCGCAAGCCTGCAGGAAGCACTTTCGTGATTTCGTGCACACGCCACAGCTGAGATTTTTGTGAATCCAGAAACTTATCGCGGGTATATGTTGATAAATTTATCGGCGTTGGAGAACGACAGCCCAACTGTAAAGTAGTCCGCCTAGGTGGAACCGTGGCTAAAGTGGCTACCGGTCCCGGCCATGGCAGTCGCATTTCGAGGGAGAGGAAATTTATGAGGCCCGTGTACTGTGCGGTGTCAGTGGACGTTAGAGAACACTAAATGGTCAAAATTTCCGGAGCCCCCCCTACGGCGTCTCTCATAATTGTATTTTTGTTTCGAGACTAGACAACAAATAATATTATTAACGGTAAGTAAGCGAGACGAGTAAAGAGAAAAGCGCTGGCTTCTCAAGTGTCACTCACGGTGAGGTCCTCCCGAGACGAACAGTTTGTCACGTTTACGCTCGCATTGCATCCGTCAAAAACTAACGTTGATACGTTGCCGACGACAAGTGTAAGCCTAGGCAAAAACTAAGTAAAAAAAAGAATTTGGGAAGAAAGGACGAAACAATGGTGATCGTCAATCATACCCGAGCACAAACGAAAAGAGCTAGGCCTTATTGGCTCTTTGTTTTGCAGATACCACCAGCACTTCCAACTATGTGTAACGATTCACTTTACTCCCGATTCCCACGTAGTATACATGCGCACCACAAGCGCAGGGCGCATATATGTAATACGGTTCGGTGGCACATTTCCTTCGTTGTTGCGAGTTCACTCGCTCAATTTATGCACTGATTGATATGTGGGGTTTAACGTCCCAAAACCACTATATGATTATGAGAGACGCCGTAGTGGAGGGCTCCGGAAATTTTGACCACCTGGGGTTCTTTACCGTGCACCAAAATCTGAGCACACGGGCCTACAACATTTCCGCCTCCATCGGAAATGCAGCCGCCGCAGCCGGGATTCGAACCCGCGCCCTGCGGGTCAGCAGCCGAGTGCCTTAGCCACTAGACCACCGCGGCGGGGCTCAAGTTATGCACTATGATGAGTACTCTGACGGGGAATTATCTTATTACGTATGAGAATTTTCGGGCAGTTTGCGCGCTGCTACTGTCCATAATGTATCACCAACTAGCCCAACTGTCAGTCCTGCTTCGTATGAGCAGCTCAGCCTGCGTGACATCACTTCCATCATCCTCCATGGCGTCAGCTGTACCGGCGTCAAATCACGATTGAAGCATGCAAACTAGTTGCGTGGATGTTACCAGGGGCAACGAGTCGTGGTTTGTTTACCCGGATTATTCGGTCATACCCATAAGCTTGCGCCGGGTTCCTCTTGGAAGGGGGGGGGGAGCGTATCGCTGTGCCCCATCTTAAACAAGTCAATGTTGCGGCAGACTTCACGCCCGCCTTCTCTTATGTGACTAGGGGGTGCGGCTGCCACCCCTGCCCCCCAAAGTGCACACGTCTATGGTCATATCGCTTCAAGTAATGAGCTTCAGAACAAGGGCGAAGCACGCATGGTGGCAAACGCGCAGCAAATGCAGCGTTGCAACACACGGTGCAACCCCGCATATTCTGAGTGACGTGATGACGTAGATGGCACCACGCTATGTCCTTGAGGCCAATATAAAAAAAATGTGGAATTGGGGTGATAAGGAGGGACGTAAAAGAAAGGGATAGCGAAAAAAAGAGGCAAGATGGTGACGCTGCATTCCATTTGAATGTTTATTTTTCTGCCATGGAAGTCCAACAGATCGCATGGTTGAAACGCAAGGGCGCAGTTCTCCGAGAACACAAGCGCCACTGAAGGAACGTAGAAACTTCAGAAACGCTTAATACTGCGTTCGCTCTGTCGGCTTTTCCTGCAACATCTCGTTCAAAGCGCACTTTGAGCTCATCTAATAATTCCTTCTCAACTAGCCCCTTCACACACGCTTTTTGAGTTCGGCGATGAAGGACGTGTAAATGATGGCTCCGCCCTTGCCATATCATTCACGTTTTAAGTGCAAGTGCATCGATATTTTTTTTATCTCACAATGACAACGAACGTATTTTACTCGACATTCTGTTTTACGTGGTTGCCTTCTCGCCACTTTTTTCAGGTCGTGTTTGTGGTCTTTGCCACCATAGTTCTGCTGCTGCTGGCGACCACTTGCCGCACCGTGCCCTCGGCAAACAAGTCTCTCGCTGCTGAAGAGCAAAGCGAGGCGTCACAACCTCTACCGACGGTTGTGCACTTGAAGAACTCCGGAGTGGGCGTACGCATGGAGACGTTCTCGGAATCTAACATCGTGTAACTGTGCCTTGGTGTCAGTGTTTCAGCGAGTTGGTTCAAGAGCGTTATTGCAGCAACGCTGACGCACAACATAGAGTGACGAGAATAGGCATGTCTTCGGTTCTCCAGTGATGGGGTCGGAGAGACGAGATTCCCTGCAGCGCCATACGGCCACTATTGCAGTGACAGTTGAGCGGAGACATAAGCAAAATAATCTTCGGGATTGAACGAAAGTTTCGGTCTATGGCCATCAATGGTAGAGGCGGGCCGTAAACAGGCAGCTCTTAGACCCCACCATGAGCACTCCTCAGCCGTCACTATCGTCAAAAAACACGCATGGTCATAAGTCTGCCCATTGAAATGTGGCAGAACGGAACCGCCTGGACAAAGGTTTGCACAGCAGCTACAGCCCACCTGCACGCCTCTTCCCCAACTGTGCGGGCGCTTACGGCAATGACAAAGTTATGGGAGAAAGTTTATTCTTCTTGTGTGTCTTTGTTGGTTTCCGCTTTTGGAAGCTGTTGCTAGAAAAGCTACTTTGTAACGTGCCTGACGCTATCGAAGGGCATCACGTGACCAGATAGCTCGTATATGATTTTCTACGCAAAGTTCATAAACAATGGCAAGCCGAAGAAAAGATCCGTCCAAGTGACACCTTTTTTATTTGTAAGACCCGAAATATCAGTTCGAACTTTTGTAACAGACCAAAAACAAATAAACCTTCTTCCGTCGAAACGTCCACGATAAGAATGTTGAAAGTCTGATCTACATGTCGTGCGGCTTTTCTTCTCGTTCCCGGTTTGTTTAGAAAATAGACCTCGTAAGCGTAAAGTTCTGTAAACTATATTTCTAGCGTTTAGACGCTCATGAGACCGGAACAAGGTGAAGTTTTAGGCACTTCCAGTACCCTGCTGCTATCGAGGCAGGCCCTGCGCACTTTACCGAACCCCGTCACAGCATTGCGCAGAACAAGCGTACCCCAAAATATAATGAATTGCAGAAGTGGTTGCATACGGGTCGCTAACTATCTAAACTTGAAGCTTTATTTGCTTTAAGACTTGCTGCTGTGGGTTGGATGAGGTCGAAAGAATAAAGGGTAGCACGGATAAAACATTTACTCGAGAAGAAAGTGTAATAGGTAACTAATTAGGAGTTTTCTGCTTCCTATTAATTCGTTCAGGAGTCTGTTTCTTTGTTTGAGCTAGCATGCGATCATTTCTTTCATTAAGTTTAACTGCGCTCAGTGTGCTATCTTCTGGAGGCTGCAGCCTTGGTCCAGCTTGGACAACACATCGCGATGGCACAACAAAAATAGTATTTTCGTGCGTCAGTTACACATTCTCATAGTTGTCATCACATCGCAGAACATTGACCCTTCTAGTCTTTCATAATATTGTTACGTCTGCGAAAAGGTTTATTCAGCATACCGGTAGCCTCGAAGGTGTTGAAGAAATACGCACAGATGATGATGATGATAATTGGAATCTTGGCACCTACCCACACAGGGTTACCTACCAAAAGGCGAGTGGATCATACAGACTGAATTTACGAATATTAATTTTTGTAACGGCTAAAATAGGTTAAAAATAAAATTATAACGTAAGGTAAATATGAATGATTGTAATTTTAGCTTGCAATATTTTGCGTAATCTTCAAGTGATTGAAACTATTTTAACAAGGAAGATGTAATGAAAAATTATTAGTGGTTGATCCAACTAGGAAATATATTTGAATCGCTCGGTCAGCAGTAATTAGTATGTTCTTCAGCTTGGATTCCCTGAGCTCATAGAAATTCAACTTCAGTTACTTTGTGTTTAATGAGAAGCTGCTCAACTACACCTAATTATAATCAGGTCAGTTTACTAATGTCATAATTTCCGTTATGCTTAGTCTGGTTTATCTATGCTTACCTTGGCATTGCCTAATTAGCTTAGTTATTCATGAAGAGCCTAATCACGTGAAAGTCTAGTATGTTGTTGTGCTGAACTAGATATCAAACTAAATATTTACCTTTAATTAGTAAGAGTCCCAATAAACACTAATTATACATAAATTCGTCTAATTAGTACAGTGTTTGTATGGGGTATTTAGTAGTTTGCTGAGTTTGGTTTCTCTGGGCTCATGTGGAAGTCGACTTGGATTATTGGGCCGCGATAACGTTTGCTTAGTTGGGCTAATTTTGCTCAGCTGATAGAATGATCGATCATGTTTAATTAGATTTGGCTGTAGGCGTACATTTCACTACCCAACTGGGTGCATCAAAACTTTTCTACGCTTAAGATGAAAAAACTTTTCTACGCTTAACATAAAAACAAGCTGGACTGGGCTTAATTAAACTTACGCCTGCCTTCATTAGGTGATACCACGCACAACTCAGCTTGATGAGATTCGGCTACAGTTACATTGACTTAACTAGCTCATTTAACTTCAACTTGGCTTAACTCGACAAAGGCAAACTGAGCTGAGAAAAACCTAATTTTTTGTGCTTGGCCTCATGAGGTCTTGCCATGCTGGCAACTTTAGTTATGCTAGTCAACCGGCATAAATAACGACGCGAGCCCGGCCCTGTCGAAGCCGCTACGAAAAAAAGGACTGCACAAATTGGATGAGTGACTTAATGAGAAAGCGACACGAGAGACCAACCGTTACCACGGGACGGGCATGCGCACCAAAGCAGGCGTCTTGTCACTAGATGGCGCGTCGATGCATTCGGCCACGCAATCACGTGGTCGGCACATTTTTTCTCACACTTGAGATGAAATTGCAGTCGGCCAGTGTAATAAATGAACGCTTATGAAGAGCGAAAGCTGGAGACCAGAAATGTCCTGGTCCCACTACTGCAAAGTGGGTGCTTGTTATCTGCTTCGTTGTTCATGGTCTTGGTCAGTATTTGTTTTATCAATAATTGTCAGACAATCAATGCAGCATGCCCCTGAAACCAGAACAAAACGTCGTAATATTAGCTCACTATATTTTATTACATGGTCGCTCAGGTGATACCCCAAGATATTAAGAGAAATGATTTGTAAATAATGCGAAGAAAATGACGAAACGGAATACGTTAGTGTAACACTTAAGGCCGATCCCCCAGAGTGGCTAGGTGCCAATAATTCATGGACCACTACCACCACCATCATCATCATCAAACCAAACGTTGGCAACGCTACGATGACCAGAACGGGAGATGCGTCACACTTCAGTGTTCTACGTTGATCAGTTGATCTTTTTTTCGTGTGAATACTTCTTTAACGACGTAAGCATAATCAGTGATGACACCTTATAACCTTTACCAAGGCAATATTTCGGGAGCTTGCTATTGGAAATACATGTGAGGAAAGAAAGTACTCGATGTAAGCTGCGGATATGTTTGGATCATTTTCTCAAGCGAAGTTCCCTTAGCACAAACAAACGAGGGTTTAGTTAAGCTGGCGCGATGGAACGCAGGAGATGATCACGAGCCATGGTTCAATATAACGTCGAGGATGTCGGGTCCGTCACAATGAAATGGGGCTTGCGCAACTTAGCGATGCAGGCGACGAGAGCGACGAACGCGATAAGCCTCAGTATTACGCTAGGGTAACCAACGCAGACAGCGCACAGCATCTGCTCGGCGTACCACCTGGCGGTGCTGTTGCGACTCAGTGCCTGCCGTCGAGAGGGCGCTAGGCGCGACGCTTGCCGTCGACTGCGTGGCGGTTGTGGGTATGGTTGACTGGGTGGCGGCCATTTTCGCTTCTGTTTAGTCTGTCGGTGAGACGTAGCTGCGCGATATGAAATAAGCTTGACAGGTGGAGAAGAATCAGTATTTTCTAAGCTTCCAGGTTTAGAACACGACTCAACTAGGGGTGAACATTCGGAAAGAGGGAGAGATGGCAGCGATAAGCTGTGACGCCACGGCACCACCAAGCGGGTACTCCTGAGCTGCTCGTGGATGCTCTGAGAAGACCAAGAATACTATTGTGGAGAGAGATTACTCACTCCCAAGCTTGCCCTTCGTGTGTTTGAATGGCATGGCTCAGTCATACATGGCGTCTGGCGTGCTGAGTGCAGAAAGGGAAGCACTGTTCGAGCTTCCTAAGGCAGGGATTTCTAACTCTTGACCTGCCCCTGGGCGCACGTAAGAAGATAAGTTCTATATTTTTCATAAGTACGATCGTGGGCTACATAGACGTAATCGGTCAGATTTTTTTTCGTGAGACACCGATGCGCATCATCACGAGTCAAAATATCACCATATAGAAGAAGCCCTCTATGTTCAGAATTGGCATCCAAATTTCTGTCATTCTGCACATCATTAACACTGTCTTTCGAAACCTGACGTCAAAGATAAGAGTTGACGGAAAGGCCTCCTTTCAAACGACAACGTTAACGAATGTTTCATGCCGACTGAACACTTTTACGCAGTGTTTAGTGTGACATAACGGGTTGATGTTTGCTCAATGATGAACTTATCCTAAAACAAACCTTCTTTTGAAATGATATTCATGTTTCCGGATTTTAATGGTTTAGTTAGGGGAGCACATTCATTACGTTTGCAATAACAGTATCCGCCTTGTGCCAGAGGTATGTTTAGGACTATATGAACGAGGAACATTGGATTGGTCTGAGCACGCGATAAGCAGGCATAGATAGTCAAGCAGACGTGAAGGAAGAAAAGAGGGGGGGGGGGGAATAAACAACAAGAGGGAGGTAGGGAGGTTAACCAGGCACATGCCCGGTTTGCTACCCCACGCTGGGGGAATAGGAAGGGGGCATAAAGATGAGAGAGAGAGAGAGAGGAAAGAGAAGAGAAAGAGAGAGATGAAAAACAAAAATGAGGATTGTCCGTCAATCGGCTGGCGCGTATGCAGCGGTGGCACTACACAAAAGGTAAAGGTGGTCACGTAGGCCTGTAGTCCTCAAAAAGCACAAGACAGCTTTGACTGCTTTTTGAGCCGACGAAAGACGATGTCGGTGTTCCAGTAGCATCTGCACAGAGAGTGGGCGATCGTCCAATTGTCGCAATGTGTCCGAAAGCTTCTGTCTTTCAGAAGCAAATCGAGGGCAATAGCATATCAGATGGTCGATGTCTTCTTTGGAAGGAAGAAAGTATGTTCCAACATAACACATAGAAAATACTGATACAGAATGAAGCCACGGGTAAACTTGCTGTTACATTCGCATTCCATCCACTAAACAGGTTTTTTTTTCATAAAATTACCAGACATCTGTACGGCTAGCAACTTTTGCAGCCACTACCACTTTCCTGTTACGCTGTCATCTGTAAAAGAATGGTCGTCCCTTTTTGCACTACGTTCCTTTCGGTGTGACCTTTGCCATGGTGCGCAAGCCGTTACGATAAATTGACCATTCTGATAAATTCATATTCACCGTGGCAACAGTGCCATACACTCCAGGCATAGCATTCTAAGAGGAAGCTCTCCGTCCACTGAACAGTAGCCGCAGCCTGCCATGCCTGCAATCTCAAACGCAAGAGAGTATCTCTGTGGTACATGAAATGGAGTAGAACCTTGAACAGTGGTACGCACCCACACTGGAAGATTAGCCAAAAAGAGGGCCGTTTCAAAAAAAAAAGAAAAAAATTGGAGAATGTGCACGGAGTGAACGACGATAAGTGGGGCGAAGCGTCCGTCAGCCCGCCCATGCTTTAATCCGACCGTTCGTTCTTGCTTCCGTCCATCCGGGCGACCATTCATGCGTCCATCCATGCGTCCGTTCGTCTGTCCGTGCATGCGTCCATGATTCCATCCATTCGTCTGTCCGTCCGTTCATTCGTGTGACCATCCCTCCGTGCGTCCGTCCATCTGTCCGTCTGCCTTCTAGCTGTCTGTCCATCCATCCGTACGTTCATCTAGTGAACACTCCAAGTACCGCCATCTCGCATCCTCTGTGAGACGTCCGTCTATCCGTGTGCTAGTCTGTGTGGCCGTCCGTCCAAGCGTCCGTCCGTGCGTCCATCTAATGAACATTCCAAGCTTCACCATCTCCCATTTCGCATTCCCTGTGGCACATGCCCACTCTAGAATAGGTATGTGCCACTGTTGGCTACATACACCAACAGAAGATGGACAGACCCGCACCCTAAGAAGCTTCTCCCCTAAAATGTTTATAAAACCTATGTGTGTTTAGAGATTGTAAACGATGCTTGAGCTGCTACAGAGGCATTATTTAGTTGCGCTACTTGACCATTCTTGACTTCACCATTCTTCACTTAATCACAGCATATTCACGGAGTGAAGGATGATGAGTGGGGCGAAGCGTCCGTCAGCCCGTCCGTGCTTCCGTCCATCCATTCGTTCTTGCTTCAGTCTGTCCGCGTGACCATCCGTGCATCCATCCATGTATCTGTAAATCTGTCCATGCATCCATACGTCTGTTCATGCATCCATCCGTGAGTCCGTTCATCCGTCTGTTCGTTCGTTCATGCGTTCGTTCGTGCGTCCGTCCATAAGTTCGTCCGCCTTCCAGTCTGTCTGTCCGCCCGTGCTTCCATCAAGTCAAATCCATGTACCGTCATCTCGCATCCCCTGTGGCACGTCCATCCGTCCGTACGTCGTCCGTCCGACTGATAATAGTCTCTCTGTCCCTCTCTCCATGCGTCCGTTCGTGCGTCCAAATAGTGAGCACTCCTGGTACCGCAATCTCCCATCTCGCATCCCCTGTGGCACATACCAGCTCTAAACCGGTATGTGCCACTAGTGGCTACATACACCAACGGAGGATAGACAGACCCGCACCCTAGAGAGCTTCACCTCTAAAATAAATTCGTAATTATCAGATCAGACATGGTACGTTACCTTATCAAAATCTGCAACATCTTCGTCTGCTTGTTCACCAAATAACTTTTGGTTTATTTTTCCTTACATCCTACGGCACGTATGCACACTCTGGGGGATCGGCCAAGAATGTGTAGTTGAATTATTAAAAGGTTATTCGAAGAAACCCAAATGGGATTTAAAAATTAAGAAATAAAATGACAATAACACGTAATACATTATCTTACGAAGACTACAGGCAATACATTATTGATAATGCATTCCAGACTGTCGCATTAACCTAAACGAAACAATTTCGAAAAAATTTGTTATATTTTACCACTTTTTTTGAAACGAACATATTTTAAGAAAAGATTTAAAGTGCACTCGTTGAGTACTTCCAATGAAGTTTCACTCGACATCAAAGGCATCCCTGCGGCAATAACGCAAATCTGGGGCGCCAAAACTTAATGCATTTTCGGTTAAGAATAGGCCTATTTTTCATATCGGAGTAATGATAAGCCGTGTTAATATATGAACATCTGCGACATGAGAAAAGGGACTGTGCAATAGTTCCTAATCTTCTTCCTCCTCTTCCTCTTCTACTACTAAGACACAAAAAATACCCACTGCAGCCGGCTGCTGAACGATAATGGCGCCTTTTCATGCCAGTACTAGAGCGGATATATTTTAGGGAATTAATTAGATGAAACTCATATATTTCAGATAAGGGATGGCTCAGGGTAGCTTCTTTTCCTCTGCTGCAGTTTCAATCGTTTTTTTATAACCGTGTAGCTGCTGTCATCTCACTTAAGAAAATTCTATTTCCAATGCCGTACGGCTTATGAAAACGAGTGCTGATACCTGCCTCTCAAAAAAAAAAAAACAGTTACGACTTCCTGCATACTGTATTGTAGGCACTGCTAACTTGCGTTTTACATACGAGTGTCTCGACCATCTTGCGGATAAAGAACACTAGTTACACTGGTATAACATTACTGTGACGTCGTAGCAGTCATACGGATGATGGCTACAGTTGTGCTGGTGAAGCCTTAACTTTTTCTTGGGTGAGCTTGTGCACACATAATGCAAAATACGAGGAATACCCATTCATCGGCGATGGCAGGCGTCCGCCGTAGGGAATGGGCTCATGTTATCAATGCGTAAGTTTTTTTTAAATTGAGCCACGGTACATTCTAGCTTTATCGGTGATGCTCGTATACAATCTCAAAAGTACTTCAACACTTAGGCACCAACATAAAAGCTGTAGTGAGGCTTGTGCGTCACTAGAAATAATGCGTCTCTAGAAAATGAAAATTGTGGCCTCCGTAAAACAAAACTAAACGAATGTGCAGTTCGATGGCGTTGTTCTGATACTGTCTTCACATCTGCATTACAGATGCCAAATGCAATAGCACACACAAATGTTGCTCTTTATGTGCACATTTGGCCAAGCGTCGGCAAGATTCAGGCTCCCTACTTGATCTGTACAAATTACAAGTGCTTCCGATACCTGTGGTGTCAAGCGAAACATACGTCGTTTAATAATTAGCCCAGTTTGTGCATTACCGGAACAGAACGATGTAACGCGACAACAGCTTGATTTGTCTAAGTTGGCAAGAGGGCGCACCCACTTGACGTCTGAAGAGCACGCAACCTCTCTCAGTGGTTCAGTGTTGCGCTATTGAAACAATTGGCATCAGTAAACCTCACTTGGCCATGAGACACTCATTTCATTTCTCTTATGCAAACGGCCCCCGATTCCCCACTGTCAATATCACAATCAAAGACTCTCACTAATTTACCAGATTATTCAAGATTTGAGACGAGAAGACACAATGCTAAGTGAATAATGCCCTGATTCAAAAATTGACAGTATATCGTAAATTAAGGACACTATGTACGCAAGATTTGTAAACTGTAGATGAGCAAGAAGGCAAGATATAGTTTTTTCGCAACGACAGCTTGAGAATCGATCAAAACACGTGGGTGCAATAGTGAACGATTTTCCTGTTAGGAGCCACCTTTTTTTTTTTTTGAGCATTATTGTCAGCCACGTGGAACGTCGGTGAAATGAGTTTAGGGCACAGCTTGTAGACACTTGGCGTGACGAATATTAACCATACTGCAACTTGAGCCAAATAACCAACTTTATTACCGTTAAACGTTTCATAAACTTGACAGAGAGCAGCGGTTGCGAAGTTCATGATGTCGATAAAACCTTGTCCGACGTCGTCGACATCAGCGGAAACAAAAAAAAAACACGTCACTCTATACGCAATTTGTTCCGTCATAACTGGTATAAATAATGCGTCATGGTGACTTTGCGAACGTGTCTCATACCCCACGCAAAGTGTCAAGTTAAGTGACTGGTTAAAGAATTCAGGAACAGAGGAGAGTACTAGCGTTCACAGAATTTACCAGAAGTATGCCATAATCAGCGACAACAAAGAGATGAGAATACTTGTTCTCACGCTTATTAAGTACCTACCATCACAAACGTTTCATACGTCAATAAACGTGCAGGTGGTCGCATTTTTTGCAGCTGCCGTTGCGCTTACAAGGGTAGCAACTCGTTCAACATTTACCCGTGGGAAGGAGCACGTTCTTAATTCTTGAACGAAGATGTCTACGGTGGTGACACATTCAAAACGTCTCGCAGAACTACAGCAGGCATATATGCGCGAGGAAGTGGTACTCTCTGAAAGCCCGCCGATCTAAACGAGTCACTCGTGTCGGTTTATCATCGAAATGGCAGGCTGTGAACTCTCACCAGGGTTGCGTAGTCAAATGCTGTGGCAAACAGGTGCGCGATTTCGGATGACTCCTGGAGACCACGAACGCAATGGCGATGAGAAATGCGAGAATCGAAACGAATACGCAGAGGCAACAGCCGAGACTCCAAATTCTGTTTTGCGCTTGCGCTGGTGACGTCAGACGCGGCTGGGTGCTTGTCGAGGCCATGCTAGCAGTGCTTGCAGTTGCCGTGCCATTTTGCTTGCAGTGGCCGTGCTGGCAGTGGATACCGTGAAGCTTCAAATGGCATGGTCATCGTCCTCGGATTTAACCGCAGTACACTGAACAAGGGACCTTTTCAAGCGTGCTTGATTATACTGTGTTTGGCTCTGATGACGATGTTGATGATGACCTACACTGCCAGCTTACACCCCCCTTGAAAGATTTAACAAGAAATAAATAAATTTCTAGAAGAAAATTGACATGTAAATTGTACGGCTTTTGACAGCTAATTGAAACCAGCAGACAATCAGGCATTAATTTCTGTCATTAACACTAGTGTCATTTACTACACTAAGAAACAATTATTGACCGCTGTGCTGACCGTGGAATGATTGTGGAAATCGTATTATTGTGTCTAACAAAAGAACAAGTACCTAGACTGAAATTCCTTTTTTTTCTTATGACCATTGACAATATTTAGAATACTCAATATATTCAAAAGTATATATATATTTCACAAATTTCCAGCAAAACTGTCCTGATTTAATTAAGTGCTTTTCATTATTTGGGACAGATATCCCCGTGACACAGGCCTAGTGAGAGACCCCTACACACGGAGCTTGAATGATTGATATTGATTGATTAGTTGAATGAATGAATGATTTTCATTCATTCATTCATTCATTATTCATTCATTCATTCATTCATGATATATAGAATTTAGCGTTCCAAAAACCACCATATGATTATTAGAGACGCCGTGTGTGGAGGGTTCCGGAAATTTCGACCACCCTTGCAAACTTTTTTTTAAAAGCTGTGTTTCATTTATTGCGAACTTCGGATACAGCGAACAGATGCCGCGTCACACTCAGGTTGGTAATAAGCGGGCATATAAGTTTATCACCGAATTCAACTGTGTTTCTTGAGTACATTGACTGGAACACATCGCATTTAATAAATTCAGTAAGGTGCTGGCATAACAACACTATTTTACACAGATATGACATATGAACTTATTAACATCATGCAAATACAGCAGCACCTCTCTCGCTGATACGTTAAAAAAAATCACAGCTTTGCCGTAAAGGCGACGCAATGACGTGATATCAACCGATTGGAAGGTCATGCGCAGAATGGCCAGCAGATTGAAACGTGCCCCACATTTCTCACGCACAAATGACGCATGAAACATACTCTCAGGTACAGATGAACGCAAATAAGTGTCCCAGTTGTTACTTCGCCGTGTCTGAAAAGCGCACTCTTTTCACAAACGTAGACTGTGCAACGATTGCAGTGACATTTGTGTGCCCGGTAACTACAAAAGAATCGTCTGGTAAAAGCCCAATGCCAGCCAAGACGCACGATCGTCCCCACCAGAAGCTAAGCGCGCGTGAGAGCGCGTTCAGGAGCTTTAGGACGACCACCTAAAGTATTTCTTCAGTATTTTCTAAGGTAAACATCAGCGCTCCGAGAAAAGAACTGAGAAACTTAACCGAACCATAACAAAGAACACTGAACATTCTGAAACAGTCTCTATTGCTATGCCATGGCTTATATGCCCTTTCCTAGCAGAAATGGCAAAAAAACGTTTTGGTATGGTCTCGGCACACCTCTTGATCTTGGATGTATTCGTTCTGGAGATCCTAGTTTTCACTGTGTCACCATACGAAAATTCACCGCCCTAACACACTGCATTAAATAAAATCTGGTACAAGAGATCAACAATGTAACAAAGCTTCCGAACATTTGAATCTCAGTGCTTCCGAAATGTAAATTTTGCATTTGTGTAACAAATAAATTTGACGAGACTTCACGACAGAAAGACAGCATTGTGACAAACAGAAATGTAGCGAAAGAATTACACAATCAGGAAGCTTACAGAGGCAGACCGCACAGCAGAATTGCTGTGACTACTTCCAGCATGACCCTAAGATTCAATTGGTTGGTGAAGTGACCGTTACCCCTCCTCCACTTGTTGCCATGCTGCCAACAAAACATGGGACCTAACCCCCCTCACCTGTTGTAGATGATTTCGTAGAACTGCTTGTCAGGCATGGTCAGTTCCACCGAGGGCAGCAGAAACTCCAGCTGGACCCGGCAGTTGCTCGCCGTCTTGTCGATGAATGTGCGCAGTGTCGCTTTGTCACTGGGCTGCACCATCTGCGAGACGAACGGGGCAACAATAAGTCAGTTGGTCTTGCCTGACGCGCACACAACGGTGTAATGTGCCTTTGAGAGACATCTGGACCAAACACTGGAGGTTTGAGACTGCCAGGCGAAGCTTTCAGCTGCGATGCACAAAGCTCATTATAAGGCCCAACTGCATAGTGCCACGTCCCTTTCCTCAAGTTTTGTTGTCGCCCCGTTACACTGAACGTAATTCTCAGTGCAAACAGCGCCTGCAGTGTTCGAGAAGCTTCGGGACTGTAGAAGATCATTTCATTAAGATTATGCCCACTCCACGAACATTACAGATTATTCTGGAACCTACGTGGCCACTAGCGAAAATGCTAGAATATTTGACGGCACGTGTTTAAATGCCGATGCACTTCACCGCTTGTCAGTTGATCCACAAACCACGCTCTGTTCCACGCCAGCGGTGCCAGTGTGTATCGCTGTAATCTTACTTTTCGTTTGTTGGCCACAAGTGCGGCCCAAATAAACAGTTTTATCTTCAATCTCTAGTCTACTCCCTTCATCCACGTCACAACCCCGTGACAATAGAAACACATGCAATGTGCTCCAGCAAACTGTATAGACTCATTATTTCGCTACACCTTTTCACAGAAAGACTGTCTCACGATATAGTTAAATCTGGTTAATTAGACCTCCATTAATTCATAAATTCCAATAATTCGGATAGATTCTATGGGCCCAGCAAGAATATGTTTTGTTTAACGGCATCAAACGCTCATTAATTCAGTCATACTTGGTCGCAACCGGGTGAACATTAACAAATGTCAAAGCGCACTGCCGAGAGCAAAGCGCTCATTATGTACGAAGCAAAGGACTGCGACAACAGCGTTTTACAGTCGAAAACACTAACAGCGATCCCAGATAAGTACAACGATCTATCGACAATAACGATCATATTTCGGTGCACTTACGATTTTCGCATGCCACCTTTTGAAACGGAGTCCACATATAGAGAACATTTCTCAAGGCCACCTACGGTTACAACAAACACTTCAGACATGGTCGTGGTAAAAATGTTGTGCACACAAAACTGAAAAAAAAAACAGCTAAAATGATCCTTGTAGAGCATAGGAAAGACGCTCGCATCCGCTTGCCCCACTAGTTTAATCGTTACGAAAGTGAAACCCAGGTCGGTGAGCGTCGTACGTTGACGTTGGATGCTGCGAGCGAGGTTGCTCAGACATTTCGGCAAAGTGACGATGAGGAATAAAGAGAGAAAGAAATAAGAGGCATTATGAAGCCTATAAGTTAGCTTTTTCACGGCAACCAATTTTGGCACTGTTCACTGCAGCTACATCCACCTAGTACGATAAAACAATGCCTTGGAATGCAAGATGCTGTGAAATACAAAGCGATGACCGCGATAACTTTTTGTCGCATGAAGGTTTGCTGAGTTGCCGCCACATTGAGCTGCAAAATGACTTTATTCATTTCAGTTACGGCAGCGACCAATCAATCATTGATAACGACTTCCACCTGATTGCATCGAGCCCTATATATCAAAAGTGATATGGCGACCAGCGATGCAAGTGAAATGATTACTCATCCCGGAAAATCTTATCAAAGTCGTCTGCAGCTACCTGGTCTGATGCAGGTGTGGTGTGAAATGTACAAATTGATGGCAGTACAAGCAGTACCAGTTGTACAAGCACGTGACGGTGCCGTTTGCAAGTTCGCCACCACTGCTGCACCGTGTGAGATAAAAGTGTGCATCGCTTTTCAGAAATGAAAGGAGCTCGCTTGTTTCAGTGACAAAGGCACAGAGAAAAGTCGATGCTTTGACAGCGAGCGTATTGTGTGTGTTTTATTAGGCGACATCTCAAGTGTGCTGCGCCACGTCATACAAGACCGGCACAGCAACGAGGAGACGTAGAGAGTGCACGTTGCTTGCAAAATGCTTGTCCACACCGCGCTGAGCAAACAGGCTACTTGCCACATGCGTGCACGGTCAGAAATGATGTGTGGGAACAAATAATGCACAAATACACGTAATGCAGCAAACGGCCAGACAGCGAAGGCGTGAGCAGAGTAGGCACGCCGCGCTGCAGGCCAGGGATTATCGCCTTCACGTGGCGGTACCGCGCTTCAATGTAACGGTGTCAGTTCATTGCATAGGAAATTTAATTCACTCGTGCACGCAGCAGGCAGGCATGGCTTCACAACACGAAAAGGCTTAGCTTGTCACTCGAGGCCTCATCACTTTTTAATAAAACATGCCAAAATAAAAATTGCAGATTTTTTCCTAAGTGCACGTTTTAAACGGCGACTGTATATACAACAAACTACTGATATAACGACGACGTTTTGTGCCCCCTTTGAGTTCGTTACATGTGGGTTTGGCTGTACTATCTAATTAGCACCTGATGACTGTTTTAAACTGGCACAAACGGAGTAGTGGTTGGAATACAGGACAGGCACATATTTGCAACCTGTAAAGAAGCAAAGTAGAGCTGGTGGAGAATAAAAAGTGAACAAAAAAAAAGAACGGAAAAGTTTGAAAAGACAGGCCACCTTCTCGGTACACGAGCATGCACAAGACCAAACACCAAGCCTTCGTGCCCTTCTACCCATCATAGAAACCTGTGGCTGTTGAAGCTGTATTCACAAGACAGACAAAATCGCAATTTGACCCCAGGAATCCCGTACTTTGTCACCATATGTCACCGGTTCCTGTGTCCCCACTTCGATCCGCGCGGAGCGATTCGTGAAATGATGGAAGCCCATGTCAGAGTTTGGATCCTCGGGAAGCAATCAGAAATCCTCGCTTGTACAGTGAATCCTGCCCTGTCGTGTGAATGCTGGCTGCGGAGGGATCAGAATCATTGATTGATATGTGGGGTTTAACGTCCCAAAACCACTATATGATTATGAGAGACGCCGTAGTGGAGGGCTCCGGAAATTTAGACCACCTGGGGTTCTTTAACGTGCACCCAAATCTGAGCACACGGGCCTACAACATTTCCGCCTCCATCGGAAATGCAGCCGCCGCAGCCGGGATTCGAACCCGCGCCCTGCGGGTCAGCAGCCGAGTACCTTAGCCACTAGACCACCGCGGCGGGGCGGGATCAGAATCATGTCACACGTGACGTGACTGATCAGTTCCATAACTTCCATCATGTGAACACAGCCCTCAAAACTGAACTCAGTACTTCCCATAGTGGAGGTGGATGCTCTAACAGCTCGCCACCCCTGGAATTTCCCAGACAGAAAAGAATATCTGGCAAACTACAGACACCTCTAATCGGGATGTTCACAAAAAGAGGGTGGAAGGGAAGCAGTAAGAATTAAAAAAAAAAGCACACATTTTTCTTCTTTTTCAGGGCCACAGTAATGTCACACATAGCTCTGAATGATTGCAGTAGAGCTTTTACACTCTGGCGATCATACCAGTGCTCTTAATTATGGCACACACATTTAAGTACACATTTGAGCAGAACAAAATTTGCTATGACCCACAAAATACAGTATCCTTTCCACACACTTAGCACGCTTCACCGCATAACATTGTACGACAACAACACCAATCGTGAGTGCACTGCAATGGGACACTATTGAGAGTTCCTACTCGAGATAAAGATAACATGTTAAGCTCGTAACTAATCAAGGCCACACACAAAGGCGGCAGCCTCTCCTCCTCTTACATAGGTGGTTAGGGGCAATGGTCCCTGTGGCAAGCTGTACTTGATCCTCAAGGCTAGAAAATTTTTAGAACCATCATCCCTCGTTATTTTTATTTGGGTGGCTGTTTACCGGGAGATCTTAAGTCACACCTGCACAATCAGGAGGACAGGTCTGAACTCTGGAGAGTTTGAGGATGCGGGGAAAATGGTTGGATTACATTATGTACCTTGTCACTCTTTGCGCCTTCTTGGGTCCCCTGCTCTTGTAGCCATGTCGTGCGCGGTGGGCTAATCTCGTTCGACTCATAGCAGAGACAGTGAACGGTGAAGGGGCAGTCCGGAGCATTCTGCGGAGGCATCCGCAGGGTCTCGTACATCACGGATGGCATCATGCTTTCCTCACATAGTTCCGTCTCCAGCGGCGAAGGTTCGTTGCTTGGACTGATGGAGATCTCCAGGCTGCGATGGAAGAAACGGCCACCATACCTTGGGTGACGTATGACTCGCCACATCACTTCTTACATAGACTACAGAGAAAACGCTAAAGGTTGCTAGAGGGCAGGTGAAACAGGTGAGGCGTCTGTGATTCACAAGAGGTGCATTCTGGGTAAGTGTGTCATCTATCAGCTTATTTGACAAGGAACTTTGCTAGCTCATTGTTGTGTCACATGTGCACACTCTGTTGCTCCCTTGGACTAATCTATCCTGAGGCAGTGCAGTGGACAACATTATAATGGCGAATTCCACTCGTCGAGCGGGAGCAACTTTTCTTGCTCCACAGCTGAGAATTTGCGTTCCGCTGGTAGATTTGGAGCAAGTTTGCATTTTTCCACTGGTAGATTCAGAGCGACCCAACCTGCAACGAAGCATTTAGCGTGCTCCGTCTTTCAGAGATGAATTTCACCGGCACTTCGAGAATGCGTTGCCATCATTTCCGGTACAGTTGGGCAGCTAGGTTGCCTTCAGCGTTTTTGAGGCAGACGCGTAACCCTGTGCACATGTTCACATTCCTAAAATCGGAAAGCAGTACCCCTGCTTTCCGCAACTGCGTGGTCGAAACGCGTTCTTTGCAGTGGTGACACAGTTGTCATTGACACAAAGAGAGCGGGAAAGAAATTGTTTCCGGTACCGGTTTAGCGACGTATGCGGTAAACAACTTCCGGAATAACCTCACGTGAAAAATTCACGTGTTTCACTCGCAGATCTGGTTTCGCGCAATCCGAGTGCTCGCTCCAGTACTTCGGTGGCCGCTCCGGATCTACCAGTAGAATTCGTCATAAGATATTGTGCATCAGTTTTCTGCCTATATACATGTTCTTCAAATAAAATCCTATTGTCAGTCTGCACCCACATTTGTGTGTTCCCATCTCGTCCATCTAGTGCTTCTCCTTATTAACAATGAAATGTACTACCAACAAGATCAACTGTCAATGCTTCAGCTAGAAGACAGCTTAGCGCTGTAATGTTCAACTTTTGAAAAATTGAAATTCAGTTGTGGGAGCTTCATACGCTACAAACAACGGTATTGCTACGAGGCATGCCAGAGTCGTAAGGACTTCGAATTTACGCTCGTACGAAGCTACCAAAAGTGGCACCAAAGGTTACAAAGTTGACAGTAGAAAGAAAGTAGGCATTTTAAAGATTGCAATAGTATGGAAAGGTGGGCTAGTTGGTAATTCATGATGGTTCAGCGAACTGGGAGCGCGGGGATTCACATGAGGCAATAAGCAACAGGTGAATCAGCCCTTTCATTTCTCTTAATATCTAACTGACAACCCAAGGCATCTAAGCACAAAACGGTTCTCTTAGAAGGAAGTACCGTAGGATCTTGGTAAACAAAAATCGCTTCACCAAAATGGCTCCTCAAGTGCAACAACTGCCTCTAATTTGTTTGGTTTGGCCCCAGACTGCTGCACCCTTTTAAACCTTTTTTAAGTGAATGAACAGAGTTCATAGCACCTAAGTGAAACAAAATTTAAGGGTTTTCAAGGACTTTTAAGGACCGAACAAATACTTTTTAAGGACCTAAAATAACACTTGAAGCCACAGAAAATGACACCACTTTTTACAGCACAAAATTTGTACTTTATTTTATTTGTATAGTTGGCAACATGAACGCACACAAGTTACCATGGACTACAGTCCCTTTTGTGTTCTCAATGTGTATCATACTCTTCATGTGACTTTTAAAGGGACCCTGAAACACTTTTCAAGTGACGATGGAAACTCACTGGAAGAGCTTATTGCCTAACGAATTCAACATCACAAAAATTGTAAGAATCCGTGTGGTACGAGTGGGAGTTACAAAGATTTGTCACGCACTTAAATCGCATTCTCCCTTCTCTCGTACCGATGAAAGTGCTGGAAGCTAAGCAGGGAGGGATGGCAGGGCCACACAGAAACATCAACCGCCCCGTGACCTTGGGCACTTTTTTTTTTCTTTGAATGCGCAACTTTTTCAGTATGATCGTGCGTGCACGCGTGGACAAGTAGCGGCATCCCGCGGCGATCTCTGTAACGAGCAAGTGCGCCATGTTCAAATAAGTCAATGGCCCATAGATAGGCTTGCTACGTGTAATTTTTGGGCATACTACGCGATTTGTCAAAAGAAGAGAAAGCAATCTTTAGCTGATTTTGATAATTTATTGTGAATTCCAAGCCGTGTGCAGCGCTGCATTATTTGGCTCGCGTGTTGTCGGGAGCCTCTACTGCCAATCTGCAGCGTTTCCTGACCATGCTCAAAAGCGTTGCAGGGCCTCTTTAAGGGCAGACTCTGTAACGAGCGAGTGCGCCATGTTCAAATAAGTCAATGGCTCATAGATGGGCTTGCTACGTGTAATTTTTGGGCCTACTGCGTGATTTGTCAAAAGAAGAGAAAGCAATCTTTAGCTGATTTTGATAATTTATTGTGAATTCCAAGCCGTGTGCAGCGCTATATTATTTGGCTCGCGTGCTGTCGGGAGCCTCTACTGCCAATCGGCAGCGTTTCCCGACCATGCTCAAAAAGTGTTGCAGGGCCTCTTTAAGGGCAGACTCCCCTTTCGATGACACATCGAAGCTCTTGCTACATGGAAAGACTTTGCCTGATGCGAGTTTAATGTGTATCCGGTGCAATCCACTCCCTATAAGCAGCAATGCATGACCAATACAGCTAGAATTTGCACTTGCCCCGCACAGTTCCTCCGGAACTGATGCGACGTGCCTGTTAATGTCGTTAATGACTAATTATCTCCATCTGTCAACTTGCAGAGTTTTACTGAGTTTATCCCTGTGCACGTGATACAGAGTGAGCTCACCAGTATGAATACCTGTGCTCCATGAACTCTTTCACTGTGGGTCCACAAATCGCACAAAATTCATGGCGTGCACTAAACGACAAGTCTTTAGTGTCGCTACCGCTTAGGTCTCTCGCTACTCGCAGACACCCAATGCGCATATGAGACATCTGATGGCTTCGTTAAATTAAAAATTATTCGTAAGTTCTGCCGGTCGAATTTGTTCTGATTGCTCACAAAACCCTTCACGGAAGCCCTGGCTTATGCATAACTCAGGTTTAGTACAGTCGTACCCCACTACAACGAAACTGACGGCGCAGAAAAAATTTTGTTGCGAGCGAAAATTTTGTTGTAGTGAAATCGAAAAAAATATAGCTGATCTGAGCTAGCAATACAAAGGAACGTTTATTCTCAAAATTCAAAAAATGTCCGCTGCTTCCTATTTTTTCCCAGAAGCGTCACGACGTGATTCTCACCCATGCATAGTGAGGCCATGGTGAAAAGCATGCTGAAATAACACCTAAGACCGCTTTCGTGAACAAACCAAACAGCTACATCACCACGTTACGTTAACACCAGTAGCTGTCCGCAGTCAAAAGTATCTGACAAAGCCGAGATAGAGGCAGGGTATCGTGGAGCGGCGACTTTCCATTGTTCTATGCCATTCTTGTCATCCATCACTCGTGGCTAGCCGATTTTGTTGATAATGCGGACGAACAATCGCTCTGATTAGTTACCACACTGGCCAAGTGCGAACATGATAAGCATCGAAATCGAAAAAGGTGTGGTTCCGCAGCTGCACCCAGAAGTTGCGAGAAGGAAGCCATGAACTGAGCGACTGAGCTTCGAATCGTCTGTGGCTCAGAAGCAAGCAAGCAAGGCAGTCTCATTGACATTGCTATCGAGCAATGGCAACGCCCATGCTTGCTGAACAGTGGCGGTATAGCGGCGATTTCTGGTGGTGCCAACGCGTGTTTTAGGCTTCGTTGACGCATTTTACGGCTCTGAAAATGCATCGAAATGTTGAAGATTGGGTTTACCGCAGAGCAATAAGTATCTGAGCCTTGAATTGCATTGTAAAATTTCGTTGAAGCGGTACGACCGAATAAAAGTGTTCGTTGTGGCGACAATATTTATGCATAGACTCCTATAGACTGCTCACGGGGAATCGTGAATTTTTCGTTGTAGCGGAAATTTCGTTGAAGCGGCGGGTTGTTGTAGCAGAGTTCGACTGTAGTGCGCGTTGAGGGACTAGTTGGTACAACATCGAAACTGACTTAAAACTGAGCGCGTGACAAAACACAAGTTGACACGACGCGCTACACCCATCTTGCCAACTTTTTCTACCTGTGCTCCGCAACCCATGCAGTTTCATTTCAGTTCCAGTTTGAGAACCCATGTACCATAGAAATCTTTACAAGGACCAGCAGCCATCGACGTAGTTTAATATAGTGTGTGCCCCTCCCTTTTTTTTTTAGAACACACCCGTGCAAGTTGACATTCCAAGAGTCATCATAGCTATACTCGAACCTCAATATAACAAAATATCGGTAAAGTAAGCGACGAATACTTTTACAGTAAATATAATGTTAAAAATATACTTTTATAACAAATTTTTGGATATAACAAACTTCTTTTCATGCAAGATACAACTTCGTTATAATAAGGTTTGAATGTATATGAAGGGCTATTTATCAGAAGGGTCTATACAGCAAGGAAAACACCGAAAAGAGAAACGCCTACCTTGGCAAGTCAAAGCCCTCCTCTTTGACAGTGGGGTCTCGAAACACCCTTCCAAATGGCACTGGCTTCGCAAGCTGGGACTCCTTATAAAACACTGTGAGGGTTAAAAAAATGACACATTTTCTCGCTTATAACCCTTGAAAAGAAAAAAAAATGATTCAGAGCTACAGTCGGTGAGCAGGTTATTTAAGGATTTCAGGGTGCAAGGAGGCTTCATGACGATGCAAGGAAGGTGACTTCCCTGGTACTACACAGAGGTATTAAAAATTGAGTTCCGCCAGTTCCAGTTCTGGTTGCGGGTTCATGCAGAAGTAAGTTACAAGTGAGAAAATACGGTGCTGTTAAAGGCAGTACAATTTATAAAAGAAGCGTTGAAGTGCTGCGCTGAATATTTCATGCAAGCAAAGCTCTATGTCGCAAAACAATGTAACATTGTAGCACAGAAATGTTTGAATTACACTACAACATCATGCCGTTCAGCATGCCTAAACTTGCCCAAGAAATGGTAACAACTTTACCTGGCTGAATAGCACAGAACAGCACAATGCCACCAGCAACCGAGTCACGCTAAATGAAAATCGCACTACCGCGAAGGCGCACTTGAAAGTTATATGCGCAAATTGTTAAGAGAAGGTACAAAGGAGAGCAAGAGTGTTTAGAATGAAGTTACACTTTGCGCAAGTGTAAAACAAACGGCAGACAGCGCGCTGCTTTCATCGCGTTGTTTTCATTAGTGCCCCTCTTGCTTCTGCAGAGTGTAATATAGCCTTATGACAATATTACCTGCGCCTTGATTATTTGTTTGCTTCTTAAGGAAAGTGGGTACTAAGAAAAAAGGAAAGTGCCAAAGAAAGTGGGTTCTAAAAAGTAATTATTTCTGAATCAATACGAACAAATTGTCAGTCTTGACCAGCTTTCATGCTGATTTAGTGATTTGAAACATGTAATTAGTTTCTTGATAGCTGCACTAGTTAAACAAATATAGAGGTTTGAAAAAATAATTTGTGCCTGCTCCTTACTTAATCAGTGCATATACTTAATAGTGCTTGCCCTTAAATAATTAGTGCTTGCTCCTGGAGCGCTGAAACTAATGTTCAAGTGCATAACCCCAATGCCCGGACTATGCTGTGGGGAATAATGCTGTTATTAATGCATTATTAACGAGTACTGCATTAAGTAAGGAAACAGACGAACACTCACTCTTGAATATTTTTTTCTTATTTACTCTCATTAATATCTAAGTATAACTTGCAGCATGACAACAGAGTGGTAAAAATAACATCACACCCAGATCATTTCAATAGAGTAGAATGATACCAAATTTATCATTTTTACTAAACAATGACAAGGGAAAAAACCCCGTAAGGCTGAGTGAACTGAGCAAAGACGTCGAACTAAGAAAAATGCATTTGAAAGTTTCAGACAGCTTTCACTTTGGCAAAAGAACAGCCACAGCCCTGCATGTTATATCATTCGATAGATTTGTCCACGAGATAGCTATGGCCAAGCGTGTGACCACTGCTTGCCAATGTATTGGCAGAATCTTGTTGTAAAGGCCATGTAGTGCATCCAGAACTGGAGTGATAAAAAGTGCCTTTATCAGTTCACAGGCCCGAACCAATTCTTTACAAGCCAAGAAATACAACATTTTGTCAAAAAAGTGAGGCTTTCCTATATGAAACAAGATAAACACTGGGATTATGTGCAAGAAGCACTTGGCTTACTTGTTAAACAAAAATCGGTTAATGTCCAGTGATAACACTTGGCTCAACCAGCAGGCAAGAGCTGTACATGGGGTTCTCTGCTAATTAGTGTATCTGAGAGCCTGTTCTTTATGTCACAATTGTACAAGTGCTCTTCTGCAGCTCCTCATGTCATATTTTATTTTTCTGAAGGCTGTGGCACACGAATCAATTTCCCAAAGAGCAACAAACCATCTTGAATTGTTGCTCTTTGGCAATTCGATTGTTGGCAATTCGGTTATTGCTGCCAGGCCGTGGCTGAAGCATGTGCTGTCCCGCCCTTGTAGATGGTATTGGTTGCTTTGATTGAGTGCATTTCACTTCATAAGGCATAACCTTCATAAGGCACTATCACCAGCTGCCTTTAGTGAGGAACGCTTCTCGTGCAAGTCACGCAGCCACCGCAAGTCACAGGCTTCGAATGCTCCCCGTACAATCTGGCTTGAAAATGGTCACTTGAGCCCGAGCCGAACTAAAACAAGGCAGAAGCCCTAAGACCGTGTTTATTGCGGTTAAGTCCACGAGGGTAAATTCTGTGCCGTCGTTTTCTTTGCCGCCATTCACCCAATATGCAACTGCTTTAACTTCCGCTGCTTCATTGCACACGCGATGTCTAGCACTCCTACCACCGCGCGCTCGGGCAGTCCCATTTCCCGTGCAATAAGCAGCCCCGTATAGTGTGCCATACCAATGCGGCTTTAAATAGCACTGAAGTACTGTCCGTCGATCTGGTAGCTGTAGTTTGGCCAAGGGTGAACGGATAGTTCTTCCAGAATGTGCTGCGACGTGCCCGACAGGTAGTTTGGTCATCCCGCCCTCGCCCACATACCGTGGTGAGCACTATCGTGGCGTATTTTTCTCGTATGCGTTCACCACGATATTATGATATTTGTCTATACACTGTTCCACTTTGGTAGCTTATGGTCATGTTGGCGTTGTAACATATACGTGATATGAAAAGATACCCTCATTGCGCTTTTTCAGCGCTTCGAACAAGACAACTGCAACTCCCTTGCAACACGCAACGGTTCCCCGATATGCTGACCAACAAGCACACGTTGAATCGTGCTCTTTTCTTTCACCGTTCTTTTTTTTAAAGAAGGTTTGCATCTTCGTAATTTCGCGAAATTATTCAAAGTGGTGCGACGAAGAACCAGACGAGACGAGCGAGTGCGTTTCTGCGCTTCCCGCGCCAGTCGGCGCCACTATAAGAACACTCGGATCGTAAACGTCATCGCTACTTGAGCATTGTCACTCAGGAAGGTATGTGTGGGATGTATCACATGGAACACGTAGCACTATTGTCAATGTCGCAGGGCACTCCATTTTCATTAAATTCTCGTATGCTGTTTGCTGCAAAAATAAAATAACTTCTTTGCGACAGATTCCATTCCAATTTGGTCAAGACGACCTACGCACGCTGAGCGATTGCAGGAAAGGCACATCTCAATTTTTAAATTGATGTCAGTACTCCTTTAACCCCCCTCCCCCCCCCCCCCCCCAGGGGACAAGGGTCTTAGGGCTGTCTGTATCATTTTTGAACCGAATATGATAAGAGTTGGCACGCTTGCTTAGTTTGTTCTCCTGATTCTAAAAATGTAGCAAGTTTTCTGTAGCTTCATTAGTTAATTAAATAATCAACATAACAATTTCTATTGTTCTTACCACTATAGAAAAATAACCACCAGTCAAAAATTTATAAATGACAAGGATTGGCAGCAGAAAGCATAAGACATACAACATAGGAAGCACTTTTTTGACTGGGTCATTATTTCTTATATTACAGTACACTAACTTTGTGGCTCTGAATGTGGCCAGGAGTGGTCACACAAATGTGTCACACCAAGCATATAGCTTCATGCTGCAAAAGAAAACTATCAGCTATCTGAAATAGTTTTTGATATATTGCAGTAATTGTCATGCAAGGTATACAACATTGCCATTTAGAGGAAAATCAAGAAAAACAAAAAAATTGTCATATTTATTTGCACAGAATCACAAATGTTGCACAGAAACAGTTATAAAACGTTAGCAGGCCCCTGGAACATAGTCAGTTTGGGAATTGGCACCTTTGTGGCGCTTTTTGAGCACGCACTACACATTTTCCACCAAGGCACGTTTGCATTCAGATGCAGCTGAACGGCGGCAATCGTTTTCCTCCATCCGCTGCATGCACTTTTCTCCAGGATTCATGCAGAGCTCCTGCAAATGCTTGCTGAGGTCCTCTTGCAGCCAGCATTGAACTTCATCACAGCTTCTGCGACAGCCGACTCGACACTAAAAGGGATGCGTGTCGCTCCTTTGGCGCGAGAGCCCATATCAGAGAGTGCAAGCTCTCGTTGTTTTGGGTTTTGCCTCGTTGGCACCGTTCAAGCAGCTGCCTGTCAGAGAGCCGTTGGTAAATTGGCAGCAATGCCTTGCTCACATGAGGAGGCAAATTGTAGTGGTGCTTTGGGACTGGCTGGCCCTTGGCCTTTGCGGCGTTTTTGCCGGCACCAAGAATCTGGTCCTTCTGGGCATAGACTGTGATTACTAGCTTCATCATTTGACGTTATGTGATAGTAACTTGCCATCACAGCCTCTTCATCGCATCTATGTCACCAACGTGTGATTTCAAAGCCCAGCCATAGTAAGAGCCGAGTTTTGTAACCAAGTCTCCTGTCAGCCACCCTCGTCCACCAAGAGGCTCCAAGCCAGGCCCTTTAAGCTTTGACCGCACATTACGAAGTGCTGTTCCCATTCGTTTGTGCACAGTGGTTTATGCAGTCTTCTTTCTGCACCTCAATAAACCCGTACACTTTGGCCTCCTTCGGGGCCAGGAATGTACGGCTATCGCCGTCAGACAGCACTGTGGTGTACTTGAAGCTGTGCTTTTCAAGAGACCTTTTGAATAAAATGATGCCTGCCTCCACCTCCATTTCCCCTGCCTTCTTATCAGTATTTTTTGACAAACGTGGTTGGTCTTCCACTCCTCATATGCTGCATCATCCACTTTTAGTCCGCGCTCGCATCCGGCACAAAAGTTGCAAAGCACAATGTAATCTAACACAAGTCCGGTGAAAAGTTCGATTACGGTGCCGACATCAATGTGGGAACTGTGCCCACGAGTCATCCAAGACCTGTCGTAGGAAACGGCGATGTTCCTGGGTAGCTGAAATTCAATGTGCTGTACAGCTGCCGGACCGAATTCGCGCACTCAGTAGTGAGCGTCTCAGCTGCCCGAGTTGCGGCAGGCATCAACTTCGTTTTTAGGTACATTTGCCACGTTTTTGTGTGCAGCGCGCGGTGCGAGATATTCGTGGCTGCAAAAATATCATCAAACGCCGTTTGCCGATTACCAGTGCTCTGCATCGCTCACGAAGTCAGAATATTTACAGCGAATGTATTTAGCTTCGGAGTCCCAACCACTCGCGGCGAGCTCCATGCAGACCCTTTGTCTGCATGGAGAAGAAGCGCGTTCACCGAATCCAAACACAACACGATGAAAACAGTATCGTCGACTGAGTCGGTCGCGACATCGATAGCAGACAGAATGACTTACGGATCACTGCCACAGTTGACGCGAGCTCTTGCAGTTGCTCGTCGGCTCTCTTCTTTATCAGCGGCAGATCTGAAGGCGTCCGCATAACTGTATCGCGACGAATGCGGCTGGTGGTTCGGTCGCACGCACTCGACGGCTCTCCGCCTAGGCCTAGCCCTCGCTCGTCGTCGTCTGCTGCATCGGTGCCATCGCTTGGTGCCGTCGGCGGGTCATTCTCCACAACTTGCGAAGCGGCGGGCCGTTGTGGAGGTTAGCGAGAATAGACTTCTTCCCTCTTCTTTCCATACTTGTGCTTGGATGCAAACTTATGGAGCGGAGGGCCCATAGTCGCGCGTTGCCACCCAAGAGCCGTATCCAAAATGGCCCTCACAGTGCGCCTCTAGAGCGTTTAGCAGACAGCTGAGGATAAGGACAGTCAATCACATGGCGTTATTTCGACATCTGCTTGCTAAAGCGAATGAGAATGTGCGCTTCTTGCATTTTTGGCGATCTTTTTGTATTCAACCAATAGGCCTACCGGAGCGGAAAGTGCGCGACATTTGAAGCCGAAAACTTGCTCTTTCCAACGCGATCAAGATGGCCGCTTTCAAGGCAGTTGAACGCGAGCGCAGCGCAGTTGAATATGCGTAATTTTAGCGTTGACACAGATAAACAACCGGCCGCCGGGCATGTTTTAAATTGATATTATGGCTGAAATATGGCCTTTCAAGATGGGAAACTTGGCAGATAAGGAGAATAATAGATGTCGATTTCAAAATGCCACATTTCAAAAACCGCTTTTTTTGACGATTTTTTGCGGTCCAAGGACCCGTGTCCCCCTTAAACAAATTTTACCTCCCGTAATTCATTTTGCGACTCCCATAGCATGTAGAAAAGAAGTTTTGACCCATTTCCCCCTCGCAAACAGCAATACTTTGAGGGCAGGTGCCTGGAGGTACAAACATGCCTAAAATGCGTTTCTCTCAAAACTTCTGTCTTGGCTATTTTTGGCCAAGACAGCAGTTTCCGTGTTTTGGCCAAGACAGCAGACGCGTGTCCAAAACTGCTGTCTTGGACACGCGTCTTGGCCACATTCCAAGACGCGTGTCCCACCTTGAGTTTAAAAGCACATTATATGGGCTCACATTCACTAATTATCAAATATAAAGCTAATAATTTCTAACCTGCTGCTATTCAAATCCTACTACTAGTACCATTAACGCTTCCCCTTTTCTCACGAGCCTTGTTCCAATCCAGTAAGTCATGTCATGACAAAAACGGTCATTTTTTTGTAATATGCAGTATATTCTATTCGATCTATTAGATTCGCAATTACTCGAGCAAGTCACTATTCACTTCGCACCTCGATTTCACTATTAGCCCAACCCTACAAAAAAGTTATACAATTGAGCCCCTTTATAAGAGAGACTAATGTATCAGTATCAGACAATTGGGTAACAATACACTGGTCTGCCCATAGGGGTTTAATAGAAAATGAGAACAAGGTACTCTGTTTATCCGAGACACTTCAAGTGAAGGACAAAAACTGCTCCCCGAAATGCTTCTTTTATGAGAGTTAAAACTGTCCTTGCATAAGCCTATGGACTAATAAGTGTGTTGTAAGCAGCCAAAAATTAATCAGCAATCCTAATATCTTCCTTTTTTTCTTGCAGCAACTTGTCTACTTACAATTAGCCTCCTGCAGACTATCACGAGCTTGAGGTCCTCGTTGTCGTCGGCAACGAATGTAGTGGACAACGTCGGCTCCGACAGCTCCACCGACAGAATGTCCGGCCTCAGGTTCTTCTCCCACCAGGCTTCCCGGAGAACTTCGTGAAGCGGCCGGACATCTGGAATGGGAAACCTGCCAAGGTGAAAGCAAAAAGAACACACCATTTCGGTTAGTCAGAACTCTTGACTTGGCATTTCACAGGGCTCACAGACTTATTTTTTTTTTTTAATTACTGCTCTGCAAAACCGTAGCACTGCAATCGTGCTAAAGTTGACCAGCACACCACATTCTTTCGCCAAACACAAAAAAAGATCAGCCAGCTCCATTTGGGACACACTGATGAAACAGCAAAGCACGTGGCGTGCAGCGAGGTGAGTGATATACACTCACACCTCATTATAACAAGCTCGCATCTTACATGAAAATATGTTTGTTATCTTAGAAAACTCGTTATAATGGTTTATTTTCAACACTACACTCAAACGTCAATAGAACAAACCTGGATATAACGAAATAAATAAAGAATAGTTTTGCAATAGATGTAGCGTTAGGAATAGACCTTTATAACGAAATGTTAGATATAAGGAACTAATTTTCGGGTAAGATAAAACTTCATTATAACGAGGTTTGAGTCTATATCTGTTGCAACATTAGTTTTAATTTATTCCATTATAATCGATATTTTGTTGTATCCAGTTCATTATAACGAGGTTTGAGTGCAGAATGAAATGGGTTCAATGAAGTGGAAGTGAGAGTGAAGTGGGTGAATGAAGTGAAAGAAGTGTCAGGAGCAGTAGTGATCGTAGTGGCAGATGTGAGTAGTGGCAGAAGAAGTGGGACACATCCACAGTGGGACTTTTCTCTGTGGGTAAATGCCACTACAATCTATGATCAACGACAGTCCCCGGACACAAAAGCCTCGGCCAAGAACAGCCTCACTGTTAACAATAAAAAAAAGACTTGCAGGGTCCTTTATCCATTTGCCCGAGATGAATTGAAAGTGAAATTCATCTTTTTCTCTGTCTCCTGGGCCGATTGCATTTCCCCCCCCCCCCCCCCTGCACCCATAAAGCTTTCCCCACCTTGTGAGACATCTGCCTCGGGGATCGGAAACAATACATGCTTCCTGCGACTAATGTGCCGACACGATCAGCCTAATTATGATCAAGTGACATTGTCATGTACGATGACATCTTGTGAGATCAGTGGTACCATAATGTCCCAGTGATGCCGCTATGACATCAATGATATCACAAAGCAGCATCGTCACATGGAGAGAGTCTTTTGCATCATTTCTGTTGACGTCAACGCTGACAACCACTTTTCACATTTGACCAAGCGTCTTAAGGCTTTTGCCTTAAATGGGCC